>JAAGEH010000046.1:7328288-7447742 GCA_011751065.1 Lasiurus cinereus
GAGAGAGAGAGAGAGAGAGAGAGAGAGAGAGAGAGAGAGAGAGAGAGGAGAGAAAGGACAATGTGACTCTTCCCTCCCCTGCTAGTGAGTTTATTTCAAGTACGTGGGTATGCGTGAGTGGAGGGCTGGTGAAGAATGATAAATTTCATTGGATTCTCCTCACAATAATTCTGCGGGGTGTATAAAGCAGGTATTATTTTCTATATTTCATAAAACTGAGACCAGTGACCTTTCTAAACTCACATTGATAATTGACTGAACTGAGCACCTTCTATGCTCAACTTCCAGTAAAACAAAGATAAATCAGGCATTAACTGGTTGTATGATCTAAAGTAAATGACTTCAACAATTTGGCTTTAGTTTCATCCTTTTTAAAAGGAGGAGGATTTTATTCTGTGATTTACTAGGTCCTTGGATTTCACAAGTGTTAGGGTTCAGTGCCTACTTGTCTGCATTCTCTTGTACTGTCATAGGAGAACATTGGAGCTTTTGCCTGGGCTCTAAGTGGGTCTGGGATGTGTGAGCCTCTTAGCTGCAAAGGTCTTGAGCAAGAGATGAGGCACAAGTTTTCCTCCAGCAGATGTAGTCAGAGAGTTGGTTAAGAAAGGGATCTTGCCTCTGTGTTTCTGAGATCGTGGGGAGGTGGGGACAGAAGGAGAAGGTATTAGGATTCCCATGAGATCATTTATTGGGGGAATACTTCTTTTTAAGCCAGTACCACCTTCTGCCTAGAAGCCACCACCTTAATGATTTTTAAGTCCTTACCACCTCTTTGGGACATTCTTTTGCATCTATTCAGCCTATATCTCTCATGGGGGACAGCATGTCACTATTCAGTCATTTTCCCTAATCTGCCTTTGCTATTTTAATCCTTATACTTGTGATTGATCAGTAGCAGAGGAAAAGCAAGATTAAAATGATCAATGTCAATATAAATGTACCTATTTGTGTGTAAGTTTATGAACCAGATTTGGTGTGAACTAACTGGATTATTCTGCATGACTACTTTGCCAGGGTAGTGGAAGGCCTGGGAGCAGGGACTGTAGAGACAGATAGCAGTGGCTCTGACACTGTCTAGAAAAGTGTCATGGTGATCTCTTCACCTCTTTGTGCCTCAGTTTCCTAACTGTAGAACAGGCATAATAATATCTTCCTCAAAGAGTGATTTTGAGGACCAAAGGTCCTAATTAATATAAAATACTTAGAATAGGGCCTGGCACACAGCAAAAACTTAAAATCTGAACTGCTAATTGGTTCTTTTTCTAGGCAATTAGCTCAGTCTTACACAATGTCTCTACACTGGTTTTCTGAGGGTTGGTACTTCTGATTGTATTTCAGCCTTCCTTCTTAGAGTTATGTGAGAGCCTGATATCAACTTCCCTAGACATTTCAGAGGCCACAAGGTCATAGGTTGTTGTCTCTTTTTATCAATGAAAAATTTGGAATGAAAAATTAAGTATCAGTTTGATGCTAGTTCCCTTATATGTCCATAACTGAGATGGCGGTAGAATCCAGGGCCTTCATTGACCTATCTCCTCTTATTGTCAACCCATGTCCCCTGCAGAGTGCATGAAAACTGTGATCATGTGATTGTATCACCTAGGAAGCTGTGATTGTGAGGATCCCAATCAAATTATGAGGGCCAGATTAAAGCCACAGCCTTAATCTAGAAGCTACATATCAGCAAACATGGGGGAAACAGAGTAGCACCATTGTAGCAAACCATTTGATAAATTTTCCTCATGTAAAATTGGTGGATTCTTAATCCATTAAATAGTCATAAATCAAAGACTCTAATTCATGGATGAAGGCAGATGTGAGGACATTTCTGCCCATTGTTGGTGTTGCTTGGAGATTGACCCTGTCTTAAACACATTCATCCATGATTTAAATGAAGAAATGAAAGTCCAGTGGTCAAATTTGCACATGACACAAAGCCAAGAAGGACATTAAATGAGCTGAATGACAAAATCAGGATCCAAAAATGTTATAATCTGCACGACGGGACTAATTCAATGTGAGAAATTTGAAAGGAATAAATGTCGAGCCTTGAATTGAACTACTCTAAGTTGTGGGAGGGGTGGCTGGGTACAGCATTGTCAGGTCAACTTAGTATGGGGGTTTAGAGGGAGCCAGTGGGCTGTGAGAGAAATGGATCCACCTGGGGCTGCAGTGCCCCTATCCCCAGTGAGATGGGTGGTCTTTGCCCTGTGCTGCTTGTGTCGCCGGAGTGCACCTAGACTGTGAGGGGAAGTTGTGGACGCTGCTTGGCAGTGACCTGGGCAGAGGGGAGCTTGCATCAAGATGAGGAATGGTTAACAAAACCAAGACTCTAAGGAAATGGAAACCGGACTGCGTTTGGGGTGTGAATCCCCTCATTCTCCAGGTTTCTTGCTGATGAAGCACAGAGACAAGGGTTACTAGCTGAGGGAGAAATACTGGACCACATTTTTAATTGTGTACCATGTAAAATCAAAAATAAAAATTTAAAAATTGTTTTTGGAAAACATAGCATAAGGTTGTAATTCAGAATTTTTTGCATTTTAGAAAGGTGCACATAATTAAGTGGGTTAGAAGGCACATCCTATAATCAAACACATGAATGTTTCTGCAGCGGAAATGCATGGGCGTTCACACCAAATGGGATAAATAAAGACTACTGAATAGGCCGCATGTCATCTCACATCAAGTTTCATTGCCAAATGAGTTTGTTTCAAACTCATCAAATTTTCAGTTTCAAAGCCTTGTTGATTTCAAAATTGAAGCTATGGGTTGTGGACCTTTAGTACTCCTTATACCACATATTCAAGTGTGAAGAGGGGGACAAAGAGGGAAGAAAGGGGGAGGGGGAATTGCATGAGAGAGAAAAGGAGACAGAGAAAGGAAGAGAATTGCTGAGAGAGTTAAGGAGATAGGTCTACAAAGCAAAGTCTAAATTCAGATGGCCAACCACCTGCATGGTTGAAGACCACATAACCCTACACAGTTAGTTCTCAAAAAACAAAACAAAACAAAACAAAACACAACAACAGCAAGTAGAATATGGTTGATAATGCTGCCATCCCAAAGTTCTACTTAAACTTCTTCCCACACAGAGGCAGGTACCACAGGGCACTCAGCACATGTGAGTTTGGGAGGTGCCAAGAGCAAGCAAGAGGTACTACATCTCCTGAGCAATAAAGAGGAGTCTGCCAGGCTGATCCCTAAAAGCTCAGTAGCTAGGCCCACAATGAAGTACAGCCAAAAATCACCAGGGTCTGACCAATAAGATGAGAGAGAAGCAGAAGCTCTTCTGAGAAAAATGAGGTGAGTAGGAGTTTCTGGTGGCATTAAAGTCCAAAGAAAAGGTGGGCTTCCTCTGCATGAAATATGTTCCCAGTCCCTGGAGGGGTTTCACCCAGTCCAGGGTAACTCCTCACATACACAGGGTTCAGTTTTAACTCACCTAAGAATGAAAGTAAGAATTTTGCAATAATGGGCTGAAACCGGTTTGGCTCAGTGGATAGAGCATCGGCCTGCAAACTGAAAGGTCCCGTGTTCCATTCCTGTCAAGGGCATGTACTGTGATTGTGGGCACATCCCCAGTAGGAGGTGTGCAGGAGGCAGCTGATCGATGTTTCTCTCTCATCGATGTTTCTAACTCTCTATCCTTCTCCCTTCCTCTCTGTAAAAAAATCAATAAAATATATATTTTTAAAAAGAATTTTGCAATAATGGAATAGGCTTCTTTCAAAATAATGAGCATTCTCTCTGGTGTATTCAATAAAAATATTGCCATATGAAAATGTGGCAAAAGGGAAATTTTGTGGTCAGTTTGTGGGAATGTAAATTGGTGCAGCCACTCTGGGAAGCAATATTATGTTCCTCAAAAAATAAAAAATTGAAGTGCCATGTATTCCAGTAATCCCACTTGGGGGTATATATCCAAAGGCAATGAAAACATGATATCAAAAAGATAGCTTCACTCCCATGTTTATTGCAGCATTAGACACAATAGCCAAAAGACAGAAACAGTCTAGGTGTACATCAATGGATGAAAAAATGAAAAAGATGTTCTGGGTACATAATGGAATATTATTTAGTCACTAGTGGCCTGGTTCATGAAATTTGTGCACATTAATTAAAGAAAATATTTTAATATTGTTATTTGCCCTTTCTCTACAATAGAAGTGTCAGAGATGAAAGAAAGTGTCAGAGATGAAAGAAAATGAGTAAAATGTATATAAAAATCTCCCTCCTGTCAGAGTCTGGGGCGTGCTGCGGGACCTGGAGTCAAGTCCCCACCTATCACCAGTACATGCTTTGAAAACACAGAAGACCCAGACCTGGCTGGCTCCACCTCATTGGGTGAGACCCAGCCCCGGCCAGCCCCACCCTGGTCAAGCCCCTCTAGGCAGGAAGCGCAGCCTCAATTTCTCTGGCACAGCACAGGGGGCATGGCCTGAGGTCCCTATCAAGCCCTGCTGGGCAGGAGGTGCAGCCTGAGGTCTCCTGGCCTGGTCCTGGGGTGGGGAGTGTGGCCTGAGGTCCCCCATCAAATCCCATGGGGTGGGGGGTATGGCCTGAGGTCCCTTGCCCTGGCCAGGCACCGTGCAGCCTCAGGTCCCTGTTGTTCAGTCTTGATGTTACTGTGTCCTGGCTAATTTGCATATTGCTCTATTATTAGATATGAGAGAAGGAAAGTCTGCCATTTGTGATAAAGTGGATGGACCTTGAAGACCTTATACTAAGTGAAATAAATCAGACAGATAAATACTGCATGATATGTATAAGGAATAAAATAAAAAAAGTCAGACTCATAGAAATGTAAAGTAGAAAAGTGGTTGCCAGAAGCTGGGGTTGAGGAAGTGAGGGGAATAGGGAGATGTTGGTAAAAAAAAAAAAGGGGGGGGGGACACAAACTTTCAGTTATAAACTGAGTAAAGTCTGAGGATGTAGTATAAAACATGGTGGCAAGGGTTGATAACTGTAATATATTATTGATATTTGCTAGGATAGAACTTGTGTTCTAACCAATAGAAAGAAGGGGTGGTATGTAAGATGATGAGTGTGTTAACTAGCTAAATGAGGGGAATCCTTTCACAATGTATATGTATATATCAAATTACCACACTCAATATATCTTAGATGTACACTTTAAATATCTTAGAATTTTATTTGTCAGTTATACCTCAACTAGAGGCCTGATGCATGAAATTAGTGTGTGGGGGGGAGGGTGGGGGCAGCAGAGGGGTCCTTTAGTGCAACCTGGTCCCTCTCCACTCTGGGATCCCTTGAAGAATGTCCGACTGCCCATTTAGGCCTGATCCAGGTAGAATCAGGCCTAAATGAGTAGTCGGACATCCATCTCACAATCCAGGACTGCTGGCTCCCAATTGCTCACCTTTCTGCCTTCCTGATTACCCCTAACCACTTCTGCTTGCCAGCCTGATTACTCCCTAACCACTCCCCTGCCAGCCTGATTGATGCCTAACTGCTCCCCTGCCAGCTTGTTTGCCCCTAACTGCCCTACTCTGTGGCCTGGTCACCCCTAACTGCCCTCCACTGCAGGCCTGGTCACCCCTAACTGTCCTCCCCTGCAGGCCTGTGTCCTCTCCAACTTCCCTTCCCTGAAGGCCCGGTCACCCTCAACTTCTTTCCTCTGCCAGCCTTATGGCTCACAACTGCCATCCCTTGCAGGCCTGGTCCCTGCAAACTGCCCTCTCCTGCTGGCCATCTTGTGGTGGCTATTTTGTGTCCACATGGGGCAGGATATTTGACCACATGAAGGCAGTCATCTTGTGTGTTGGAGTGATTGTCAATCTGCATATTACTCTTTTATTAGGATAGAGGCCTGGTGCATAGGTGGGGGCCAGCTGGTTTGCCCTGAAGGGTGTCCTGGATCAGGGTGGGTGTTCCCTTGGGGCATGGCGTGGACTGGATGAAGGGCCTGTGGTGGTTTGTAGGCTAGTCATGCCCCCCAGCGACCCAAGTGGAGGCTAGTATCTGGGATTTATTTATCTTCTACAATTGAAACTTTGTAGCCTGGAGCGGAGCCAAGCCTTCTGTTCCTACAGCCATTGAAACTTTGTTGCTTTAAGTGGAGGCCTGGGCCGGCCAGGGTGTGTAGAAAGCTTGGCTTCCTCCATTGCCAGGGGCAACCCAAGCCTCCCTCCTGCTTTCTCTTTGGCTGTAGCCATGTTGGTTGGGTTAATTTGCATACTTGCTCTGATTGGCTGGTGGGCGTGGCTGGTGGGCATGGCTTGTGGGTATAGTGGAGGTGCAATCAGTTTGCATATTGCTCTTTTATTAGGTAGGATAAAGCTGGAAAAAAAAATGACACAAAACAAACCCTATCATAGTACTTTCAAGCTGCCCCAAACACCTCATTCATGACAATAATCATTGGGAATCCATGAAAGAGAGAATAGGCAAATTTAGGATTAATAATCTGTGAGAGGATCAAATCAAAAGATCTTCACATGTTCCCAGAGCAGGGCTAGATGCTGAGGGGGAAAAAAGTGATATAAGGCACAGCCAGTGCCCCCACAGGAGCTTATGGCTTGTGGCAACATGAGGAATTGAGAAGTCAGACCCACTTTTATTTTAAATATGGTGACATGGAGAAATTACCTGCCAGATGGCAGAGAGTTCGAAGAGTTTGGAGGAGATCTAGGATTGGGTGTGAAGACACAGAAGTGAAGAGAGTTACAGGGAAGAAAGGGATGGGCCAGGAGAGGGCTGATCTTGGCTTCTTTGGTTCATGGACAGGGACTCCACCCTGTCCACCAGACCTGATTCCTGCTTGGAGAGGATAATATAGCACATCTATCCTCTCTCCTGCTGGCACTAGGCCTTGGCTCTTTGGGGCAGTGGTTGACACAGGGTATAAACCCTCCTCTCGCATGCCAACTTTCCCTTCAAGAAAGCTGAGGCCCTAGCCAGGGAGAGCCTGTGTGGGCAGGTTGGCTTGCACCACCATTCTCACGTTTTCTGTGCGTGAGCTGCAGGAGGCCACTTCGTGTCCCATTTAGCAAGCCTGCAAACTCTGATTTGTAGATGATAGCACAAGTCATCTGGCCTGCGATGGTGGGTGAAATGCCATCTGATTCAGAGACTCTTCGTGACTTCCTTCAGAACCAACTGCCTCATTCGTGTCTCCAAAAATAACAATAGCAAGGGCGAGATCCTCATTCCTCTCCCATCCCTTGGGGATGCCGTGATTGAGTGAAGGCTTTAATGGCACAGTATTGAGGCAGTTGGTTTGTTCCCTTTTAACAGAATCTAGAAAAGGCAACACCTCACCGTGGAGCTTGAGTGTTACTTAGCAATTCTCAGAAGCTGTTTCTTTCCTCCCACAGGGTGAAGGGCATGTGAGAACCTGCCGTGTTGAACATTTGCAACAGAGTTGTTTCCTGTTGAGCTTTGCAGCTCTACCCCTGGTACCTTTTATACGCATCAGTCCCATGGACAAGATCAGTGTTTTAGCAAACGGGTGGTTAAGGCAGTGTTAGGGAGAAGAGGTGGGGGTGAAACTGCAGTGCCTGAATTTCACCTGTAAAGATCTTTCTATTGAACACCTCTCACTGAGATCCTTTCTAAAGGTTCTTTCAGATTGAGACTAAGATGTGGCAAAGCTGTATCTCTTCAGGTCTGAGGCATGGCAGTCAGAAAGCTCAGGGAATCATTAGGTCTTAAAGTTTGAGACAAGAACATCCAGAATCTAGGAAACCAGCATGTGAGTGCAAGAGCCCCAGACCCGCGTGGGTGGTTGAGCATTGATCTATGAACCAGGAGGTCATTGTTGGGTTCCCATCAGAGCACATGCCTAGGTTGTGGGCTCCATTCCCCGTGTGGGACGTGCAGGAGGTAGCCTATCAATGACTCTCTCTCATCATTGATTTTCTATCTCTCCCTCTTCCTTCCTCTCTGAAATCAATAAAAAAAAATTTTTTTTTAAAAAGAAAAAGAACTCCAGTCCTAAGAGTACCCACAATCCTGCTCAAGCTGCTCATCTGCTCTGGCACTGTTTTCACTCACGGATTCAGAATTAGAAAGGATGCTCATGACAGAGTGTTTATTAAAAATCAATTCCCTTCTCTTCCATTGAAAATAATTCATTTCTGTGGCCAATTATAGACCCTAGGCCACATTTGAACATAAATCCCATGTCCCTGAAAATGCAGGAAGTACCCAGATTCTGTATAGCCTAAGTGTGAGTCCCCTTCTCAAGGGGCCCTAGAGCAGGCAGCCACCCACCTTTGAAGGGAATGGATCATGGCTGGAACTCCATGCTTGGAGCCACTGGTGAAATCTAAACGCACAGCTTGGCCTCCACTATTCTTGGGACCCTCTTTAATCACAAACACCAATGTTTTGCTCTTCCTGAAATCAGCCCAGCCCGCCACTCCATTGTCGTCACACTCAGGGACTCGGATATGCCTGTGCCCTCTCCATGGTTCCTGCCATGGACAGTCCCAGAGACAAAAGAGGATTTTTCAAGGTGACCTGAAGTTGCACTCACTTTAGGGACAGTTCATAGTTAGGGATCGTTTTGGGCATAAATAGTAGCTAGGCATAAGGAGTTATTAGGCTTGTCCCCACTGCCTCTCCACCCCGACCCCCACCTTATATACCCTTGATTTTTTTTATACCTTTCCTGTCTTTTCTCTCCTATATTTATTGCTATTAGGACAGGGACGGCAAATACATTCCATTTCAAGTGCCAACTCTGATTAGTTATAGGTACTGCCTAGACCTGTGGTTTCTAGTCTTGTTTTGGCCATGCCCCACTTAATTATCTCTAAAATACTGATACCCGCCTCCATACCCCCCGTGACATATAATCTTTATTATTTAAAAAATGAACTCCTATTCATGTGGAGGAAGCCTAATAGCCATTCATTTGGTTTAAACAAGCTTCCAAAAAACATGGCATCCATGAAAGAGAAAAATAAAAGAATGAAAGGACAGTTGAAGGACTGAGAAAGAAATCACTAAGAAGTTGTTAAAATAATAATAATATGAAGTGATATGAAGAAATAGCAAATAAAGTTTAACATATAATAAAAAGCTGAAATGCATAAATATGTCACAATATATATTTACTGGAGGCCTGGTGCACAAAATTCATGCTCTTGGGAAGGGGGTCCCTCAGCCCAGCCTGTACCCCCTCGCAGTCCAGGAGCACTTGAGGGATGTCCAACCAATGGTTTAGGCCTACTCCCGGGGAGTGGGCCTAAGCTGTGGGTTGGATATTCTTGGTGCTGCCCTGGAGGTGGGAGAAGCTCCTGCCACCGCTGCTGTACTCACCAGCCGTGAGCCGGGCTTCTGGCTGAGTGGCACTCTCCCATTGGGAGCTCACTGACCACCAGGGGGCAGCTCCTGCATCGAGTGTCTACCCCCTGGGTGGTCAGTGCGCATCATAGCAACCAGTCATTCTGTTGTTTGGTCGATTTGCATACAGTGGTACCTCGAGATACGAGTGCCCTAACATAGGAGATTTTTGAGATACGAGCCGTCGAGCGAGCGATTTTTGCTTTGAAATACGAGCAACATTTGAGATAGGAGTCATCGCGCGGATTGGCTGGCTGCACACGACCCACCAGTTTACCAAGACGAGCGTCTCATAGTTTCCCACGCCTCAAGGTTACGGCTCGAATTAAATTCGTATCTCGAGGTACCACTGTATTACTCTTTTATTATATAGCATACACTCTATATGAGGACCCTAGAATGATAAGAAATGTACAAAAATTCAGTGTAAATAACTCATTCTTGAATTGCCCCCCTTAAATTGCCCCTCTGTGGGGCATGTGCTCCAGGCTGGGAAACACTGGCCCTAGACCAGTCCTTCAACATAAAAACAAAAGCTCCATGTGAACTCTGTGATTGTTAATGTTGGCTATGGAGACATTATTTGCCACCTTCTCATTTGTCCAGGAGTTTTTAAAAGCCAGAGACTGTGTCTTATTCAACTTCGGATCTTTAATTATTAACCTTCAATGATTTTTTATAGTTGAACTGTGCCTGTAGCAACTGTGAAATCTGTAATCCCCAACTTGCTATTCTCAGTTCTGCCCAAATGTCAGAGTGAGTGACATGGTGTAATAGGATGTGTCATCTCAGTTCCTCGGGGCTTGAAGTCATCTACAAGATGAGAACCTGTAGACGAAGAAAGGAGAATGGAAGAGTTTGAAGACATTGAGAAAGTGGAGAAGGAAAAGGAAGATGCAGGGGAAGATAAAAAAAATGTGTCAGAGACCCTAGAACCAGTCAAAAGAAATAGAATTGTTCCCAAACACACAGTACCATGTGATATTAAAAAAAAAATCTGTGGTGCATATACATGAGGGATAGATGCAGTGGCATGCGTGCCCATGCAGGCTTGAGTAGACTTGCAAGAGGTGACTGTTAAATTTTCAGGAATTTGAGAGTTAGTTGACATCATGTAGGTAGCTTGAAATTGGCTGAGGCGGGAGTATTGACACCACAGAAATTGGCAAAGGCTGCAAACCAGGACTCTCTTTGCTCAGAGTTGATTGCCAGTCATTTACTAGTGTACTACTGCGTGCATGCCCCCAAACTCTAGGTGCAAAGAGGGATGAAAGCATTAACTACAAATCTATGTATTATCCAAAATGGGCTCATCTTTCCTCAGTTTTGAGTCTTGTCCATTCTGATAGGGAGGCAGGACTGGGAAGCTCTCACTTCTCTTCACGCGCCCAGGTTGCTGACTTTTTCAGTGCGTATTCTGGACTTTGGTTGTCTGGCCATCAGAAGTTCGGCCTGGTACTAGCATGGAAGAATAGCGACCAGTCCAAACATAGACTGTGGAAAAAGTCAGCTGTGCACAAAGGGGGCTCTTATTCCTTATGAGGTACTGTAAATTAGTGTCAAGTTCATTCCCACAGGGACACTTGGAAGGGAAAATGACACAAGAACCCACTTTTGTTCTCTCATAGAAGGCAGAATGTTTTTAAACTAACCTATATTAATTATAGGTACTGCCTAGAGCAGCGGTTCGCAACCTGTGGGTCGCGACCCCTTTGGGGGTTGAACGACCCTTTCACAGGGGTCGCCTAAGACCATCGGAAAATGCAGATATTTACATCACGATGCATAACAGTAGCAAAATTTCATGGTTGGGGGGTCACCACCACATGAGGAACTGTATGCAAAGGTCGCGGCCTTAGGAAGGTTGAGAACCACTGGCCTAGAGGGTGCTGGCAGGGGAAACTCCCGAGTGGCTGAGATGAAAGGTCCTCAGGGAAGCCCCCTCCCCTCTGCCTAACCGTGGCATCGATACAGAGTCTTCTCAGGGGTCCCATGTGAGAAAGAGAGGCTGCACATCACAGCAGCTGCCTCCTTCGTGTGAAGTCTAAATGCACAGCGTGGCATCCGTTATTCTTGGGGCCCCCTTTAATCACAAACACCAATGTTTTGCTCTTCCTGAAATCAGCCCAGCCCACTCCCACTCCATTGTCGTCACACTCAGGGACTCAGATATGCCTGTGCCCTCTCCATGGTTCTTACTGAGGGCTGTGGGCCACGGTCATTGGCACTGGACCCTTCTCTTGGGGCGAGGAGGGATCTGGGGGATGCTGGTGGCAAGGGTAAGGAAGATCCTGCGGGTTGCCGGACTTGGAGACCCTTCTTTCACCATGAGCTGTTGGGGACAGTCTAGAGATGCCTCCTTAGCGGGACTTCAGTTCTGGAACCACTGCCTGAAGGAGCTCTGTCCTGTGCACTGTGATGGATTCAGAGCAGGAGGCCTATGTCAGTAAAGACAGGAGCCAGGCGATAGCTAGAGAAGCCAGTCACACCAAAGAAATATGAGAGGAGATCAGTCTATTGTCTCTCCAGAGGCGGGGGAGAAAAACAGTTCAATAGTGTCTGCTTACTTACAGCAGTTTTCCGAGCCCGCAGTGATTTTGAGCGCTTGCTCATGATATTCCCCGCCTCCCCTTTCCACCCATTTCGTTATTTACTTACTATTTGTCTTTAAAATAACTCATGTGAAGGAACAACAACAACCACCACAGCTCCGCATTGAAAATAGCATCCTTACATTCATGGGCTTGATAGGCCAATGTAGTATTTTTTCTGATGCCCATCACTATAAACACACGACTACTAGAAAGGAGACTCCTCTTCCATCTCTCCCTGGAGTCACCGCAGAGGCCACGGTAGGCACCTTGATGGGGATCACAGTCTCTTGAACCCAGAAGTTGCTCAGAATGAAGCCACAGAAGGCACCTGGCTTTGCATTTCTGTTGATTATCAATGCACCCACTTCCCCCACTCAACTCACACACTGTCAAAGCTCTCATTTGGCACCAGACGTCATTTTGGCTCTAAAAGCCCTCGAGCACAATATGGCCGAGAATTAGAACTTCTGTTCTGTTAGATCAGGTGTTAGATCGTATGGTTTGTTTCATGATTAGGAATGGAGTAATTGCCTGTATCATAATCTAAGGTGTCCCTCTTAAAACAGGGTCTCTGGTGGGGATTATTTTAGAATGAGGCCTCTAAAGCATTTTGTGTCAAGAACAAAGCCCAGTAAAAATTAAGGAAGAAAAATACCAAGAAATAATGTATTTTCATGTCTTCCTTCTTCCTTTGTCTATGTTCTGTTCTCGGCTTCCTTTTTCATGCTGGATCTTTTGTATGTTTCTAACTCTTGATCCTTTTTTTGTTCTGTCTGTCTTCTCTTTATTCTAACCCCAAATTATGAATCTGGTTTCTATCTTTATAAAAATTCATAAGGCACATTTCCTTGGTAGAAGCTCAAGATGGATGTGCATTTTTTGGCAGCTCAATGACTTCTAGATGAGGGTTATAGGAAGTAGTTTCCAAACAAGAACACTATCCAACAGCTTTTAATGGTGGGCCTGGCTGTCTGCTTGGACTATACTTCCACTAGGGGGCGCTTTCCCCTTTATGTGTCAAAAATCCTATTACAATGGTAACAATAGAAATGCTAGTTTCCCTTCGGAAATAGGTGCTACTCAACACAGCTTCGGGGAGAATGGTAGGAGCAGTGGCAAAGAAAGCACTTGATTTTAGCAGCGAATTCATCCAATATCATTGACATAATGTCAGTTAACAGTGAAACTGGTGGGACTGTGACATTTGTCATGTAGTGACTTTCATGAGATTATTTCCTCTCCCAGTCGTCAGCTGGCAAATTACTTCCACTAAATTCAACCTGGAGCCAAGGGATCCTCCTCAATAATGTCACAGAGTGCAGCTGGAGTGTATAATCTCTTTAGGATTAGTCCAGATTTGTTTTAATTTGTTTGAAGATGTATGCAATCTCAGCCATTATTTAGTCCTATCCCCACACAAGGGTCCAGGCACGGAGGGAAGAAACAGGTTGTCCAGACCACACAAGCTCTCAGCGGGAGCACCAGGAAGCTCCTTTGAGATTGTGCCTCTAATTTCTTCAGTCCTTAATACATCTATGTCTTCCTTACATTCTTCCAGGTCTCAATGGTGTCTTTGTTCATGGGATTTTTACAGTCTTTTCTGACCTGACAGGGTTCTATAACTTAGACCTTATTATATTTTACTAAAGACTTGGGTTACAATAGCGTATACATGGAGTTATTGCCGTTTTTCTTTACTGATCCAAAATATTGAATTCTAATTAATGACTTTCTTGGGTCCTTGAAACATGAGCCACCATGAATAGAAGATCACGTAGAAGAAGAAAAGGGACTGTCCCAGTATCCAGAGACTAAAGTTTTTGTCCAAGCTATACCTTAAAGAAAGAATGACTTAGGGCAAATTTGTTTAATCTTCTTCTGGCCTTTCTTTTTCTGTAAGATCTAGTTACCATGGCCTATCACCATTAGTGAGCCAGAGGATTTCTGTGCATTATCTTACTCTTCAAAATAGCCTTCTGGGCTAAGTACTGTTATTATCCCCATTTTACAGACAAGGAAACTAAGGCTCAGGGAGGCCAAGTCATTTTCCCAAAGTCCCACAGAGATTGCGTAGCTGACCTAGAACTTGGGCTTGAATCTCTTTGGTTTTGAAACCTTCCTCTGCAGCACCAGATACAGCTTTGATTCAATAAACAGCTTTGAGGGCTTTCTATGGGCTCAGCAGGCCTTAAAACTTGACATTCTCTTCAAACCACAGAGAGAATGCAAAACGGAAATGGTTTCAAAAAAATGATATGCTATTTGAGAGGCAGTGCAGTGTTAGGAGGGGACGTGAGTTCATGTCCCTTCTCTCCTATACAAGTCCCTTCGCCTCCTCGCCTGGGTTGTTTCCTTAACCGAGAAATGAAGGGGTTGAGACGAACTCCAGCCTCTCTGTCCTCACACGCTGCCTCCTCAGCGGCCTGCACTGACACCGGCATCCTTTCTCCTTGCTCTGGATGCCGCCAGCAAGTCTACAGTACTCATGTGCCTCAGCCTCAGTCTTGCCAGTCTGAGTTCTGGGTAATTTTGTTCCTTCCTCCCGTCCCTCCATATCCTTGTCGGGAACCTCTACCTGCTGTCTGCCTCCCACTGGAGCTTTGGGTCATATCTTGGAACCAGCAAAGCAGAAGAGACATTAATATGTTTTTATTGATTTATTTTATTTTTAGAGAGGGAGGAAGGGAAAGGGAATAGAGAGAAAAAAAACATTGATGCCCCCTCCTGGAACTCTTAATTCATGGGTTGTTCAACCTCTGAGCCATACCAGCCGGGCCAGAGGAGACTTGAGAGTGTTGCTTTCTGGGGTGCCGCTCAGGAATTGAACAATCCTTACTGTGTGTTGGCCAGGGCGGCATCAGGCGTTCAGGAATAGAAGTCTGAACCACCCCAGTTTAATCAAGGAGAGACCCTGGAGCTTACGGATCTGTCACGTTGAGTCTCTGAAGACCTCACTGATGCTGTTACCTTTTCATCAAAATGATTGAAAGGGAAAATAAACAGCACTGAGTAAGTCAAACCATGGTATTGGCCTTCACGGCCCACATTTAAGTTTTCCGCTTCCAGTCCACAGTCGCTTCTCAATAGGAGTATCTTATTGCTGATAACAACTGGATGAATAAACAGAAAATAAGTTCCTATTTCATGGGAGGAAAGAATCTTATTCAAACCACGAGCATTGCTCTTGTTCAGCAGCTTTACAATTCCTGCTTTCCTCTCCTGCAGGAAATGAAGCTTGGTCTGACTATTTTTCCCTCTCCAACAAAATAGAAGAGCTATATGGCTTGGAAATTTGTAGGAGCTCATGCCAGTTGGCTAAACACACACACACACACACACACACACACACCCCTTAACATTTTCATTATATAAAATGTCAATCACCAAAAATTGACAAGAAAGAAATTCCAGGATTCCAATAGAGACCGTCAGGCAGAGCTTAGAGGCAAATGATTCATAAAACAAGAAATGTAAAAATCATGTGAAAAATATCCAACCTGCAAATAACAGAAGAAATCCAAACCAAAATAACAATGAGATACTGTGGCCATGTCTCAAATTAGCATTTTTTTTTTTAAGTACAGCCAAGGTGGTTTTTGCTTTTGGCTAATGGGTTGCTGGACAATAGAGATAAAACACAGTTATATGGAAACCTCACAATAGCCTCACCTGTTTTAAGGGGCTGCTCTTAGCTGAGTGTTAATATTATTGAGCTCTCTGAGAACAGAACCTGCCTTTGATTTCCCTCTCTCTGCCATCATACTCTGTCCATCCCCACCCTCTCCCCTCCATCCTTGTTCCCTACTTGATTTCCATGGACACCCAGGAGGAGGACTGGTCTTCACTGCTGGGCACGTGGGAGTGTGGGCTCCTCACTAAGCCTCTACGGACAGCCCTCCGGTTGGGACCATCGGTAGGAATGCCTTATGACTGTCCCCGGGGGGACCGCAGTTGGCATCACCAGAAGCGGGTAGCCTCGTTACTGCCAGGCAGTGGTGAACATTCTGACCTCCACGGGGCCTCCTTTGCCATTACTCCTGCAGGGAGAGGGAGGGATCCCTCATTACCGCCAGGTGGAGGGGAGGTCCAGGCTCCCCAGGTGGGCTCTCTGACACCGAGGCTGGAGGGAACTTGTTACTGCCTGGCTAGGATGAAAGCCCCAGCTCCCTCTTAATCTTTTCTAACACCACCTGCTGGGGCTTTGAGAGGCCTCATTACACGCATGCCAGGGTGGAAGTCCAAGCTCCCTCTGGGCCTTTGCAGGCCTGGGTGTTGCTGGGTGACTTTTTTTTCTGAGATGTTCGGCTGGAACAGAGACAAGTTTTCTGTCAGGCTAGGTTGCCCTTTCCTCGTCCTTTGAGTAGAGAGAACAGGCTGTGTCGGGGGCTTTTTAGGTGTATTTCTGGGTGGCTGTCTTCTTTGCCTCTGAGTTTGGATACATGCAACAAAAATATGAACAAACACAAAACTCAGGAACGCACCATCTGATAGTCCCTTGGATCCCAAGGTCCCTCCCTAAATGGTCTTTCTTCTCCCTAAATTTCAGAATCTTTTTTTATGGTGTTTTTTTAATGTACAATGTCCAAGATTTTTAGTTGTACCTAATGAGTGGAGTGAGGAAACATTTAACTACTCAATTTTCCCAGAAACAGAAATCCCTGGATATATTATTTTTAAAGAATGTCTCAGCCGAAACCGGTTTGGCTCAGTGGATAGAGCATCGGCCTGCGGACTGAAAGGTCCCAGGTTCGGTTCTGGTCAAGGGCATGTGCCTTGGTTGTGGGCACATCACCAGCAGGGGATGTGCAGGAGGCAGCTGTCAATATCTCTCTATCATTTGTGTTTTTAACTCTATCCCTCTCTCTTCCATTCTGTAAAAAATCAGTAAAATATATTAAAAAAAAAAGAATGTCTCAATGAAAAATATAAAATGAAGAAGTTTAGTGGGGCTAGGATATAGTGCAAAGAAAAAGTGACCCAAAGGTGAAAGGATTTTTTTTTCCAACTGACCTAAAACAGAAACCAGAAACAAAAACTGTACAACCGGTCAGACTTAGAGTCTACTGATAGCAATCAGGACAAGTCACAAGGATGCCACCCACCTAAAGGCACCCGTGGTCACTTCCCGTCTGTGACAGGCACAGAAAATCTGGTGGCTGGAACAGTTCTTTACCTAACATGTTTCCTGTACGACATTTATCCTCCTCTTTCACAGTTTGTTTAATAACGTTCTCCCACTGGACAGTAAGTGCCACGAGGGCAGGGACAAGGCCTGCTGGGTTACCCACTGTCGCTGACTGAGCTATTGTAGGCTTTCTCTCTGTTTCTCTATCTGTGTTTAATTAAAATTAAACCAAAGAGTTTATAATTTACAAAATTCGTGCCACGGGCTCGGCTCTTGCAGCCCTTCGCAGCCCTTGCAGCCCCGGCTTGGTCTGGAAGGTTGTTTCGGCTGTTTGGTCTAATTATCAGTTTGTAGAATAGAGTGTGCTTTTAAATAAATGTTTTAACAATTATCTTTCGTCTAAAGATTCTTTATCTTTTCTAAATGTTCCTTTCAGTCTCAAAGAGAAAATCCTCAACTCTTTTCTCACGTACTTTCTAACTCTACCTGCTAGTAACTGCCTTCAGCTTCCCTAGAACTCTCACCTCTTCACTTCCTTCATGGCAATGGACTACCTCCACCAATCCAAGTTCTTGGCTTCGGCCGAAGTAAGAATTGCACTCCAGATTAGAGGGCGAGCTTTAGCCCCCATCCCAGACTTCTCTTCCTTCCTCCTGTTTCCGTGAACCCTCTCTGTGGCCAAAGGAGGCAATGTATGGCTGTGGCTCTGAGGTTTCCAAATAGATGTCCCCATTTGGAAAGATAATACATTTTTTGCTCTTCTTCTTCTTCTTCTTCTTTTTAAAAAATATATTTTATTGATTTTTTACAGAAAGGAAGGGAGAGGGATAGAAAGCCAGAAACATCGATGAGAGAGACATCGATCAGCTGCCTCCTGCATGCCCTACACTGGAGTTGTGCCCGCAAGCAAGGTACATGCCCCCGACCGGAATCGAACCTGGGACCTTTCAGTCCACAGGCAGACGCTCTATCCCAGCGGTTCTCAACCTGTGGGTCGCAACCCCTTTGGGGGGTCGAACGACCCTTTCACAGGGGTTGCCTAAGACCATCGGAAAATGCAGATATTTACATCACGATGCATAACAGTAGCAAAATTTCATGGTTGGGGGTCACCACCACATGAGGAACTGTATGCAAGGGTCGCGGCCTTAGGAAGGTTGAGAACCACTGCTCTATCCACTGAGCCAGCAGGTCTTGGCAGTTTTTGCACTTCTTAAAGAATGAGTAGTTTTCTCCTAAAGAGATATGTCCAGCTGTTATCTGCCCCTGGAAGCCTAAATGTGGTAATATTCTCCTCTCATTTGTAGTTGTCTCAGGTTTCTGCAAATTTCATAATGGTTTGCTGATAGACAATCCTCTTTTCCCATAAGATCCCTACCTTATATCAGAGCAGAGCGTTTAAAATAACATTTAAACACAGTGTGTTACTTACCTCGACTCTTCGCTTGTCAGAATGCATTTAAAGCATCCAAGGCCTTATGCTAAGCAGGGCTGCCAGAAACCAGGACACTCCACTGTTCATTGGTTGATTAGAAGGGCAGCCCAGGAGGCATCATAATACATTATAAGCCTGAAAAATGCTGATATCTGGTAAATCATTTCCTTAAAAGCTGTTATCACTGTAAGGAAATTCAATACACTGAAATCCTAACTCAGGGAAAAGATATTTTAGAGTGACTCTTCATTAAGACCTTTTTTTTGAGAGATGATTGAACTATTCTAATCCATCACACTGGTTTCCACCTGATCTTCATTTTCTTACATGATTTCTGTCTCAACTCTAGCACAACAGCAGGCACTTTTGAATATTTGGTAAATGTGAAATATATGTCATTTACAAATAAATGGCATACATATATGAATGAATTAATGATTGATTAGATGAATAAATGAGTGCCTATGCGAAGTAACTGGACAAATGAATGAATCACAGCCGCGTGCTTCTGTCTATGGCAGTCTCCAATTTCTTTACCTGATATGTTTCATTTATGAGATTTATTGAAAGACAGATCATTTCAGGCCCAGAGGGTGCTTATTGGATTATACTAGGTGAGATCACTAAACAAGGAACTCTCACTTGAACATCTATTCCCTGCCAGGCACTGATAGCATTTTTACAGTTGGCTTCTTTATGAACCCTTTGCTGGAAGTTTGCTTTAAAGAATAGGTCTATATCCTGAATAAGAAATAGCAACAAAAACAACAGTGCAGTCTAAATAATCAAATTCTAGGCTATATTTTATATAAGCTATATACCAGTGGTTCTCAACCTTCCTAAGACGGCGACCCTTGCATACAGTTCCTCATGTGGTGGTGACCCCCAACCATAAAATTTTGCTACTGTTATGCATCGTGATGTAAATATCTGCATTTTCCGATGGTCTTAGGTGACCCCTGTGAAAGGGTCGTTCAACCCCCAAAGGGGTCGTGACCCACAGGTTGAGAACCACTGCTATATACCATATTTTCTGGCGTATAAGACGACTAGGCTATAAGACAACCCCAACTTTTCCAGTTAAAATATAGAGTTTGGTATATACTCGCCCTATAAGATGACACCCAGCATATAAGACAACCCCCGACTTTTGAGAAGATTTTCTGGGTTAAAAAGTCGTCTTATACACTGGAAAATAAGGTATTCTAGATGAGGCAGGGCCTGGTACACACGAGGCCTTTTTACCAGGCATTGGACATGGAGTGATGAACAAGATAAACAATGGCTCTGCCCTGGAGCAACTGATATTTTAGGGAGGAAGACAAACCCCCCCAAAACAAGTAAATAGTAGGAGGTTGTGGAAAATGCTCGGGAATCACTGAACAGGCTGCTGGGGTCCAGAATAAAGTGACCTGCTTTAGAGCGAGTGGTCTCTAAGGAGAAGACATTTAAGCTGAAAAGTTCCATTTTCAAATCATGGGAGACATGATGTGTTACCTTTCCAAGTTCCACTTCAATGACACTTACTAGATGTAACATTGTACATCTTCCACTGGACACCAGTCAACGCTGCAGAGAGGCCTTCCCAAAGAGGTCTACTCTGCTTTATTGTATTTCTGCCCTTTTCTCTTGAGAAACAGTCCATGAGTTTTACATTCACTCCTCTGGGAGGATACTTCTGCTTCTCATTAATAGGAAACTTCACTTTGAAATCTTGGTAGTTATTGAGTAACTGCCACCTATTGACTTCCTGTATGAAATGTTAATTATAAATGAATTTGGGGCAACTTTTCAATTGATGTAGATACAAAGAGAAGCACACAAACCATGGGCTGTGCCCACTAAATGCAGCAGTAGATTTATTCACAGCGTGAGCAGCGGGAAGTCAAAGGGACTGAGGAAGTGGACCCAAGGGTAATGGGTCTCTCAATTAAAATGTGTTCTTTCTTCCCTTTGATTTTTTTCTTTGGCCTGAGATTGAATGAACTGAATAACCAGGCTCAGAAAGATGCTATGAACTGTCTCTGCCCATGTAACATGGATTACCAAAAAAGAGAGAAGTGAGATTGAAAGAAGAAGTATAAAGCTGATCTAGAAATTTTTCTGTTAGGTGAAGTTTTTCAAACAAACTGCAAAACTAGAAATGTCTAAACATTGCCTTTGTGCTAAATATTTAGCTGAAGGACATAAATGTATACACACATATAAATGCTATGCAAATAACCAAGAAAATATACAGGGATGGGCAAAAGTAGGTTTATAGTTGTGAGTTGTAGTATTTATTTGTTTGTTTATTTATTGTTGTATTATTTATTATTATTGCCCTATTTTTGCCCATCCCTGTAAGTCCATATGTCTACATTGGTACTAATGACAAAACATTTTTGGTAGTGTAGATGCTTGCCCTTAGGCTAACAGCTAAAAATGATTAATTCTTGTCATGGGAAAGGCAATTTTAAAGCTCATTAATTATGCCTAAAATTTACATATTTATTTTTATTCCAAGCCTTGATTGCAGTCTAATAATAAGTGAAAATGTGCTTACATTTTTAAAGTACTTCTGGACTTTACAACCTTTGTTTTCAAAGAGGGCAAAGCTCAGTCAACACTTTAATTTACTAAGGGAATCAGCAGGGGAAAAGACTTTATTAAATAAAGAAATGGTCTTTGAAGAAATAGTTGTAGTTGAATAAATGTACTTAATGCCTGCTGAGGCCTCGTTCTCTTTTTCTTTTAAATTTAATTTATGTTTTTATCAAAGTAAAATACAGTTTGAAAAAAATAAAAACACACCACAAAGCATATAAAGCAAAAAGCAATGCATTGCATTCCCTCACCACTTCCCACTCCTGAATCTTTTCTTTTTTTTAAAAATCCTCATCCAAGAATATGTTTAGAGAGAGGAAGGGAAAGAGAGAGAAGGGGGAGGAGAGAGAGAAAGATAAGGGGGGGAGAGAGAAATACTGATTGATGTACCCTGCAGGGGATGGAACCTCTAACCTGGCTATGTGTCCGGACTGGAATCAAACACAGGATTTTTCAGATGTATGGGATGATGCTCCAACCAACTGAGCCTCACCAGCCAGGGCTCCTGAATCATTTAATGTCTATTTTTTCCTTAAATTTATTGGTATTACATGTACATATAATGTTAATTTTTTTAATTTAAATATTATCTATTGAATTCAAAATAATGACACATTACTAGAGGCCCAGTGCATGAAATTTGTGCATTGGGGCGGGGGGGGTAGGCGGGGGAGGAAGATCCCTTAGCCAGGCCTGAGCCTCTTGCAGTCTGGGAGCCCTTGGGGAATGTCCACAGGAAATGGGCCTAAGCCATCAGTCAGACATCCTTAGCACTGCCACAGAGGCAGGAGAGGCTCCCGCCACCACTGCTGTGCTCACCAGCTGTAAGCTTCTGGCTGAGTGGCGCTCCTCTTGTGGGAGTGCACTGACTACCAAGGGGATGATAGACCCTGCATTGAGTGGGATTGGGCCAAAACTGGCTCTCTGACATCCCCTGAGAGGTCCTGGATTTCGAGAGGGCACAGGTGAGGCCAAGGGCCCCACTGGTGCTCAACTGGGGCCAGGGAGGAACACGGGAGGTTGGCCAGCTGGGAAGGGACCATGGGAGGGCTTCAGGGCATGTCTGGCCCATCTTGCTCAGTCCAGATTGGCTGGACCCCAGAAGCAAGCTAACCTACTGATCAGAGGGTCTGCCCCCTGACATGGTCAATGCATATCAAGCAACTGGTCGACCAGTTGACTGTCTGCTCCCTGGTGGTCAGTGAATGTCATAGAGAGTGGTTGAGAGGCCTTAGTATATTATTAGGATATTATGCTTTGATTGGTTGAATGGACCACCAGATGACTGGACACTTAGCATATTAGGCTTTTATTATATAGGATAATCTTTTTTTCCCTGAGTAATAATTTTTTGCTCTGAGATCTATTTTAGCTGACATTAATGTAATCCATTCCAACTTTCTTTTGGTTAGTGTTAGTATTGTATATATTTTTTCTGCCTTTTATTCTTATCCTACATGAATCTCTCTATTTAACATTTTTTTCTTCATTCCCCATCTCCATCCCTTTAACAGCTGTACCTTGCCTTTGGAAAGACTTGGATGCATCAGAGGCAGTTTGGTATCTTTAGGTTTCCAATCCATTATAGCAGCCCACTCATGACCATTCATTCTTACCACTTAGCTGGCTTTGTTCTCCTCCTGTTTATGGTGGGTTACTTCTCCTGATGCTCCATTAGGAATGAAAGTGGGCATATGTCTCTTTATTCTTGTGAAGGGCCTATTATCTTCTGGATTTTAGTTTATTCAGGTTTCCTTGTATTCTCAGCTCCCTAGTGTATTCAGTAAAACTATGATCTTTGTAACTTATCCAACTTACTTCACTATTAACTTGATGCAATGGTCTTTACAACTTTCTACATCCTAAGTAGAAGTCTAAGTTTGAATTTGTATTGTAGAAGCAGGAAACTGAGTTATCTTATTTCCCATTGCCCTTGCAATCATCACTGCTCTTAACACACACATTCTTTCCTATCTTTCCTATACAGGTATATCAATTTTCTTGGTTGAGTCAATATTTATGCTCACATCATTTATTTTAACTACATGCCTATTGTTCATTACTGAACCATGATGACTTCTTTTTATGTCTTTTTGTTTCTCCTGGAACTAATGATTAGTGATAGGAATATAGAAAGTTGAGTAAATTATAAACAAGAAGCCAAATTCTCATAGGTTCTATGAACTCTATCCGAACTGTGAAAACATACTAAATGTTATTATTTTCTGCATACCAAAACTCATCAAGAACACTGTTGGTTCCATTTTTTTTTCCTGGAGCCCTCCGTATTATTCTATTCTGGAAAACGGTTGTGTTATACTTGGTATATTTATGACAACCTGGCGTTCACTTCTTCCCACATGGAATCTCTTGTTTGCCTCAATTCCTTGTCTTCTTTTTTCTTGGTTCATTCTCTTGTTTTGGTATGGAGCAGCCACAGTAGCTGCCTGAGAAACAGAGCATGGAAGGCAAATTTTTTTAAGTCTGTCAATATTTGAAAATGTTGGTTGATAGGTAGGCTGACTATAGCACTCTAAATTAGAAATCATTATCCCTTAGAACTTTAAAGAAATCTCATTTTCTTTCTAGCATGGTTAGAACTATTTCTCTGGAAAAACCCAATCCCATGCTAAAACTATATTTTTATCCTTCTTTAAAACTTGTAGGATCCTCTCTATCTGCAAATTTCTTTAGTTTCATGACAAAATACCATGGTGAACCTTTTTCATGGGTAACGTCAATGTGGAAATCCATATTGTTTAGTTCTGGGTTTCTTCTTTTGTTACTTCCTTCGTGCTTTCCTTTTTTTGTGTTCTTGTGTTCTCCCTCTGTAACACTTTGGATGTTGGACCAGCTTTTCTCTTCTCAATTTTCTTCTTTTATAGTTCATGGCATTTTTAATACATGTCCTGGATATTTCATCAACTTTATCTTCCAAACTTTCTCTTTTCCACTTTTATATTTTGCTTTGTTATTTGTAATATACAAAATTTATTTTAATAAAATGTTCTCCTTGTTTAATGGATGCGATACCTTCTTTTATTTGTCTGTGGATGTTTTAGGGTTTTTTTTTCCAATTTCTTTGAAGTTTTACTGTTTTTATTTTTAAATTGTCTGTTTTATTCTAAGATCTATCTTCTTAGTTTAAATATGTTAGTCTCTTTCTTTCAGGTAAGGGATTTCCTCAAATATCTGATTTGTTGTTAACTGTTCATTCATAATTAGAACAAGGCATAAAAACACTGTGTGGGTGTGGCTTGCTGGCTCGTGGGCTTTCCTCTAGCATGTTCTTATCCATCTCATAGGGGAATGTAGACATGTCAGTATCTCCGTGTATTTTCTCTCAGGTGTGTTGGTCCAGAGAAGAAATATCTAATATCTTGCCTGGTGTGGATATGAATCTTGCTGCCAGCCTCTGGGGATGTAGATGTGGAAGGACTTGGGGTTGAATGTATTCCTCTATGAACATTCAGTATAGAGACTTTTGGCTAATCCTTTGTTTTGCTCCTTTCCTTACATTTCCCCTTAGCTGTTTTGCTGGCCCAGAGTTCAGAGTCCTTCTGGATCAGTTACTCAGGAGGATAAACCTGAGTAAATGGATCAGTTACCCAGAAGGATAAATCTGAGGATAAATCTTGCAGGGTCGGGGAAGGGAAGCTACCTGAATACACATGGTGAGTGGATCTGAGGCTTAACTTTAAGCCAGTCATTTTTATATCCACTCCACCTCTCACCCTGACTTTTGGAACCTATCAGTGCCCCTAGTACTTAAGCTCTCTTGGGTTCTAATGAGCATATTTTATTGGCATCCTCATCTGCTAGCAATTAGACATTCACATTCTCTACTCTGCTAGGTGCATCCACATTCAGTCTTCCAAAATGTTTCCTGTTTCTCATTTACATCATCTCTTCAGGATTTCAGGAAGGAGCAAAGATAACACACATCTACCCACTCCATCATTTTTTAAAATTTATTTTTTGTTGTTGAAAGTATTACATATGTCCCTTTCCCCCACATTGACCACTTCCACCTGCACTCCCACCCAGGCCTTCACCACACATTGTCTGTGTCCATGGATTATGCATATATGCATATAAATTCTTTGGTTAATCTCTCCCCCTACTTTCGCTGCTCCCCCTGCCCCCACTCCCACCCTGTCTTCCCTCTTGAGATTCATCAGTCTATTCCATGCTTCTATGTCTCTGGATCTATTTTGTTCAACAGTTTATTTTGTTCATTAGAGTGAGATCATGTGATATTTGTCTTTCTCTGATTGGCTTATTTTGCTTAGCATAATACTTATATCTAGATATACATACAATAAAAATCACTCTAAGTATAAGTAGATGAGTTTTCTTAAGTGCACACAGCTGTGCAACCACCACCACAATCAAGATATAGAATAAACACATCACTCTTCAAAAGCTCCCTTGTATACTTTTGAAATCAATGTTTCAAAGTGGCTGTAAGATTTGTAATTGCCATCAGCAATGTGTGAAAGTTCCAATTGCTCCATATTCCTAACAACAATTTGTCATTGTTGATGAGATTGATATTGTCATTTAAAAAAATAGCTAATATATTGGATGTTAAAAGGTATCATATTGTGGTTTAACTTGCATAATGACTAATATTGTTGAGTATTTTGCTCATTGGATATCTGTATATCTTCTTTGGGGAGGTGCCTGTTCAAATCTATCACCCATTTTTAAATTGTGCTGTTTGCCTAATAAAATCTATAGCACTACTAACTTCATGTTAGGTTTAAGAAAATTAAAATATTATTTTTGTGTTTATTGTTTATAATGTTTAAGATAAAGTTCATTGGAAGTTTCACTTATTAAATTTATATGATTTGAATACTGGGAAATATTTTGGCAAAAAAAGTGGACATTTGATGAGCTTGGCAATGAAATTGAAAATATTTCATTTATAGTTTAAGGTGTTTAAGTGGTAAATAGTACTAATTCAGTTTGGTTTGTTCAACTTGAGTTGATCAAACATTAATCAAATACCATTTTAAAAGTGATTGTTGAAATCTGCTCTGCTTAGTTATAGAATTAGAAAGATTTTAAGTTGAATTTAGGAACTAAGAAAAACTAGGTTTTTGAATATGTATCTTAAGTAGATTAACTACTAATTAAAAATTCAAGCTCAGCCAGCATGGCTCAGTGGTTGAGCATCAACCCATGAATCAGGAGGTCCTGGTTCGATTCTGGGTTAGGGCACCTGCCCAGGTTGATGGCTTCATCCCTAGTGAGGCTTGTGCAGGGGGATTCTATCTCATCATGGATGTTTGTATCTCTGACTCTCCCTTCCTCTCTGAAATCAATGAAAACATTTTTAAAAATTCAAATACCAAAAATCATCTTTTCTGAACCTGAAAAGTTGCCTTTATATTTATAAAACAAACAAACAAACAAACAAACAAACAAAAAATACCTTTACATTAGCCCCGAAACTGAGACTCAGAGAAGTGATTTGCTTTAAGATCACAGAACCTACTGGATGCCACATTTGTTTTCTTTTAAAACCAATGTGATTAACTACTGAAATGATATTGTACTACCTCAAGATATACGTCATGGAAAAATGTATATGATTTAAAAATCCCTTTTGAGTTGGGTGCAATTTAGTCTATTGCTACAGCTTAGTAAATCTCAATTGTAAAAAGCACAATCAAGCCCAGAAGCTGACTTGGTGTGCGTGTTGCTTATATTGAACATTAATTTACTCCTTAGAGGTAACAGTTAACCATAGGTAGTTATTGTTGGAAATTAGCTTATTATTGAAATTAGAAGTAACATGTGTAAAGTGTAATGATAGCACTTGGGGAACACGACCTAACTAAAAATTCAATGCAGGTTAATGCAAGAGGGGACATAAGAACAATTAGAATATTCATTAGCCGTTCCTATTTATGCTTCTACCCTCAAACCTCAATATTTAAGTAAAAGACTCTTCTTTGATTATAGCACTAAATGAAAATGTGTTTGCAATTCCCAAGTAGGTTTAAATTTGTAGGTCTTGAATGTTACACCAGGGAGCCTGAGTCAACAGTCCCTTTTATGGATGAAAAACACGCGAGGAGAGAGCCTGGTTAGGAAAAGAGGATGGGCTTCCAATTTTCTCACATCTGGATTCCAGGACTGACTTTAAAAAAATGTTGTGTGATGTTGGCTGAGGTATCAACCTCTTGCACGCAGTACTTATGAAATAGGAATAATAGTGCCTACCCTTAAGAACCACAAGGACTGGAGATGATCAGGTAAACTATTTAATCCAAGACTTGCAAACAAGGAATAGCACAAAATGAGAACTATTGCCATCATCATTATTGTCTTCAAGAATGAAGACCTTAATTAAGGCAATTAACTTGACAACCAGAAGAAAATACAAAATGAAAACAATGCATTAATCTTTACACCATGAGTTGGTGTAAATGTATGTGTGGTTGTAATACTGTTATTGTTGACTAGAGGTCCTATGCATGAAATTGGTGCAAAGGTAGGCCTTCCTTCCCCCAGCTGCTGGTACCGGCTTGGGACTTGGGATTCCACCCCTCACTCACACCCCCACTTCCCCTCAATTGATCACCCCTCCAGCCAGTGGCCTAGGCCTCCCTCTGTGGAGCAATATGGGGCAATGGCACCCCAACCCCTGACCTATCGCATCACACTTGTCTTGGCTGGCCTGGCACCAGTGCGTGTCATAGTGTGGTCGTCCAGATGGTGGTTCTGCTATTCCGCCATTTGGTCAATTTGTATATGACACTTTTATAGATTAGAGAAAAAGACATATACCAGATTCATTAACTTTCAAAATAAATAAACACATATGTGGGTGAGGGTATAGGATCTGCTAAATCTATAACTGTAGACCTTTGTTCATTCTCTTGCAACTGACTACATATGCTATGCTCCAGACACTTTGTTAAGACACTTGGAATATAAAAAAAATAAGAGATAAGTACTGTCCTCAGTTCCTGACCTGGAGCAATTCATAAACCAGTGGCAAATGGGATGCCACGTGGCTCCTGCAATGATGAACGAATGTGGTGTGGAGCAGTTCCCTGGAAGAACTGACACCTGAACTGAGTAATAAAGGAAAAAGAGGAATGACTTGAGCTGAGAAGGGTGGAAGGGGCATTTCAGGTTCAGCAAGAGCAAAGAAAAGCTCAGAATAAGAAAAAGCATGGTATAAGAGCTAGAAGCTTCAAGCAATTTGTGTTGCTGAAGAGTAAGACAGATAGCTGGGAATGGTGAGAAATGCTGATGGTGGCCGTGTCTGCCCTTTTAAGAAGCATCAATTTTATTTTAGAAATAGTCACTATGCTATTAAAGTACTATGAAAATTGCTCTCCCAGGAGAGGGATATAAGAGAGACTATTATTAAGAGGAGAGTAGTCCATGAGGGCAGGAGTATGACTCTGGGGTCAGGAGACCTGGGTTCTACTCCTTGCTCTGCCACATAGCAGCTGTGTGACTCTGGGGAGTCTGCCTCAACTCCTTAGCCTGCCCTCATAGTGTACTCATATCGAACTTCTATGCCTCATAAAACTGCAGAGATTAAATGAGAGCATGTTAAGAGGAGTGCCTAGTACTTCTAACACACTCAGTAAGAGCTAACCAATGTATACTTTCTAAGATTAAGGCACCTGCAAACAATCAGCACAGTAATTCACAATGCAGTAGGTATATGTCATCTCTAAGAGTCTGTCTTGAGAAAAATGAACAAACACTTGGAAAGTAAGTGAATGGGCCCTGAGGTAGGCTAACCACCATGTACAAGATTACATACATGGATCTTTTTTTCTTCAGAGCTGACCTCACCTCTAAACTCCAGACTCAGTTACCCACGTATCTATTTGACATCCCAATTTGTATATCTCAAAGGCATAGCATAACTAATATGAGTTCTTGACTTTCCCTGCACTCCCCAATACCCAAAGCTAATGTTCCTGCACATCTTTGCCACCTCAGGAAATGCACCAGCCAGATGCTCATCTAGGAGCCATTCCAGATTTTACCCCAATCCCATATCTAACCCAAAGCAGACCCTGTCAATTCTATTTCCAAAGCATAGCTCAAGTTCATCCACACGCCTCTATTTTGCCTGCCACCGTATTGATCCAGACTATCATTGCTGCTTGATTGATTGATTGGACGGCTGATACAGTGTGCAAATGGTTCTACGCATTCAGTTGACTTGGCTGCCATAAAGAGTAATAAATTGAAACATAGCATTCACTTGCTTAAAATTCTTCAGTGGCTCCCCATCATTCTTACACTGAACTCCAAAGAACTGCCATGATTTGCATCTGGCTTATTGATTCAACCACGTTTCAAGACACTTTCTTATTCACAAAGCTCCAGGCATGCTGTCTCCTGTTTCCTTTCTGTTCCTCAGACTGACCAAGGCCTTTGCACATGCTTTTCCTGCTGCCTAAAACTCTCCTATGCATCACCAGGCTGTCTTCCTACCCTGTTTCAACTCAAAGGTTCAACTCAAATGTTACCTCTCAGCGAGACCTTTTCAGCCACTCCAGCTAAAATAATCCCCTTGCCCAAGCCAACTTTCCCAACATACAGTCTCTGCTGCTTGACTGTTTTCAGTACAACATTTATCAAATTGGCAACTTTTAAAACCACTTGGCTATTTATTTGTATTCTGTCTTTCTTCTTAGAGTAATGTTTGATAGAAGTAAGGATTATTTCCACCTTGTTCTCAGTTATAGCCTCAGGGCCACGCATGTGCTCAGTAAATAGTGAATTAATGGGGGGAAATGAGGACTTTAAAAAAAAAAGTCAGATTGGAGTCCTAAATCACAAGCTTGGAATCAATGCTTCTCTGACTGTGAGCTTCAATCGTTGACCTGTTTGATTTTGTGAGAGCAGCTCACATCTCTTTTCCGGGTGTGTGGGATGGCTTTAATCGACTTCTGTGGATGTGCTCCTAGTCAGTCATCCGTGTGCTTATTACAGTTTTCCCGACTCCCAGCTCTTTTTAAATACATGTGGGCAGCTTGCTCTATAAAAGAGTTTTCTATTATGATTTTTTTTTTTTTTTGGTAATTGGAATGACTCATTCCCTCATTTTGTCTGGGCTAGCTTAAAGACAGATGCACCTGAATGGCATAAATTGTTATTAGAAAAACTTTGTAATTTGTCTTTGACTGTGTGGTGACTCTCAGTGGTCATCAGCCAGGCTGACTTGATGCTGTAGGTGCTATGTTCCTGCCTCATGTAGCAGGGCTCAGCACAACTTGATCATCCACTCCCCAATATGCACCATTAGCTCAGCCCAAGAATGACATTAGCTTTCTCCCCCGGAAATGCATCCTTCTGCTAACTGAAATGGCATGAAAAGCAAATAAGTTTTGACACAAAGGAAAAGTAAATATTCAAGATAATATGCGAAGTCTTGTTGATCACTTATGGTTCATTATCATCTGACTCACTCTGGACCCTTAAGTGAATGCACTAAGCTACCCTTGTTTTCCTATAGCCTTGGCCAGCTACATTGAGGCTAACCCTTCCTGATGCCCACCCTCCACTCTGCTAATGCTCAGCACCCTCCTGCTCCCACCACACTGCGGGCTTCTGCTCCTTTCTCCCATTAGGATGATGCAGAACCTGGCCCTTCAGTCAGCATTTTGGACCTTGACACACACCCCCGCACCCTACACAGTGACTGGCTTCAATAGGTCCATATGCCAGCATCCCAGGGATAAGTAGTGCCCACCCCACCTGGATCCTATACCATTGCTTCTACTCTGGCTGTCCAGCTGGGGCCTAAGAACCTGGGGAACTGCACAAAACTGTATCAGACTCCTTCATGTGGAGAAGAATAAAAAGAGCATGCCATTTCTTGGTGCTTCATAATTGCCCAGTAAATAAAATAAAGTAAAACTTAGTATTAGGAAGCAAAATTCTTACTTGCCTATAAGTGTGCATGTCCTAGACCCATCAAATCTCCTCCAGCTGTTGCAGGCTCTTCTATCCCAGAAGGAGGAAGCAGTCTCAAAGTCAATGCCGCTAAGGACCTGATGAGCATCCCAACAAACATCCCCTACCCCTCATCAACTCCTTTGTTCAACAGGCACTTATGGAATATCAACAAGATTCCAGGCACTGTGCTGGTGATAACCATATTAAGATAGTCTAGGCCCTCAAGGAGCTCACAGTCTGGTGAGGGACAAATACAACAAAGCAAGCAATTCTCTACCAGTGACAGTTATTATGAGAGTGATTGTACAAAGAGTTATTGGAGCACAAAGGAAAGTGTTGTTCCCTTTGAGTGGGGTAGGGCGGTGGGAATCAGGGATGGCTTTATAAAGGAAGTGACATCTGAGTTTGATCTTGAAGAATGAGAGGGAGTCTTTCAGGGAGAAGAAAGCTGAGGGAATGGAATGGCATTACTGGGGCAGGGAGGAGCAAAGGTAGGTTTTTGGGAAGCTGAATTGATCAGTCTTGCTCAAGCCACTGGGAAAGGATGGAGTAGAAGTGGGAGAAGCTAAAGGACAGGCTATAACCAGGATAAGGAATGTTTACGGAGCTGAGAATTCATGCATGGGCAGTGGGGGAGAGAGGACTTAACAAATTTTAGGCAGCATAGTGACACAAGCAAGTTTTGGTTTTTGAAAAACTCTCACCAGCTTGGGGAACAGTTTGGGTGGCTGGGGGCAGAGTAGAACAGTGAGAGAGGAGTTGACTCTGGTGGCAGGAAGAACAACTTCGAGGCTATTGCCTTCATTCTGTTGGGTAGCAGTGAAAACCAGAACCATGTGGTGGTATTGAACATGATGAATGGGACAGAGCCCAGAAACAGTCTGCAGTTAGAAATGGAAGGATATGGTGATAGTTTTACAAAGAGCAAAAGGCTGATGGAGGAGCAGAGGTTGCCATTGTCCAATCTGCCTTCTATAAATTGCTTTGTGTCTCTCAGGACACATGTGTGTCATTATTTTGGTGTGGTGGTAGTGGTGGTGGTGGTGGTGGTGGTGTGTGTGTGAAACAGTCTTAAAGATAAGTTACAAATATGGAACAAAGAAGTGTCCCTCTAACCCACTTGAATAAGGTATCAATATGATGTGCCATTAACCCTGAACTCTAATGTATTTTCTACACACAAGGATATTTTTCTATGAAACTACACTGCAACCACGGAATCAGGAAATTCAAATTGGTGCCTTACCACCATGTAATCCTCAGACCTCATTTAAGTTTTTCCAATTTTCCCATATTGTTATTTAGAGCTAAAAAAGACATAGTCCAGAATCACACACTGCATTTTGTTATCATGTTTTCTGAATTTCCTTAAGTTGTGAACAGTTTCTTGGGCTTTCTTTGTCTTTCATGACCTTGACACTATGGAGATTTTAGATCATTAACCCTGTGGAATGTCCTTTGCTGCGCTTTTACTATTGGTGAGAGAAATTCATTCTTTATTATTCAATTGCGATTATGCATCTTTGGCTAGATCATCTCAGAAGTGATGCTGTGATCCTCTCATTGCACACCCGTGGGTGGTGCATCATTTTAATTCATCCCTTCACCAGTCACTTTATTCCATTATTATTTGATTAAGGTGTGGTTGGCCAGTCTTCTGCTCTGTCAAGTTAATTTTTCTTCTCTTTATTCTTGAAAAGCATCTTGTAGAGAAGTAATTTGAGACAATGTAAATAACCCATTTCTTGTCAGACCTTTATTTTACTCATTTCTTCGTATGTTGCTGAATCCATGGTCTCCTATTTTATTCATCAAGTTATAATTTGTTACTCTTATTATTTATTTGCTGCTCAGATTTCTCACATATGACCAGTGGGAGCTCCTTCAAGCCGGTGTTAACATCCCTATCATTCTAAGAACCCCCTTCATTCTAAGAACCCCCCTTAATTACTTAGGCAACAAGACTCCGCATTCTTCCTGCCTGAGCTGTGGAATCAGCAACTTCTCCAAGGAGCTCTGAGTCCTTTTAGTAAAACATGGTATTTGGAAGCCAAGGTAAGTTGCTAAGTGCTCTCCCTGCTGTTCAGGTGATACGGATCCCAAGATCTTTTAATGGACAGAGCCAAGGAAAACACACACACACACACACACACACACACACACACACACACGCACACACACCCTTATACCCCTATATTTGTTTTTATATTTATCTAAACAACTCTAACCCAGCTCCACTGTGTCCATTCTAATTTCCTCTCTTTTCTTATTGGTAACTCCCTACTCCAATATCAAGTACCTGGCTCCCATTGTCTTTAATATATTTATTTATTTGATCAGTCTCCTATCTAGCCAATTTCAACCCCTCCACCCCCCCATAGCTACTATATATGGATACTCTCCTGACCTATCTCAGGCTTGGATAAACCACCTTATTCCCCAATCACTAGGAGACTACTGATCCCACTCAGAATCTTTATACCAGGCTACATTACCACCTTTGGATTCAAGGAGGAAAGGATGGGACAGGAGAAGATTGAGAGAAGGAAGAGAAGAGGAAAGAAGAAAAGGGAAGGGAAAAAGAAGAGTGGGATTTGTTTGGATTCTTATGGTGACTCTGTTAGGTAGTTGAGGCTGTTACTATTCTTCTTTTAAAGCTGAAGGAATTGTGTCTTGCTTGGAGTCTCATGTCCTGTATAGTATAGAGTGGGGGTCTTTTCAGTCCAGTTCTCTGATGTCAATATCACATATCTCATGTTCTGCTAGTCTCCCAAGAACATGTAGAGATTTCAAGAAATAAAAATTATTATTCAGGATAAATGTGTCTCCTAGAAATCAATTGTAATAATAAAAATGTTCTTCAGCTCCCAATTCACAGAAGGTCCTTATGGTCCCTGAAAGCTCCCTAAAAAATACAGAGTCCTTGTATCACTGAAAGGTCACCCGGGAGTGTGCAACCTCCCTCCAGGTCTTCCTCAAGGGTTTCCTTGTCTGAGGAGGGAGGAAATGAGCCCTTCCTCCTTTCTTCCAGCAGATGATACCTTTCTATAAGATTTTCCCCACCTGCGGTCACCATTCAAGATCTTTTCTGGAATGTCCTAGGTAAAAGTTTGAGATGTGGGAGTTTAGAACAGTACTGCTCAGAATGTGGTGGTTGCCACCAACAGAGCACCATTTTTAGAAGAGATCCAAGCTTCCAGGTGATATGTGTGCTCGCCTGCTTTGCACTGGGGCTAGAGGTACTACATTTCTACCAATGCTCTTGCTCCTGGAACCACAATTTGAGTGGCAACTCCAGAATCTACCAAATCAGAATCTGTATTTCTACCAAATCAGAATCTGTATTTTTAAGCAGATCCACCAAAACTCCATTAAAGTTGGAGAAGCACTGCTGTAGAGCTCTCCCTTCTGAGTTACATCCACAGTCTTGAGGCGAGTCAGAGAACAAAATACCTCTCTGAGTTGCTTTGCTATCGACTGAAATTAAATAGGTTCATAAAATGAAAATGGTTTTCAGGTTGATTAAGTGTCATAAATTAATTTGGGATGAAACTTTTAAGACTATCATACCAAATTGAGACCTTTGCACATGCCAGTCTCTCTGCCTGAGATGATTTTTCCTATCCTTCTTTCTTGAATAACTATAATATTTTGGCTCAATGTATCACTTTCTCAGGAAAGTATTCACTGACTGCTGACAAGGCCAAGTGCCTGTGTATGTTCTGTCTTAGCACCATGAGTAGTGATTTTACATGAATTCAATCCTGACTCCTCCTCTTTAAGCTACATAGGAGCAGGTACCATGTCTCATTTTATTCTCTTTTATATGTTTTATCACCTAGCACAATGCCTAACCAATAAATATCTGTCAAATGCAAGGATACAGTAGGAACCTCTAAGGTAGCCCATAATGACCCCCTCTTCCCAGTATTCATGCTTGTGTATAAATCTCCTCCCTTTTTGTGTAGGTTGGCTCTTCTTATGAATGAATGGGCCATGACAAAAGTAATGAGCTATAACTTTCAGGACTAGATTGCATAGGTTAGCGGACTATGGCTTCAAAAAGACTGTGGCTTCATCTTACATGCCTTCTTTGAGACCATATTATAAGCTAGCTGCCCTATACAGAAGCCCACATGGCAAGGAACTGATGTCTCCAGACAATAGCCAGTGAGGAACTGAGGCCTGCCACCAACATGTGAGTGAACTTAAATGCAGATCCTTCCCCACTTGAGCCTTCAGATGAAACTGCAGCTCTGGCCGACACTTCTACTGCAATGTTAGAGAAACCCTGATTCAGACCCATAGACAATGAAATCATAAATATTTGTTGTTTTCAAGCCACTATGTATTGGGTTACACAGAAGTAGATAACTAACACATGGTAAATTAATGAATATTACATGTCAGACAGATCACATACACTTTCTTTAACCCTTTACCTAAAGACAATATGTCATCCCTGATTTACAAATGAGGGTAGGAATGATCTGAGAGACTAAACTACCCTGGTCACAGCTAGTTAGTGACACTGACAGGATTTGTCCTTTAAATCTTTTTAGCTCTAAAGCTGAGCTCTTTTTAATAAGACATTCTGCCTAAAAATGAAAACAGAGTTTTTCATTTTGCACAGTCTTTATTAACACAGATGAGGGGAAAGAAAATGTCTCAGTTCTTCACATTTGTATGGTATGAATCATACCCAACTTTTCAAAGTAGCTTTAGTTCATCCTTTTTATGACTTTTTCACAGAAATACTACAAATTGAATATTGATTTTCTTCCCCTCTAACTCCTACCACCACCCACTTAGGACCAATTCTTTTGCTTTCTCCAACCTCGTCGACTGCTGGACCACAGTCATTTCTCAGACTGACTGCCCATGACTCACACTACAGAGAATGTGGTCTTTTGAGGAGTGGTATGAAAATTGGAAGAATGGAAGGAGGTATGAGTCATATCACCACACACTGACTTTTTTTGCTTTGTTTGATTACATTTCCTTGATGACAAGCAGAGTCATAGGCTAGGAGAGTTGGCCAGAAGAGAGAAATAATGAAAACAAAGTAAGGTAGAATTCAAATAATAATCCCTTTGAAATTCCACAGTAGAAATGATAACTACCGAAGAGCAGGATTGCAAAATCAGTCTCTTGACCATGTATTAATACATATGGCAGAGGCTTCTCATTCATCTCTTTGCCTACAAGTCCAATAACAGGTAGGACTCCTCTCCTCCCCTCTATCCCCCAGAATTTGGAGAAAGGGGAACTCTGCTGATCTGAAGCAGCTGCCACTAGTGTGACAATTAATTGATGCCTCATGTTAATATTTAAAACTCATGCCTCAAATTCCCATTATATTATAGGACAAATATACATTTGTTCAATACAAAAAGATAATGTCTTCCCCAGGTTTTCAAGTACAATTTATGTTCAAAGAAATTCACCATTTCCTGTGGCTTTACTCAACCTCCGTGATCCATCCCCCTCCCCCCACACACACACCCACATTCCCTCCATATACATATGTATAGAAGGAATATATAATATGCATTTTCCATAGTTTAGGTTGCTTCTGAAAGAATGAATTTGTCAGTAAAAAAAAAACACAAAACAGCCTTTCAAGGACTCCCTGGACAAAACTGTAAACAAAAGCTGCTAAACTGTGCCTACCAGTTAAATTACTTAAAATAGAAAATCAATTATAAAGCTTCTGACTAAATTCCAGGTTTCTGAATGACAGGGATTGTCCTAGAAGGAGCTCCCGCCCCTTCTCTCTAAGCTCGCTCTACTCCTGCAGATAGCCCTGCTATTTAATACCCTCTTGGCACTGGTTTATTTTCCTCCCTTGATTGCTTCTGAATGTACAGTAATCCTCTTTTCTGGTTACTGTGCCTTTTACTACAGGTAAATCAACTGTATCTAGTCATGGGACAGACGCCACATGAAAGAAGAAAGTGACAATTGCTTTATCCGAGGCTGTCATTCACCTTCAGGGTTGAGAGGCAGACATTGCTAAGAGTTTAAGGCTCAGATGTGTGCAGGAAGCATATGGGAAATGAATGAAGCATTGAAGGGTTTACTGATTCCCTGTCTTTGAGTTTCAGCTGCCTGGGAGCCAGTGGGACAGAGAAAGAATGGGGCTCAAGGGGAGAGAGTGGGGGTGGGGATGATTTGTCATTTTCACATTCCTCTTTGGACATGGACTGAAGGAAAGATGTGAGGAGGAGCTATTCACCTTTTGCTTTATTCCCTGACATTTTAAGTTCCTTCACCCCTAGGACTATAACATGGAAATCAGGGGACTCCAATGGGTAACTCTGCAATTTTACATCAACTCTTTCAACACATACACATTTGTACCCACTCAACTAGGCTAGAAGGTAACTCCATGCCAAGGTAACCGAGGAAATGCAATCTCACTGGAGAAGCACCCTGTTCTCCCCACCGGATCTAAACCTCCAAAGTCAAACGAATGTGCGTAGGCCCAGGGGAGGAAATCAACGGATCCCCACAATAAATAAACAGTCTCCCTCTGCCCTGGGCCTATGGGCAGTGTTTCACACGGAATTAAAAAGCTAAAAAACCTCACTCATTCATTTTTTTACCCAAACATTTATAGAACCACCTACTGTGTGCCAAGCACATTGCAGGCCCAGAGAACACAGAGATGAATGGGGCACAGATCCTGCCTTTCAGAAACTTCCCTGTCAGTGAGGAGGAGAGGAACGTGCTGCTCAGGGCCTTCCCCCCCCCCCCCGCACCTCCCCTCCCCCCACCGGGGAAAGGGATGGGCTAGGGAAGCAGGAGCAGCTCACCTTCTGCCAGGTCGCCCTGGATTTCCACCCAAGTGGGGTCCCATTCCATTCACCTGCAACTTTTGAACCCAGGAAAACTTCCAAGGCGGGCTGCAGTTACACATTTATGTAAGAAGGATTCACATGTCCCCCCCAAACGACTGTAACTTTCTTAGGAAGTAGAGCTTTCTTCCCCAAAGTCTGGCAAATCAAACCTGTAACTGGGGAAAGGCAGTTTATGACCTTAGAAGGGTCACGACAGGCACCTGGGCATGCAAGGCCTCTGAACCTTCAAGTCCAATGCAGTGAAACCTGGCAGGCATGTTCTGAGATGAGCATCTCCTGGGTGGTGAGCCCGTCGCTTTTTCAACATTTACTTACCAATCTGGTCATATTCTTAATGTGACAAGGGTCAAGGCCATAACCCTATACTCAGAAGTCTTCAGTTGAGTTGGGGACAGGAATAAAGGTATTAGAAAGGCAATAAAAAGCCCCCACACAGCATTACATGGTAAAACAGACGTGTAGAAATGGTGCATATGAAAGTGGGGGGGGTCCTGGGGAAGGTAAGTAGTTGGAGAGTTATCAGGGACCAGTTCTGGGAGGAGACAGGTGTAGAGCTGGATTCTGAAGACTGTGCGTGAGGCAGGCAGCTGACAGACTTGCCTGCGTTTCCATTTCCCCAGCCGAGAGCGAGCAGGTTGCAGGAGCTGTGGAAGGATGAATGGTGATAACGTTTATCCTCTGCCTGGCGCCGTGCCCAGGCGCATAGAAGCCATCAATGGATATTAGATCCCATTTCCTGTTTTATTTTATGCCGCCCATGCTTGTTACTAGTTAATGATAGACATGCTGATGAAACCAAGGAATATACACACACCTCTCCCATTTTCTGTATTGAGTGTGAATTGCTTTTCACACAGAACAAAATACAGCCAAAATTAACAGAGCGTTTTATTTAGAAGGTCCTCATAGGAAGGAGGCAGGGGGTCTGTGGTGGTCCCAGTCCAGCAGAATATCAAATGAGGGCTTTCTGGGCACACGTACATGTTATTTTAACCTGATCTTAAGTGCCCTTGGTTATACCCACTCAGACTGAACGAGATGCAGAGATGCAGTGCTGTGCTCAGTAGCCAATCACTTCCCGAAGGCCCGGGGTGGACCGAGGTCTCTGTCATCCGTGACGTGGGAACTACTGTGTGCTGCCAAGCATTGCTGTCGCTGCTTCCTGCAGTCCCAGCCCAGGCAGGGCTCACTTGCACCAGGGGCTGGAGACCTGGGATGTCCTCCTGGCCGTGTGTGTGACGCAGGCTCGGCCCGCCCAGAGTGCGGCCTGTCCTGGACTCAGAGGGGAAAAGGTGGCTGCTGTTCCCAGATCTCTGACTGAGCACACGCAGGCCTCAGGCTCTGTCTGCCGCCCACACTGGGCCACACTTGCCTTCTCCAGTGAAATTCTTGCCAGAGAAATGCTCTTAGTTCAGAGCTGAAGCTAAGTTGTTACTGTGAGGGGAAGTCGGCCTCCAGAGAAATGTCACAAGTCGTAGACCTCTTAATTCCCCTGAGAAAACGTGGGCCTGAGAAAGCCATGTGGCGGCTCCCAGTGGCATCTCTGGTGACCTAGGTCCATGCGTTGTCATGGGTTGAATTATGCCTCACCCCCATCCCGAACCAAAAAAAAAAAAGAAAAAAAAAAGTCCTGACCCCAGTATCTCAGAATGCAACCTTAATCAAGTTAAATGAAGTCATTAGAGTGGCCCTCATCCAATATGACTGGTGTCCTTATAAAAAGGGGGAATTGGGGCACAAAGACAGACGTGCACAGAGGAAAGATGGAGTGAAAAGACACAGGGAGAGGTGGCCACCTCCCAGCCAAGGAACCTACAAGCTTCCAGAAGCTGCGAGCAGGCCAGGAACGGGCCCTTTCCTCCGGCTATCACAGGGACAATGGCCCCTTGGTTTGGGGCTTTGGCCTCCAGAACTGGGAGACAGTCCATTTCTGGCTCCTAAGCCATCCAGTGTGCGGCACTTGACCACACCGCCCTGAGGAACAAATACATGGACAGGAGAGCATTTTCTCACTAAAAGAGATGAGTTAGGGGCTTAATCACAAGAACAACAACAGTCTGAATTGAAAATCTAGGTCAGTGGTCGGCAAATTCGGTCAACAGAGGGGCAAACCGTGGCTCTCGAGCCCGCGGTTTGCCAACCACTGATATAGGGGAAAACTCCATTCAACCAGGGCAGCTGATGTCCACCAAGACACTGATAGGGCTGCATGAATCCTCCAAAGAGAAAGGGAGCCAAAGAACCATCTAGCTGGAAGTGGGTGTGGCCAGAGTTGGTGCCCTTGGACCGAAAGTGGCTGTGGTCACTCTGCTCAGTAGCAGGGACTCTTTTGTCAGCCTTCCCTGCCTAGCCATTCTGTTTTCCATTTCAACAAAGAAATCTCAGTTGTGTAGCACACTTATCTCCAAAATTCTTTCACTTTTCAGCTACTCAGCTCATCCTCACCCCTTGGAAAGGCAGAAAGGGCATTCCTGTGACATGGGGCACCCATTGGGGATAGTGGGGAAGTGGGACCAGATCTCTGGCTTTCCCTGGCTCCTGTGGGGTTTGGCTGTTCTGTATAGGGCTCTGGGTTTCCTTTCTGGAACTGGGAGGGGCATAAGCAAACAGGGAAAGTGAATTCCAGTGAAGTCGCTGCGTGTTGGGGGCCGTGTTGTGGTGAGATGACAAGGTGCGATCTGAATGCTGCAATGATGAATGCAGCATGGATCACAGGTGGGCTAGAACAGGCCACGATCATGCTCAGAACTGCAGCCACACCTCTGGGACTACAATCCTGTGAAGTCTGAGTGTCTGATGAGAATTGAGAAAAATCTGTTTTCAGACTCTTCAAAGTATGTGGGATCTTATTATGTGCGATCAACATCCCTCCCATTAAAAAAAAAAAAAAGTAGGCCCTTGCCTTAAAATGTTTTTTTGATAATAAGAATAACATTGGCATACACTAGAAAAAAATAAAGTGAGATAGAAGCAAAATTAGTCATAATCCCATAACTTTAATTTAACTTCTCAAATATTAACAAATAAGGCCATCGTTAAGTAAAATGTAATAAATCCATTACACTTTATTGTATACCTAGAGGCCCGGTGCATGAAATTTGTGCATGGGGGGGAGGGGATGTGTCCTTAAGCCCAGCCTGTTCTCTCTCCAATCTGGGACCCCTTGAGAGATGTCCTACTGCCCATTTAAGCCTGATCCAGGTAGGATCGAGCCTAAATGGGCAGTCGGACATCCATCTCACAGTCCAGGACTGCTGGCTCCCAACTGCTTGTCTGCCTGACTTCCTGATTGCACCTAACTGCTTCTGACTGCCAGCCTAATCACCCCCTAACCACTCCCCCGCTAGCCTGATTGATGCCTAACTGCTCCCCTGCCAGCCTGTTTGCTCCTAACTGCCCTCCCCTGTGGGCCTGGACACCCCTAACTGCCCTCCCCTGCAGGTCTGGTCACCCCTAACTGCCCTTCCCTGCTGGCCTGGGTCCCCCACAAATGCCCTTCCTCGCAGGCCCGATCACCCCCAACTTCCCTCCTCTGCCAGCCTGGTCACCTCTAACTCCCCTCCCCTGCAGGCTTGATCATCCCCAACTCTCCTCCCTTGCAGGGTTGGTTCCTGCCAACTGTCCTTCCCTGCTGGCCATCTTGTGGTGGCCATCTTATGTCCACATGGGGGCAGGGTCTTTTGACAGTCATCTTGTGTGTTGGAGTGATGGTCAATCTGCATATTACTCTTTTATTAGATAGGATAGAGGCCTGGAGCATGGGTGGAGGCTAGCTGGTTTGCCCTGAAGAGTGTCCTGGATCAGGGTGGGTGTTCCCTTGGAGCATGGGGTGACCTGGGTGAGGGGCCTGTGGTGGTTTGCAGGCTGACCATGCCCCCCAGTGACCCAAGCAGAGGCCCTGGTATTTATTTATCTTCTACAACTAAAACTTTGTATCCTGGAGCAGAGCCAAGCCTTCTGCTCACACAGCCATTGAAACTTTGTTGTCTTAAGCAGAGACCTGGGCTGGTGTGCAGAAAGCTTGGCTTCCTCCATCGCCAGGGGCAACCCAAGCCTTCCTCCTGCTCTCTCTGTGGTGTAGCCATCTTGGTTGAGTTAATTTGCTTACTTGCTCTGATTGGCTGGTGGGTGTGGCTGGTGGCTGTAGTGGAGGTATGGTCAATTTGCATATTACTCTTTTATGAGATAGGATAAATGAATGTTATGCTTTTAAATGAAAATTCTAAAGAATTTTACATAAATATCTAGTAAAAATGTTTACCTAAAAGAATCAGAATATTAAAGTTTGTATACAATATGCACTGTAAAAGTATGCTTGAAGGAAATATACCAAAATATAGTGAGTCAAGGTTACTTCTTTCTCTAGTTTTTCAATTTTTTAAAAATGTTTTACAATGTTTCAAAAGTTACCTTCTACCCAAAATTTGGTAAATATTCAGTTGTATTTCCTTCTTAATTTTCTATCATCTAATGTAGTATTTACTTCTATAATTCAGCTGAAATTTTTTCAAGAATGCCATGACTTTCTCCCACCTTTAAAAAAAGTTAGATAACCCAGATAACCAGAGGGGTTAAAAACTAGAAAAGGTTTGGAGGTCAACACTTTTACCTGCTGTGGAGATAGAACCTGATAGTGGCAGGACAGTGGGGGCTCAGAATGCCTGTTCCAGGGCCTTATCCTCAGTGTCATGCTCTTCAACTTGCCGAGTGAGCAATGCTCTGCCATTGTACCCGAGTTAATATGAAATGCAGTAGGCTGCACAGAATTTTAAAATTGAGAAGAAAGGCATCCATGTGACATTAGCAACTATTATTCATACTTGGTCGATTTGATTTTTCAAAATATGTTCCTTTCTTCATTGACTTTTGTAGAGGGAGAGAGATAGAAACATCAATGAGAGAGAACATCCATCGGCTGCCACTTCGACAACCCCTACTGGGAATTGAGTCCACAGCCCTACCATGTGCCCTGACTGGGAATCAAATCAGCGAACTCTTGGTGCATGGGATGATGCTCATTCTACAGAGCTACAGTGGCTGGGCTCAGTCAATTTGATTTACATTTTGTTTTCTCATGTTGTAAGTCCTCTGGGATCTGTACCCAGATACCAATTTATTGCTAATTCCTGGTCCCACATACTTTTTTCTTCTTTATTGATTCAGGCACTTTTTCTTCATTCCCAGCATTAGCTCTCTTGATCATTGGGCTCAATCAATTTGAAAGTAAAATGCCACTCTTCTCACTACCTTTTTTGTTTTGTTTTGAAAAATACAGCTACTTTTCATGAAACATATTATTTATGTTACCTTGGAATGAACTTATTATTATTTTTAATGATCATATAAATATTTCAAGTTTCTCAGTTTTAACTTCCAATAACGTCCATATCAATAGATGTAAAGCACATAAGCAAAAGGTCCTGGGGTCCTCAATAATTATGGAGACTGTAGAGGAGACCTGAGGCCCAAAAAGCATTATTGCTGGTCTACACCTGCTCCTGAGGGACCTAGGTCCTACCCAGCAGTGTCCCCTTATCACTAGTGCTGCTGTAGGACTGAAAGCCCTTAAGCAACTGGTGCCCTGCAGGATGGGGAATGAAAGGGGATTATCTGAATCGTGAGGTTGGGCAGACTCATGCCACCAGGCAGACCCACCATGACTTCCTTCTGGTTAAATGAAGAGCAAGTGGCAGAATGTTGGGGGAAGGGAAGGAAGAGGGGCCAATTAGAATAGGCTCTGGTCCTGGCATTTGGGGACCTTCAGGGAGAAGAATGGGAGGGGAAGGCTGCCTGATGCCATTTATCCTGCTCTTATACCTAAAATATCCTAAATCGACTATAACTCATTTACCTTTACCAGTGATATCTGATGCAATATAACCTCAGGGGTAGGAGAAGGCCTCATAGTCCATGGAAATATCTCCCCAAAGCACGGAATCCTTTCATCAAGGACTGAGCATGTCATTAGACTATTGGAGATGGATGACTGAAATGCAAATTCCTGGGGAGAAACATGATGTATTGGGTGAAGGACATGATGCACAAGCTTGGTTGCACAGAACGGCCAAAATCTAAATGCCAGGGCCCTAGGGGTGGGACCAGGCATCAGTGTTTCTTTATCTCCCCAGGCAAAAGGGATCCCAGAAAAACAGCAGGCAGACTCACACCTTAGCTCTAGGTCTTGGTGGGTCACTTCCTGTTCTGAGCAGCTGGGGGCTCTCAGGGGGTTCTATTTCTTCCCACCAGGGCCTCTGCTCAGCCGGCACAGCCCTCTGACAATGACAGGCAGAAAGAACTTCACAGTTTTCTTTCCAGCTCTTCAAATAAACAATTTTGGTCATAGATCCGACTGCTAAATCTTTACACGCCAGAAAGTTAGGCTTTGACGTGCTTGTTTTCCTTCCCTGTCTGACTCACAGAATGAGTCATGGGGAACCTCATTCATCTCCATGGCACCGAGGGAAGCAAGGCCAGAGACAGGACTTCCTTCTCCCTGACATTGGGCTGGGGCTGAACTTGGAGCTGCCTTCTCAGCCCCCTCCCCTCAGCACTGCATCTGCCTCCATGGCTTAAGGACTTCTGCCCACTCTCCCAGAGATGATGGTGGGGGATCAATAAACCCCCTGCCCAGGGTCTACGGCTAGGGCACCCACCAAGTTCTCTCTGGCATCTCAGTCTCCTGAAGTATCTGAGAAAACATAACACTGAAGCTTTTGAGGGAAGAATATGGCCCCACAATATAAGTAACTTAGCAATAAAGGATTTCACAGCAGGGATTCAAGAGAGAGTCCTCTCAGCTCTTCCTGAGGTAGAACAACGCTGGAGACATCTATCCAGGAGCTATAGTTACTCCTGCCCCCCTGGATCGTGAAAGAGGCAATGTGAAATTCTTTTCTTTCTGGCACTACTTGCCCTGATTCTTGGCCATCACCTATTGCTCAAACTTTAATGACCCCAGTCTACGGACAGATGAAGAATGGAGCCTGGGGTTGGCAAGGTGACAGAGGTAAGGTCTCCTGCACCCCTGGCCGGTGCTGTGTGGCACCCTACTCCACATGCTCAGGTCCAACATAGGAAGGAGGAATCCGCAAACCATCAATCAGTCCATTTTTCACCCACCATCTATTGTATGTGACAGGCATGGAGACCAGGAGGAGACATGCTTCTGTCCCAAGGGATCTGCAGCCTGGTAGAGGAGCACAACCCACAGAGGACAGTGTGGGGGACACAGCTGAGGATTCCCTAGGTTGCTGTTGGCACAGAAAAGGTTACTGCAGACTATCTGGATATGGGTGTTACTGCAGACTATCTCTTGGGAGACTGAACTTGTAGGCAGTGAGCCAAGTGAAAAAGCGTGGGAGTGGGTGGGACGAGTCAGGAGTTATAAATGTCCATAAGGATTATCCTCTCGATGCAAAAAGATGGATTAGGGATAAGTCTAAAGGAGCGACCCTGTCCTTTGTAATGGTGATGGGGACAAGGCAGGTGTCCCCAAGGTGACATGAACTCTAGCATAGTGAAATTTATTCCACTTTCAACTAGACAGAAGTGTTCAAATCAACCTGCTCTCATCCAGCCCCTTCTCTTTGTCAACCAACAACTTCTTGAAAGCGTGGCTATAAGAATGCAGCTGTATAGCCTTGTCTTCTGGGTACAAAGCCCTTCATCTCTCTCTTCAGAAGACAGAGAAATCAGTGTTCCCATTTTTACAGAGAGAAGACTAGAGGCCTGGAGAATATTAACATTTGGCACAAAACCTCAGAAGGCACATTGTATTTCTAGGGCTGATCTCTGTCTTCCACATGTGACATCTGTAGAGTACTTCTCCAGTTCATCCTGGGTCATGTGATAGACTCGGTAGTGTATTAGCATCAGTCAAGTCCTCACAGTCCCTTCTAGGGGAAACAGAGCCACTTAGGCATGCTTCCAGCATCGATAGCCATTCCCTATTAGCCACGTTTCACTTGCACAATTTACTTTAAAAAATTATATATATATTGATTTCAGAGAGGATGGGAAAAAGATAGATAGTAGAAACATTAATGAACAATAACTTCCCGGTTCATAAGTTGACGCTTAACCACTGAGACATGCCAGCTGGGCACAATTTACTTTTTTTATGGGCATTTTACGCCTGAATGGGAGAGAATCATGTGCTCATATTATTTTTATAGCCATGAATATTGGAAGGCTGCAACAAAATTTCCGTGACTCTCACCCATCTCCTCACTGCCCAGTTCTAGGCTGTGTCACTGACAGCCCCAACACCCTCAGAATGAAGCCTGGCCAGATAGGAAACAATCCTCTTTCCTTTGTGCTTGGCAAGCTAGTTGTGGACACATTGCAGACCTCTTGGTTTCTCTCAGTTCTGAAATTCAGGTTCATGTTCAGGATTGATACCACCCAAGCTTCTCTGTCGATGGTGAACTCTCCAGCTTTGGCAAAATACCGTCCATGTTAACTCCATTAGTTTCATCACATTTTACAGGATGAAGCATCACCACCAGTGATCCCAATGTCTGTGTCTGAAACCAATAAGATATTGTACGGCAATTATAAGTCAATTTAAAAAGAAGTCAGAGGTCTGGGGTGGAAGGAGGAAATTAGCATGAAAATGCTTGGAAGGAGAGAACGAGGTTAACTAGGGGCTTAAGGTCATTGAAAGGGCAAAAAGTGAGGTTGCTGTGAGATAGCTCAGTGCATGGAGTAGTCATCCATATTCAGAGCCTTGAGCAGACAAACGTTTAAAAAATAATTGTAGGGCCAAAACCGGTGTGGCTCAGTGGATAGAGCGTCGGCCTGTGAACTGGAAGGTCCCAGGTTTGATTCTGGTCAAGGGCATGTACCTTGGTGGTGGGCACCTCCCCAGTGGGGGGCGTGCAGGAGGCGGCTGATCAATGTCTCTCTCTCATCGATGTTTCTAGCTCTCTGTCCCTCTCCCTTCCTCTCTGTAAAAAATCAATAAAATATATTAAAAAATAAAAATAAAAATAAATAAAAACTAAAAAATAATTGTAGGGAAGAATTGAATACCTACAGCTTTGTGTTGTGTGTGACTCCATCTGTGCCTGTGCTTTACTCAGCATAATTGAGAGGCAAAGCAAATACATCTCTTGGGCACTGTGATCCCTACTCCCGGTCCCTGGAACTCAGAGTAAAAGCTGATGTTTTGCCTCTGACGTCAGGAGCAGCAGCTGCTGGGGTCACAGGATTATCAGTTTGGCCAACCTCATAAGGGTCAAAACCAGCCAAAGGAGTTTACTGCAGGGAGTTGTAAGTTGGCAAAATATATACTTGAAAGCACTGGAAAAGTGGATCTTTTCCCAGTTGAATCCCCGATCACCTTCTCCCAACTGTTTGCCTGGCTCTCTATGATCCTTCTAAATAATCAAGAACTTGAAAGGAAAACTTCTCTGGCTCCAAGCTGAGTCAGATCCCTCATTCTATGCTCCTTACACCATGTCCTGTTCCTTTGTGTACTTAGTGTAACCATTAGATAAGTCATTGTAATTAGTTATTAATTTCACCTCCCTCTACTTTATGCCTATTGCCTTAATAATATGCAATTGTTTGTCAAATGAGTGAATTTGTCATTTCACATCTAAAAGTCTCTATGATGTATAATAGCAAAAATCCAATTTGGGGAGATGTAGAGAGTAAACTTCCCTTTTATCAGAAGGTCAGACCGCTTCCTTTGTACATCGGTTTTCAAATTCAGAGAAATCCAATGATGAGAGGACCAGAGGCAGTACTTAGCAGACTGGCTGGGGTGTTTTTGGACACATAGGTGCACTTAACGTACATGATGACATTTGGTGGCCAGAATGACTAAGCCGCTCTCTAGTGCTCACTGAGATAGTTACAGATTTCTATTTAGAGCATATTTAGCCATAATGACAGCAGGAGTCATCGCATCATAGCTAACTCAAAGAGGCAGCTTTCATCCAGAGATCTGAGAACGTCCATTCTGCCTTCTCCTCCTGCCTCCCTTTATAATACCCAGATAGATCCTGACACACCTTCTAGCATCTTCCTGTCTGCCTTTTATGGGAACGCTCCCTGACTTCTCCAGCCAACCTCATCACACCTTATCTGAATTGCTACAGCCCCTACATGCTCTACAACACAAGCGCTCATTCATTTGTCTAACGAATCTGTGTTGTACAACATCTGAAATGTACCAGACACTTGCAAATAGTCTGAAATACACCATTCTCTTTTACTTCACAGGTGCAAGGTTCATGGAGGGGGTGAGGGTCGGAGGGAGGGCCACGTCTCACTCAGTTTCATCCTCGATGCACCCAGAGCACAATGCTTAGTCATCGATGCTATTATCTTCATTTCATGACTAATCGATTTAGAATATAGCACAGAGAACTGACTAACCCCAACGGAAAGGGAGCAGATACTAAATAAACCAAAGCAGGGGACAATAGCAGGGAAGAGAATAGGCAGAAAAGAGCAAACAGGAATGTTCTTAGGAAGGACTGAAGCTAAAAATACTAGCCTTTGGATCCACACAGCATCGCTCCCCAAACACTTGCTGCTTTAGTGTGATACCTTTGAGACTGTTGATTTCCTGTGGCACCACTGAGGGTGTGGTGGGGATGCAGTCTGGAGAGAGCACCAGGAGACGGGGAAACAAAGGAGGGTGACCGTGAGGGGCGACATTAATAGGTGGCGCCACTGCCCCTGTGGAAGCTGGCAATGCAGTGCTGCCTGAGTAACATCAACACATCAATGGAGAGCAAATTCTGAGTGGGCAGCAGGGTTCCAGCTCCCTAGGAATGCACTGAATATTCAAAGAACATTCAGTTTGCCCTCAGGCTTGCTGAATACATTTCTGCTCTCTCTCCCTTCCCCACAGGAGCATGCATCTGCTCTTTGACTCCTGAAATGAGCCCCATGAAGAGACGGGTCCAAACTGGAATCGTCCTCCGGGCAGAGCAACCCATCACCTCTGCTCAGGCCTCCAGTCCACGTTTTTCTTCTAAGTGAGACCATGAGACTGTGAGGAGTTTAATTCTCCCTATAGTTGAGCAGGGGAATACATCATTGCTGTGCATATGAGAGCAGAGCATTAGATGTAGAATACAGAAAATATCACAGAATCTATCCATTTTAGAGTACTTTTTTGGTTCCTATTCAACTTAAAGTATGTTCTCTGCCACCCAGTGAAATCCATCCTGGAGCACAGGATAAGCCAGGTCACAGAGATCTGAGTTGAGAGGCAGACAGCCAGGCACCATGATGTGCTTGACAGACAGATGAAGTCCCATCATTTTGGGGAATAGGAAGAGGAGAAGGGGAAAGGAGTCTTTTTCTGTATTGGAGGCAAAAGAAACCTCTTTAAAGTTCAGACAGTTATCAAATAAAAAGGCAGATATCTAGAGCTACCCTATATAACAAAGGCCTAATACACTAAGTGCCCGACTGTTCGATGGTTCTACCGGTCACTATGATGCACACTGACCACCAGGGGTCAGACACTCCAACAGATAGATTAGCTAGCTGCTAGGATCCAGCCCCAATCATGCACTGGTGGGGTCCCTCGGCTTGGCCTGCGCCCTCTCGCAATCCGGACCCCTAAGGGGATGTCAGAGAGCTGTTTTCTGCCTCATCCCTAGAGGCCAGGCTGAGGGACCCCACTGGTGCATGAATCCATGCACCAGGCCTCTAGTAGGAATATAATTGGCAAAAGCAAGAGCAGATGGAGATAGAGTTCTCAGCATTTGGCTGGCTCTGGGCCCTATGAAATGCAGAGCCCACTGTAGCAGAAAGAGACGCAGAAAAGTACTGGGAGGCAGAGGGAAAGGGTTGGTGAACCAGGATAAAGAAATCTAAATAGGACACACACAGAATTAGCCAGGGAGATTTCCTATAGTCCTGTCTGGCTAAGAGTTTGCCACTTTCTTAGTAAGGAGTAAGTGGAGACTAGTATTAGGATCTTACAAGGGATTATTTATTGCTTGCCTCATATTATTATTTACATCATACCTGTGGAGCAAATTGTATGAAATATCAACTTGCTTCTCTATTTCTCTATGAACTTTCTTGTCATCAGTAGGAAGTCCCAGATAGATCTTTAGACCCCTCACTAAAATGACTTCAGTCTCAATGGGGTTCACTGGGCATTGTTGATATGGAAGCAAGGCCCCAGAATTAAAGCCATCATAACTCATTTTCTATGTTGATGTTTAATGTGGAAATAAAGGATCATTATTTTTGTAACATTTTTCCATCTTGGAACAGCACTCATTTTCATCACGCCTTGCCCTCTGGTTTCAAACAGGAGGATGAGGTGAGCAGTGGCTGGAAAAATGTCATCCAAAGATGGTGCTAAGTGGCAAACAACCTGCCCGGCCTCCTCCTTACTCAGAGCAGACATTGCTCATCCATTAGACACTTCTTCCTGCCAAGTCACTGTCTCATGATCCTTTTCAACATAGCCACAGGAAGCCACGATAAGTTGATTGGTGTTTGTAGATGAGAAAAAAACTATTTGACACCCAATCCTATCTTACCTCGCTGTTTTCCAAAAGTAGATAGAAAAATCAGGATCAGAGAATTTATTCTGAATATATTCTTCACATAAAAGTTCAGAATCTTAATGATGTTTAGGCACTTAGATCTGTGTGAACCAATGCTCTGATAGAATCAAACAATACTTCAAGTATTAGTCATGTTTCACTGTTATAAAATATATATAAAATATGGATATATGAATATTAAATATATACATATTAAAAGAAAAAAGACTGAGTTAAAAAGCTCTTTTCAGGTATAATTAGATGCCCTCTCACTTGTGAAGAATTCAGTTCTGATTGTCATCTTGATTTTGGTATACAGAAGGGGCAGACCAGATAAGCAGCCCCTAATGCAGTTTGTAAGATGTTTCTTGTCTGAAAATACATTCTACTGCAGCTGTGACTCAGCAACCTCAGTGGGAAGAGGAGAGAAGGTTAGGAGAAGGGCCAAATGAGTGAAGGGGATCAAGAGGTACAATATTTTAGTTATAAAAAAATAAGTCATATGTGCAAAATGGGGACTATAATCAATAATGTATTAAGTCTGGTGACAGGTGGTAACTAGACTTATTGCAGTGATCATTTCACAATGTACACAAATGTCAAATCAATATGTTGTACACATGAAACTAATATGATATTGTATGCCAATAAAAAAGAAAGAAGCCTGGCTGGGTAGATCAATTGGTTGAAGCATTGTCCCAATGCACCAAGGTGGCAGGTTCAATCCCAAGTCAGGGCACATACGAGAATCCATCAATGAATGCATAAATGAGTGGAATAGCAAACCCATGTTTCTCTACCTCCCTCTCTATCTCTAAAATCAATAAATTTTTAAAAAAGATAGAAGTCTTAGTGGAAAGGTGATAGTGCTAGTGGGCTGGTTGACAGGCCTCCTTTAGGGAGGCATAAGTTGGCAACTTGGCTGGGAAGTGTGCAAGAAGATCTTAAAATGCCCGGAGGGAAAGGCCCAGAGTACAGGGCAAGAGATGAAAACAGTGCCTTTCTTTCCACAATCCTCAAACACCTTGGCAAACCAGAATAGTAATGTGGACATGAACCTACACTCCAACTGCTATTGTCAAAGTCTTCCAGAGAGGAAGATAGAAAAGAGTTCAAGGAATCCTCAGGAATAACTTAAAACCCCGAGAGTCACACCAAGTAGCAACACCACATCTTCAAGTTCTCAGCCAGTCTTTCTTGGAACAGACAAGGACATTAAAGCCCAAAGAAGTCAAGAAGTTTAGCAAAATTGAATAACAGAACTGGGATTAGGACCCAAGAGACCTGACCCTTGGCTGAGGGACAATTTCTTTCTTCCGGCCTTTCTGTGGACAATGGCCTTACAAATCTAAGAACAGGGGAACTCGTGAGTCAAGAGACTCATGACTGAGTTGCTAGGCCATTGAGTTGTCACCAAGTTGAGGAATCATCCTTTGTGTGGAGGTCCTTGGCAAGGCCCTGTTAGAGTCTCAGCCAGTGCCCGTCATGAATCATTGCCGTACGCCAGCATGGTGGCAGATTCAGACTAAGTTTATGAAGAAACAAATGGGTCAATGCAGACAAAACTAATAGCATGCTGACACTTCTGCTTCCTCAAATGAGGTATTAGGCCTGAATTATTATAGCAGGAAATGCTAAACTGCTACGGAAAGAAATGGTGTGATTACTCATGTCAATGTTAAAATTGCCATTTTTCACAAAGGGTCTGATCACCAGCTATGAAACCTGCTGTACTTGATATAAAGTACTTCCCTCTCCCCATGATTTTTCTCCATTGACCATAGAGTTTCTTATATAGAATGTGTGGCCCCTTTCAGAAATTAAAGAAACTCTTGCTAGTGCCTTAAGAATATTCTAGGTTTAGGAGGTCTCCTCTTCAGAATTGGGATCAAGGTGTGGCAAGAGGTGACTAAGGTGCAAAATTTAACTAGCTATTTGGATTTGGGCTGGATGATTTTTGATAAATGCTCAAACTTTACAATGTTGTGAGTCAATAATGGAGTAAAAGGCAAGTTTCTTCTGATTGTGTTTCCTTCTCTTCAGCTACTCTGTCCCCTGAAGACTGCTCTGACTATCTGCAGCCCACAAGAGTAGTTCCTATCCTATGGATTCCTTTTCTTCTTTTGCAAGTTCACGTGGTTCTGCCCACACTTTCTTCCCATGTACTTTAAGGCACCAATTCATTTGCTTCATAGCACCTATTATCATTTGTCATTATATATTTATAGGTTTGTTTGTTTTATATAGACTGTGTTTCCCACCAGATTGCAAATTCCATGAGGACATCTATCATGCCTGAATTGTTTGCCAATATATATTGTGTGTCCTCATTTAGGGCCAGGAACATAAAAGACAGTTGTTTTATACCTGTGGAATGAATCTGTCATTTTTAAATCATTATAGTAACGATCATTAACTAAAGGCTTACTGGGGACCCAACTTTGTGCTGGTGCTTTGCATGCATGACCTTTTCGGCTCTTCACAAAAGCTCCATGTGTCAGGTGCTACATGTTTTGTAGATGAAGACACTGAAACTCAAAGAGGTCATAGAGTTGGAATACTCTAGACCCAAACTGCACCTGATACACATAGAGCTGAGCCCTGAATGCCTGCAATATATTGCCTTTGGGTCTTGGGGACTTGGGCCAGACAATAGCAGATCCTCAGGAGGTGTTCACTGACTTGAGTCCCTGCAAGATGGATCTAACAGATGGTAGATGGAGGGCAGTACTTAGCCCTCATGGGGCTAAGGCTCTGAAGTTTCAATGACCAGGGGATTTTGAAGTCCTGAGCCAGGAATGGTAGAGTAGAAAATCTTTTTCTAACAATGAGACTCATTCTGACATCTGTGGAGAGTTTAACAGAGATCCTTTCTTCTACTGTACGAGGGTGTGACTTCAATTTTTTTCTCAAAATGCACATTTTTAATTAGCGTACTCTATGTGGGTTGCTAAACTTCTGAGAATTAAAAGGACACTTGTGCCTGTGGGACAGTCACAGAGACTGACCTCTGGGTAAGAGCATAATAAAAAATACACAGAGAGCAAATGAAATTAAACCCACAGGGAAACCTTTTCACTCAGTGTCAAATACCTAGAAAATGACTTGGCAGCTACAGAATCAAGAGAAAGAATGGAAACAAAAGCCAATGCTAATTTACTTCATTGTGGGTTCTTTTTCCTGAGGGAATCCTGAGAATCTAGAGTTGGCAGAGATTTTTGAGATGATTGTGTTTAAGACCCCCTTCTGCAGTTGGGACAGTGAGCCCCAAGTAGTCATGTCAAGGTCAAAGCAAGATCAAGCCAAGTGAGCCGTGAGTAGGGAAAGGAAAGAAGAGCAGATAAAACTGTGTCCTAAAGCAGCTGCCCCGATGAGCCCATTATGCCACTGCTAGAATTTGCTGATGGTAAGGAAGATGGGAGGTGCGATATGTGCGGCAGCTCTCTGGCAATGTGGGTCTTGTTTATTCAAAAGAAAATACATTGAGGAATTTAGTGTCATTTATTATTATTGATGTTGCCAAGACTTGGTATGGTCAACTGGGCTTCTTTCTCTTATACTTGGGTCCGCCAACCTGCAGACACATTGTGGTCACTTATGGGCCCCTTAAAACTGAGAGTGCCACCAATAAAATAGCTAAATACCCTGGACTGAACAGAAATCACAATAATGATAATGCTGTTAAAGAAAGAATGGGCCATGGAATGGGGATGGGATGGGATGGTCAATATTCAAATATATTATTCCAAGGGCAGAATTATCTAGTGCATTCAACCCTACTGGGAAAGAGAGACATTGTATCTGAGAGATGTTAGTAGAACCAATCACCAGATATATAGAGCTGGGATATAGATATACTTCATAAGATTTTCTGTACAATATTTCTCCAAGCTCTATCTGATTCTATTGTTACCAAATAACCTCTTTATAAATACTTTAATAACCAGACACCTTGATTTTAGGAATAGAGAATGATCATGTATGCAAGACTTCTGAAACTCAGCTTGAGCCTCAGTGATTTGAGGTCCCCAACAAGGGCAGACAGCTAAAAACCTTCATAGGGATTTTATATTGATTGACCACATGCTCAGGCCCAGTTCCCTTCCCAGACTAGTGGCCCCAATAATTTGCCCCAGTTTCTACCCTCTCACACATAATCACCAGCCCTGTATGGACATGAGCTGGGAAAAGGGATTGCTCTTGTTTTAAATAAATAAATAAATAAATAAATAAACAAATAAATAAATAAATAAATTGCTGGTGTGGCTTTTGTCTACCCAGATGACATGAATTATTGAGAGGGAGTCTTCTCGAGTCTGTGGACCTGATGGGTGAGGGCCAGGTCCCAAACCTGTGAATTCTCTGAGATAACAATACTCACTATAGAGATCTCTTGGCAACGAGCCATTTCTGTGCCAAATGATCCCCACCCATCCTCCCTCTCTCCTGGTGCTTTCTTCAAGTTCAGTGTTTCTCCCAAAGCTACTCCATTCTGGCTGGTATCACGTGTTGCAGTGCCTGGGGCCATGTGGATAGCCCAGATTGCAGACTTGGTCCTGACTATGGCACTCACTTTTGTGTGGCTGTGGTTAAGGCTCTTCACCTCTTTATGGCCCTGTTTTCAGTCCTTTCACCTGCCTGATGGAAATGCTACCTCTGAACCTTTCCCAGAGCTCAGATGAAATCATGGATGGGGAAGATTTCAAAAGCTTCTAACATTTTACAAATATAATATACTAATAATTGTTCTACCAGATCACATTTATATATATCTATATATATATAAAAGCCTAAGTGACCATTATGACCAGTTGCACAGTCACTATGATGCACACTGACCACTAGGAGTTGTCTCCTGCCCTCAACCCCTCCCCATCTTCCATCCTTCCCCCGCTACTGCCAACCAACCTCCCAGGGTGCCTCCCCTCAGCTGCTGGCTCCACATAGTCCTTGATTGCTGGCCAAGCCAAGGGACCCCACCCATGCATGAGTTCATGCACTGGGCCTCTAGTATAATTATTAAGATCATAAAAACTCTCTTCTCCAACCATTTGCCTTTAAATAGGCACATGTCCAAGACAGATGGTTAGCTGGTATCTGAAGGTGACCTTATTTGGGCCGCCCCAGTGTTGTATTACAAAAAAAAAAAAATCTTTTGTTAACAAATCAAGATATTTTCCCCTAAATATAAGTCATTTTCCTCCTTGTTCTCTTAGAAATGTCAGAAATGAACAGAAAGAATTTAATTCACAAAGACAGCCCTGATGGTGCCTTTCAATTTTCTCATTTACATACAAACAAAAATTCCAAAGATCTCAAGTCCCATATATCATTCCCTAAATTTTATTTTGTGTCCCATGTATCATTGTTTTTATTTCGTTAGCCAAAAGTCTGAGCATCTGGAACAATTTTTCTTTGGTATCAAGCAACATCATCTGAGAATTTCTGTTTTCTTAGGGCTCTTCTACTAACAGATCATTTAACAGCTATTCTGGACTACTGGTGGGTATATTCACTGGACTAGAAACTCTTGAAATGTTATTCATAATGTAGTCATCTTCATTGTCATAGCAATGGGGTATTTATATAATAGGGCTTAATAAATTTCTAATATAGTTAAGATTCCAAAGGAGGAAACCCAGGACACTGAACTCTCTCATCTTCCCCACTGACTTTTTCACAAGTTCTGAACATTAATTTCCATGTAGCGCCAGCCTGTGTATACCGGGTTTATTTCTTCAAGGCAGATGTACACACAGTAAGGTTGTGTACATAGGGGCTGGCGCTAAGGACAAAACATGCTTAATTAATAAATTTTGGCATGAAAGCAAAATAATTCCCTACTCAGAAAACATTTTTCTCACTCTACTCTCTATGTGCCATTGTGAAAAAAATCCCGAAATCAAACCAGCATTCTTTATGCTGATCCATCCTCAACTTTACTTACTGAAGGCACGAGCTTTTAGATAACAACAACAGCAGTAGCATGTGCCCTCCTAACCTAACTCATCCTATACACATGATAACACACTTACCTGTCCCCAAAATAAAAGACTCAATGTCGCCATTCATTGCTGGCACTTCTACTGGGCACTGTTGTGCCCTTCTGTCACCATTCCTTACAAATTGTAGAAAATGCTATAGTAGCTCGGGCCTGGAGCTTTCTTTAGAATCAGCACCCAAGCGGCTTTAAATCCTAGGTTATTAGCACCTGGGCAATTTTCTCCTTTTTTTTTTTAGCATAGGAACCCCAGATGGAATGCGGGATCTGAAGTTTTATCCACTTGGTCTCCCCCCTTGTCTGCTCCTGGGGCACTCTCAGGTATTCTTAGGGTTCCAAGGAACAACTAGAAAACTACTGATGTAGGCCAAGCCCTTCATTTTGCAGATGAAGCATCCAAGGCACATGGGGATGAAGTGACTTGCTCAAGATCCTCCAGTAGTCACTGTTGGAGCCAGGAGAAGAAATTCGGCGTCTTGACTTCTATTTACATGTCCTTTCCATCACACAGCACATAAGATGCTATTATAGAAACAACTTTTATTATTAGCCAGAAAAGTTCAGCTGAGAAACAGATGACTGGTTGGGGGAGTTTGCCTACTGGGGGCACGAGGAAATCAAGTGACTTAATTGAAAGAGACAGTAGCTCTTTCTTTGACTGAAAGGAGAGTGAAAAGTACAAAGGGAAGCCAGCATAAGGATGATTTCCTACAAGTGACTCCATTGTAGTTTGCCAGGGTGTGCTATTCTGAAGGATAGTGGCTCTGTTACTCACTACCTGTGTGACCCAGAGCAAGTCATTTAACTTCTCTGGACCTTCTGTAACTCTTGTCTCCCCTGAGAACACAGCAGAGGCACTTGAACATTGGACACTGTAATGATCTGTTGTCTCTTCCAGATGTATATACCCCAGATCAGTTACTTGCTTCCTTCCTCCCTACCTCCTTTCCTTCCTTCCTTTATCTCAGTACTTCTCGAAAAGCCAGGACTTCTTTAATCTTATATATATGTTTGTTTTTTTCTGTAGGTATTTCGTGCATTGAATAATAGTTTTCCCAACTGGACATTAGGTGTGTGTGTGTGTTTGTTTTTGTTTAGTGTGTGTGTGTGTGTGTGTGTGTGTGTGTGTGTGTGTGTTTCTGGTATGGCTGTGTCTTTCTATTTCTTTAACATTTTTGTTCCTTTTCCTCCTCTGTCATTGCTGTTTTATTTACAATGCAGGTACCCAGACCCTTGGGAGGACTCTCCCTTTGATATTTCCAGAGCCCAGGGGTGGTCTCCATGTGAGTTTCCGTACAATCTGTATGGCTCTCCTTTTCTCCTTCCTTTGCTCCTGGCCTCCCTAGGTCCTACCAGGACCATTAAGCACCATCACATCTGCCTGGCATTGCTGGCACTTCTACTGGGCACTGTTGTGCCCTTCTGTCACCATTCCTTACAAATTGTAGAAAATGCTATAGTAGCTACCTATGTTTTCTTCCTTCCTCTGATGAGTGTGTATGAGAGAGTTCATATCTATCATTTACCCTTTCCCTTGCCCTCACTGCTTCTTTAGTCTATAGCAGCAGTTCTCAACCTGTGGGTCGCGACCCTTTGGGGGTCAAAAGAGCCTTTCACAGGGGTCACTTAAAACCATCGGAAAATGTAGTAATGTAGTTTACTGTTGTTATATTAAGACTGTTACCCATGCTACACTATGCTTCAAGACAAAATTTCATTTATTTGTAATTAGAAATAAATATTTCACAATACCTAATTGTGATTATCACTATGCTTTAATTATGTTCAATTTGTAACAATGAAAATACATCCCGCATATCAGATATTTACATTACGACTCATAACAGTAGCAAAATTACAGTTACGAAGTAGCAACGAAAATAATTTTATGGTTGGGGGTCACCGCAACATGAGGAACTGTATTAAAGGGTCGTGGCATTAGGAAGGTTGAGAACCACTGGTCTACAGGCTATTGGATATTTGGATAACATTGTGCCTCATTAGAAAAGGAATGACCATCACATAGAGGTGGAGGCACTGATCAATGCGACATTGAGTCTTTTCTTTTGGGGACAGGTAAGTGTGTTATCATGTGTATAGGATGAGTTAGGTTAGGAGGGCACGTGCTACTGCTGTTGTTGTTATCTAAAAATTTAATTATGGAAGTAAGGGAGTATGTGGATGCTGAGTAACAAAGGAGGTGAAATGCTGCTCACTCAACATCTATTTTCGACCCCCTTTACCTTGCCTTCCTGAAACTAGGAAGATAGGAAGCTAGAATTGCATTTCCCAAATTCCTTCCAGCTAGAGTCCTTGCTTGAAACATGGTATAGCATAAGCATGAAAATAGAGACTCTATTATGTGCTGCCTTGAAATTTGGTAAAATTGAGAGGGTCTCAAAGGGCTGAATCTCAAGTCCTTTGCCCATGCAGCCTCAGTGGATAAGGTCCCTTAATCAGCCTTCCTTGTCATAGGAACCAGGCCCAGGGCCTGCTTATCCTTGAGTTTTGGGTTTCAGTGTCCTGCCAGCTTGGCAATTATTCAAATAAGACAATCATATCCTCCTCCTGGGAACCAGGAGTCATCTCACTGTCATGTACAATAAAGCCTGCTTCCCACAGCTCCACATTGTTCACTCTGTTCCCAAGTACAACCCTCATGTGGCCTTGCATGGTGTGTGGTGTCCTCCTCGTCCAGACTGTGCATATGTGTGTCTAAGAAACTGCTGTCAATCTCATCTTTCCAGTGTCGTGTCATGTGCTCAGCCATCCTCACAACCCTGGATTAGGAACCCCTCCAATGCCAATCTGGTTCTACCGAGCAGGCGCTCTTGCATGAGATGTTGAAGCAAAGTGAGTGGCATGGAGTAGTTACAAGTAGAGAGTACAGACAGACAAAGTACAGACAAAGGCATTTGTTCTTCCAGGTAGCCATGGAAGACGTTCTGGTGTCGTCTCTAAAGATAGGTACAGGGCAGTGGGAAGACCAGCACTTGCTTTCCCACTGGAACAGCCTGTGCTGTGATCAGGCTTTTCCCCTGGCTCTGTGTGTCTGGCTGCCCTTTTCTTGGCTAAGTAGAATCCTCAACTGGTTCTCCAGATTTCTAGATGTTCTAACGTATTTTAATAAAGCACTTTCTACTTAAAATACCTGAAGTATACTCTAATATCTACAGTTAAGAACTAGATGATACAAGTGGCTTAACAACAGAGGATTTATTTTTCTCATTAAACCTAAAATCTGGAGGCAGGTCTCCTGGGATGGTGCAGCCACTGGTTCTACAGTGACATCAATTTGCTGGGCCTCTTCTGTCTTTCTGAAATTCATCCTCATGGTTGCAAAGGTTGTTGTTCCATCTTCAGCATCATGTCTGTATTTTGGGTGGGAAGAAGAAAGTGACCTAGGGAAGAAGTATAGATCCCCTTGCTTTGGAAAACTAACAAACAAATCCCAAAATCCAGTGGCTTAAGGCAATCACAACTCTGTCAGTAAGCTGGGTGGATCTTCAGGTCTGGACCAGCTTGGCTGATCTCTGATGAGCTCACATGCATGTGCAGTCAACTGGCAGGTTGGCTGGTGGTTGGATGATCTAGTATGGCTCGTTCATAAAGCTGGTGGTTGACATGCTGTTGACCAGAGCAATGAAAGTGCTTGAGCCATATATTTCTCATCATTCAGCAGACTAGCCCTGGCATCTTTCCATGGCAGTCTCAGTTTCCCAAGAGCAGCAAGAGAGGACAAGCTCCATTGCAGTCACATTTCTGTTTTGCTTTTCATCTTGTTTGATATTGCACACTGGCCAAAGCAAATCACAGGGCAAGCCCAGAGTCAAGGAATAGAAAAACAGTCTTGTCTTTTGATGGGAGGAGCTGCAAAGTCAATTCCGAAGGTATAGTAATGGGAAGAATCGTGGCTATTCTTGTGGCATTCTACCATGGAGACCAGAACTTTCCCCAAGTCTCCAGCAGAATTCTAATTTCCTTTCACTGATCAGCACTATGATTTTTTTATGATTATCCCTAGTAGCAAGGGAGGCTGTTAATGTATTTTATCCAGATCTTCCTCCTGAAATAAAATTATACTTCTCTGATTAATAAAGAGTGAGAAGAGAGAAATGGGTTGGTATGAAATAAATAGAAAATATGAATATATTATTCTCTGCCTCCAGTTCTTGCTAATATTTTGTTTTTGACCCTGGTTCCTGATACAGAGCTCCTAAAATCTTGGACTTTCCTAAGTGGTAGAAGTATTAGATATAGTGCTCCTAAATCCTATGGAATTAGCTGAGTGATAGGAGTGTTCAAATTAGGTGACTCTAGGTGAGTTCCTAGATGGGAACTGGTCACCCAACCATGATTAGAAGCTTAGAACTTTTTAGCCCCATCCCCATTGTCCAGGCAGGGGAAAGGGACTGGAAAATGAGTTAATAATCAAATCATATTTAAGTGACAAAGCCTATATAAAAATCTCAGAAGTACAGAGTTTGAAGAGCTTCTGGGTTGATGAATACCCCATCATGTTGGAAGAATGACATCTTCCAACTTGATGAGGATAAAAAACTCTTACACTCGGGACCCTTCCAAACCTCTTCTATCTCTTTATCTAGATGTTCACTGAATACTTTATCATATCCTTTATTACATAAGTAAGATTTTCCTTGATTTCTAAGAGCTGTTCTAGCAAATGGTGGAACCCAGGAGGAGAGAGTATGGGAACTTTCCATTTATAGCCAACTAGGGCAGAATTTATGGGTAACCTGGGACCTATTACTTCTGATTGGTGTCTGAAGTGGGAGTGGATGGATGGAGGGGTATCTTGTAGGACTGAGACCTTAGTTTGTAGTATCTGCCTTAATTTCAGGTACTTAGTACCAGAATTGCTTGTTGTGGAATACCCACACATCTGGTTGCAGAAATGTCCTGTATGAGTGAGTACAGGAATGCCTTTTTTTCTCTAGACAGTTGGATATTAGCAGTGTCTGTCATACATATCATGAGGAGCTATCATGGAGACACTTCTGTGAAACTGCATTTTATTCTCTTCTCCATGAGTTGGTAGACAGACACCAAGGTCTCTTTCTATCACACAATGGTGAAGACTGTGCAACTGTCTGTGGGGCCTCAGGTATTTGGTTCACCAGACAGGCTCAGGTGGCACAGTTGATTGAGTTGGTCTCTCTGCCCCCAAACACACACAACATACATCTATCTGCCTTCTACCTGCCCCTCCCACAGCTAGTACTCACCAGGCTCATGGCTCATGCACTAGACCTTGACAGAAGAGTGATGCTGCCATTGCAGTGCTGCCTCATTCTTGGCACAGGTCCTGGGGCTGATTATGGTGAGTTCAGCATATTATTGTTAATCCTGCTATTTCATAGTCATGAAACACAAACAGCTAGCAACACACTGCCTCATTTGGTCCTTATGAGCTATAGGAGCTGAATTCTTTTGTCTGAGAATCCAGCCTCTTTCTTTGTGTGCCCTTTTGAAAAACTGAAATGTTCTCAAAGTCTGGAGACAAACTTCCGAGTGAACTGCATCTGAACTTTTAAAATTCTCCCCCTCACCCCCTTTGGTTAAATCTCAGTGGAGCCGGAGATGATCATAATTCTCATGAACACAAACTAAAGATTTTGTTGCCTGTTGAGCAAAGTAGCTGCTTCCTATTGCAAAAGAACTGATTCCAATTCTCAGTGCGTTGGCGTTTTCATTAAAATTTCCATTATCCTCTTCCTTCCAATGCAGTTATAGATGAAATTGTCCTGACCATGCTTCTCAAGCAAAATCACTCCTGACTCAAAATATATGAAAGGCACATAAGAGAATATCCTTACTTTCCCAAATATAGATCTTGGTAAGAGAAAAAAAAAGTTTTTGGCCTGGCTTTCATAATCATTTTAGATCAGTATTAGCTTTGTCAGGCATACCAGGCCAAGGAAAATAAATCTGGGTTGAGGTACACTCATGGCATTGAGGTAGAAGGGATGATACATAAAGATGCTCTGATAATAATGGCGACTTGTTTGTTGAGGGTCTACTCTGAGCCACACCCTGGTCCCAGAGCCCTGATCTTATCTGTGCAATCTTCAGCATTTCATGCCCTATGAACTAGCCTCTATTAGACTTCTCAGGTAATTGAAGCAGTAAGTCTGTCACAGCAAGTGCCAGTTCTGACTCTGCCTTATATAGATGACCTTGACCAGTGCTTTACACTCTCTATACCTCTAGAAACCAATACTAATCCAATGCTAATGATAATTTCCCCATCCTCCACTTTACAGAGTTGAATGCATTTTAAAGTGCTTTGTCCACTGGCAAACTCTATTCCAACATAAAAAAGATGGATTGCCAAAGGTCAGAGACAGAAATCGGTGTGAGAATCAGCCACCCTCAACACAACCAAAGTCAAGTCTTCATCTCTCTCATCTCCTTGGAGACTGGTCCAGCCCTGTGCTTTCATGCCTCTCCTGGGAAAATAAGAAAAGGGAAGTGTTAAGCCCCTTGCTTCATGTTTCCATAGCCATCACTTTCCAGTGCTTACTCTGAGCCAAGGAAAACAATTCAGATGCATTATCTCATATAATCCTTAAAACAAAACTATTGTTCCTGTAATACAGGCAAAGACACTGAAGCTTAGAAAAGTTAGGTAATAACCCATTCTCATAGCTCAACTAAATAGATGGGCTGGGTTTCCAACCCGCATTTGTCTGACTTTATAGCCTGTACTTTAACTATTGTGAAGTACTTATTTCTACTGGGAAAGAACAAGAAACTACTTATTTTGGAGAAAGAAACTCAGAACAGCAGAGTCCAACTCATCCTGGATCAACAAACCAGCAAACTTTTCCATTTTATCACCCATTGGAAACTAAGTCCCTAATGAATTTTTTTCTTCAAAATCACCTTAATATAATCCTATGTTTGCAAACACTTATTGGGTACTTATTAAACATCAGGCATAAAATCCATGTGTGTATAAATCTATTTAATTCCCATGCTCATCTATGAGATGGTACTATTACTGTCCCCACTTTATGGATTGCAAAACTGAGGTAAGGAAAGGTTATGACACTTGTATAAGGTAACATGGCTTCCAAGTGACAGAAACAGACCCAAATCCAGGTACTGTAGTCTGATTTCAGAGCCCCTGTTTCAGTCACTATATTTTATGTATGGTAAACGTTTGAAAGAATGCAGGCCAAATTATCAGCAGTTAGCTCTGGGGCATTGGATTTGGGTGGGAAATACAGAGAGAAAGACTTTCACTTTATTTTGTCTACCTGTAAATACTCTTGAAAATTTTACAGTGTGCATATATGTATACTTTTTATAATTTGAAAATATATCTCTGTAGCTGTAAATACTTTTGCCATCCATATAGTTTGGGGCATTAGTACAAATAAATGATTTCTAAGGAGGGGACTGGCATTCTAGGGTGTTCCAGAACTCCAGAAAGAATGCCAAGAGTGGCTGGGTTATAGTGAAGCAGGAATCTGCATTTATCAGGGTCATATGTTCTTTCCTCCATCTTTACCCCAGCACATGGCCAACAGACAGGGGGACTGTATGGCTGCATTCTGTGGATTTATATTCACTCTGAACCAGAGGGCAAATGGAAAAATGTAAATTTTGGCAGTTGCTTTTGTGGGCACTGACCTCGAGGGACCCATTCAGTCCCAAACCTCACCCTGGGAGTGATTTCCCCACATCCGCTATAATTTATTGACAAGAATTGTTTCTCTTCCTGAGGCTGTAGGAATTGCCCAGCACGATTTTAAGCAAAGTACTGCACAGGTCAAAGCGATGAACTGAATCATTTCCTCGCACCACCAGCCCAGCCTAGAGTAATATCTCTCCCTTCATCATCTCTCATTTTTGAAGACATTGGCAGCACAAATCATTTCCCATTGTCCCTCTGTCAGCCTGAAATAAAGGCAAGTCACCATCTCCCAGCCTTGACCCCGTTAGGCAGCTGAGACCACATGCATTGTTCCATGGCGCCACATCACAATTGTTTTGAGATAAGCATTTCTAATATTACATGAGGTTAGCTTAGAAACATGTACGTTTCAAATTTCCCTGCTGTCCCAAATGTCATAAAATTAAACAGACTGCACTTTTCTGCTATATTTTGGTCCGTCTAATGGAATCACAGGGCATTATCATCGTTATTTCCAGGGAACTGCCAAGATATGGCTATCTGTCCAGATTATGACTGTAAATTTGTTTTGTTCTAATGGGGACAAATGTTACCATTTGAGTGTTTCTTTGAATGTCACTAGGCATTCCGTAAATGATCACGTTGTCAAATAAGTCCAAAACCCATTATACTCCCTTGACCACTGGGGAAGTTGGGATCATGATGATGATGATCTTAATGACTGTTGCCATGCAGTGGATCCCCTATGGATGCCAGGCAGAGGGCTAAGCACTCTACCAAAGATCTCCCAATCCCCACAACAACTGTTGAACTTGGTTTTATTTCCATCACAGATGAGAAAGGTCTCCCAAGTAATAAATCACTTATTTTAGAGAGGGACCAAATGGAAGTTTACCTTCACACTATGAAGGAGTTCAGGATCAAGCATTTAAAGGAGCATTCTATTCTCATGTTCTCTTAGAATTCAAGGTATTCCACCATCTGGTTTCCTCTCTCTGCCCCTTCCTGGACGGGACAGTTCCGCATGTCCTCCAAGGCTCTATGGTTGTGCTCATATCACTCCCTCAGACTGGATCGCCCTTCCCCTACCCTTCTGCCTGGGAAACAGATTCATCTCTCAAGACTCAGCTCTAGCACCACATCCTCTAAGAAGCCATATCATTGTCTCTCCCACCCACACATCCCTGTAGATTTGACCATGATGTTTTCTTGTCCCACTATCCTACGCACAAGTTTATTACAAAACCTATGACACTTCCGGTTGGTATTTATTTTTATGCCTCTCTTTAGTACTAAACTGTCAGCCTTGTTCGGTTAGACTTTAATGTCTTCATCTTTCCACAGACCAGTATCTGGTAATTAGTAGTTGCTCAATAAATATGTGCTTCATAAATGAGTGAGTGAATGGATGAACTTAAAAGAATCCACATATAGCCAATTAAACTCTGTAATGTCTATTTGTTGTATCATTTGAGCATATTCAATTCTGCTAGAGAAGACAAGAAAACAGTAAAATGGATGAAACTCTTAAGATATAGATAATAAATAGCAATTGGCTCATGAGACATAGACAGAATTCATAAAATGTGTTAGGTATAGCTTGGTAACTTAGTAACCATGAGATAAATCACACATGGATAAAGTTAATAAAGCATGTATTCCTGAACATATCCAGAAGAGACTAGAAGTATCAAGAGGCAACAAATATTCGCAAACCTCTAAATATACATGAAGAATATGAGACACTCTGTATTCATGAGGTCTTAAATTGATCACCCATTAGGGAATCCCCTTCTGGCCTCACGTACCCTTTGCCCAAGAAATATAGATAAAATTCATGGCTGCTTATCAGGCTGGTTGGCAAACCACAGCTATTGTTCAGGGAACTTGTCCCATGTCTCTGAGAGAGAAAACTTTGTTGGTGTCATCTCTCATCTGCATAACTCACCATCTGTGGGGAAGGCTAATGAGGCACACAGAGAGACAGGATTATGACAATTGGGTAACTGAAGATCAGGTAGTGTGGTCCCTCTAATCTGCCTGTACCCTATCTTAAGTTTGGTTCCCTACTTTACATGTCTCCTCTTGCTTTTAGCCATGTAGTTAAAAAAATTCAATAAACATATGTGTTTCAAGTATATTAATGTTTCAAGTATATTAATTTGGTGTGACCCCCCTCTGTCCCATGATCTTTGGGATAGCTTGCCTGGTACCCTACTTGTAGGTTGTAGGCTACCATTGCATCCAGGATATTTCCCAAGGACAAGTATATTTCCTATTAACATCACTAGAGCTTCCCTCCTTAGGAAGCCAAACATGGCTTTTCCCTTGTAGACTGACCCATCATTTCTCCAATGACTACAAGAAAATTCAAAATGAAGACCTCTATATCCAGAGTTCTAGCAGAAATAGTGAGGTTACACTAAACATTCTTTAGAATTCAGGCTGGAGTTGTGATCTATTTTGTATTCAAAACATTTATGACAAATTGTAAAGGAAAATTGTCAGGCATGGATGCTTTATGATTAACTAATGCAGATGTGAGAGATTCGGAGTCTTTTCTCCAAGAATGAGTAAGTAATTTTATTTTTTTTCTCAATGTCCAGGCAGCCCACATGAATATGCCCTTGCAGAATTCCACAATTGTACCCTATGTAGCCAATTTGAATTTCTATGCATGTGGACCAATAAAGAGATATTATTTAGCTGAGTGAGATATTGGCTGTCTTTTTTGGTTCCTAGTGTGTGATATTATTTCAGACTTTCATTCTTGTTTATTGGCCATTGATAATATTATAAGTTCTTTTATTGCTTCTGGTTCATGTAGCTCAAATTCATGTATTAAAAAAAGCTCTATCTTCTGAGTCACATTTAAATTTATTCATATTGAGTTCCAAGACTTTTCCTTTCTTTGGACAAGAGCTATGCTAAATGGAACTCCAGAGCCATTGATTGGTTTCCCTAATCCTATCAGATTTTTTTAATATGAATTTGTTGAGCATCATATTGGAACTGTGCTAATGAAAGTTTAAAAGCTCTTCACATCCTAGATCTGGTTAGTAACTGAAAATAAAAGGCAGGGGAGACAAGAAAAGAAAAAGAAATGTCTGCATTTGATCTTGTATATTGAATTTACTTTCCATCTTCTAATAATGGGATGACATTCAATCTCCGCTAGAGCAGTGCTGTGACATCTATGACTTGGAGGATGTATCATACTAGGAAAATAGCCTTACAGGGCCTTAGGGACCATTGATGTGTCAGTGATTCTGTAGAGCTGTTTGTTGGCAATACATCAGAGTCAGGACTCAGTTTTATTGGTGAAAATAAATGGTGCTCAGTGTCACTTGGGACTTTTCATCTTCAGATCTCCAAGGGTCTGAAAAACCATGACTATGCAAAATATTCATTTGGAACAATCCTCTTTTATTTTAATGGTTGTGTACTTACAACCCAATTAAAATTCTTATGCTGAGAGGAAGACCTGCATACTGAGATCCATGAGGCTAGCTGCTGAGGTAATATGGAGCCCCAAGGAGCTGGCTCCTCTTATAGAAAGATTGGGATGGAGGGACACGTCAACTCACCCTGACCAGAGCCTGGGCTCCCACTCAGTAGATGCTCATTAAGTACACAGCATCCAGACCGAAACCCAAGTCCCGTGGCCGCCCATGATGGAACCAGTACCTGACCGCAAGGTCTCCCTGGTACCTGGAAATGGAGGTAATGGCTGCAGGTGAACTCCATGTGGCCATCTCCCGTTCCCCTCATCATCTTCATCACTCCTTTTAGCTTGAATTTCCTTGGAGAATAGTCTTTTCACTCTGCACTTAGAAATCAGCCTTAAAATTGAAATGTGCTGAGAGAGGCAGCCCATTGTCTTTGCATCACATGAAGATGCAAACAGTGGACGTGGAATGCTTTCCTGATAGCCTATTTTGCTGGGGTGCCCTCTGGGCTGTGTGAGAGAAGGAAAATGCAGATATGGAAGATGGGGTTCCTAAATCAGGTTGAAACATTTAATGTTGCCCTTTGTTAAGAACTTCTTTGGAGGTGTGGGTAGGATGGGTTGAAGCAGGGTGTAGGAGTCTGTTGGTTACTTACTCTTCCCTGAACTGAGAGCTCTGTTTATATGACATCAATTTTATAACCTCTGTCTGAATCTCTGCTCTCCCGTTCCTTTCTAAAGAGGTCATTTTTAAATGATCAGACCTGAAGTGCATAACCTGAAGCATTCCTCCTTGGATTGCATCTGTCTCCCACACAAGTTTTATCTTCCTCTGGGATTTCTCTTGCTTTGGAGATTTATGGTTAAGCTTTTTACTTTGTTTAGTCAGAAGCTGACATGACTTCTCAGGAAGTAGGCTAAGACTCAGATCATCCCTGTTCTAGCAGAGTATGATGACAGGCCTAGAAGGAGGAGTGAGCCTCCTTCCACTGCTTTAACCAGGAAGAAGGCGGTCTGTGGTCTTTCAGATGAGCTGATTGGTACATTTCTCAACTGCAGGAAATATAATGAATAGGGCACCCACTTTCAATTAGGTTGCTCAGAAAACTCTGGCTTCTTATCCATTTAAATTAAGTTGAAGAAATCAGCCCTCTAACAGGGCTGCCACTGTGATCCTCAGTGATCTCAGATCTTTGGGTGCCTTCCCCACTCCTTGTGTCACCCTTTCTCTCCTTTTGGTGCATGCCCTTTGATCTTTCCCAGACACTAAGTGCTATGTTCTTCTCTTGTCAAATTATGCTCACAGGGTAGGAGGTAAAACATGTTTTAGTTAAATTATAAATTACCCCAAAGAGCTTCAGCTCTCACCTTTCCTAGGTATTACATCTTAACAGGATCAAAGGCTTAAATTAAGAGAATTAATCTCTCCTTGAGGGATTTCAGCCAAGGAGATTTCTATCATCACGCCTTCCCACTATTGCTGAAATCATGGACTTAAGAGGTTGACTTGGAAAGAGGGAAGCTTTATTGTTGCTCATTCCCTGTATCTGTGGTAATATTTCTGACTTATAGTCACTTCCATACCTTGCTTTCCTTAAAAACATCATCTAATTCAACCTCCTAGATAATGTCTGAATCTTTTCTAGAATATTTCAGATTTGTGTTTAACCAAAAGTGCAAAATTCAGAGAATTCACTACCTTCTATTCATACTGGAATATTAGTATATTCTCCTCTGATATTTACTCACTGGTCCTTAGTTCTGTGCTTGAAGCCTTGTGGGTTAAATTTGTTCTCTTTTGCATGTATCAGTCTTCCAAGGGGTTGAAGAAAATCCTCCCTCCCCAGTTTTTTCTTCTATATCTTCCCTCCCCAGTTGCCCCTTCACATCCTTCTCCCTCCCTAGATGCCCCTTAACATCCTTCCTCCCAAGTTTTTTCTCCTACAAATTGGGTTACACTGGTAGGGTGAATTGAGCTAAAAACCCCCAGGGAGGACATGGTTCTTGAGAATGCAATGGTTTTTAATATAACCACAAATGCATTGTCATATCTCTTATCATAAGATGAAATCTATGTTACCTCCCTGTGAATCTGGGCAGGCTTGTGACTGCTTTGACCAATAGAATGTAAATGATGGCATGTACCTTTCATCTTATTTGCTAGAACACCTGCTCTTGGAGCTTCAGACTGCCAGGTAAGGAACCCAACTATCCTGGGCTCCCATTCTGTAAGGAAGCCTAAGCCACATGGAAAAGCTCCAATAGAGAGCTACAGCTGAGCCAGCCTTCAGGTCATCTCAGCTGGGACATTAGACATGTGATGAAGAAGCCTCTAGATCAGTGATTCTCAACCCCCTTTAATCCAGTTCCTCATGTTGTGGTGACCCTCAACCATAAAATTATTTTTGTTGCTACTTGATAACTGTAATTTTGCTACTGCTAATGAACTGCTGCTGTAAACATTTGTGTTTTCCGATGGTCTTAGTTCTCTACAGCAGCGGTTCTCAACCTGTGGGTCCAACCCTCAGGTTGAGAACTGCTAGCAGGGTCGCCTAAGACCATCGGAAAACATAGATATTTACGTGGCGATTCATAACAGTAGCAAAATTACAGTTATGAAGTAGCAACGAAAATAATTTTATGCTTGGGGGTCACCACAACATGAGGAGCTGTCTTAAAAAGTTGAGGCATTAGAAAGGTTGAGAACCACTGCTCTAGATGATTCCAGCCCCTGGACATCTGAGTCTCCCCCAGCTATTCCAGTCCTACCAGATGAGACCTCGTGTATTGTGGAGACAAATCATTCCTGACATGCCTTGTTCAAATGCCTGACTCACAGAATCCATGATTATTATTTTATATCCCTGGGTTTGGGTTGTTTTATTACATGACAAGAGATAGCTAGAGCAAAGATCAACCCCTATAAATCACCTTGGCTGTGGCTGCTTCTGCCCAAGAGTAACATTAACACTAAATTCCCTTACCTCTCTTAGGTTTGGCTATTAAATTTATTAATCTCGCATTTAAATGACAACTTCCTCCAGAGTACCAGGGAAAAGCGGAAATCTCATAAACTGCAGGAAATAATCACAAAATGCATCAAAAATAGTGCCAAGAGTTTTCAAGTCTCTAAATGCTTTAGACCTTTCTTTATATTACACCTTCCGTGGAAATTGTTCATTTGAGCTCATTTATTCAGGTAGTGAAGACTTTTGGAACCCTCATTCAATCCTCCAGTATTAATTATGCCATCTTTAGCTATGCATCTTCAGAGAGAGGGAAGCCAACTTGGATGTGAAATCCAGGGAAGTCCTACAGCCTTCTGTGCTCTAACATGAAAGTGATGGTTAAGACCCACCTTGCATATCAAGGGGAGGATGAGAAATCAAGTTAGGAAGCTGCTTGTCACTAGTAGGTGCTACTATTGCTCTCTGCAGAACTGACCACACCCCTTGTATGTCTTCATCCAAGTTGATGAAATAAGCACTGGGCAGGACATGGCCATGGCAGGCCCACTACTGGTGATCATCTCAGAGGCAGTCATCTTACTCTTTGTATTCCATAACTGAACTAGCTTCAGATAGAAGCTCCAGAGCGGCAGGGATCTCAGGCTGACTGATATCCCATGTAAAAAGAACATGCTCAGCTCATAGCAGGTACTCAGTGAAGGTTTGTTTAATAAGTGGATGTAATTCTGTAAGTGGCTCTCTCCTTAGCCTCCTCATATCCTGAAAAGTCCAGGCTATGTGGTCCTCTGGTCCAAGGCTGGTCCTGCCTCCCTCAACTGAGGGTTGCAGCTCACAGAGGGACAGAGCACAAAGATCACAGATAGAGCTCAGGGAAGTTACCACTCCCTCTGCTACACCTATTTTCCACTTCCTAATTACCAAGATGTTTAAACTATAACATGAATAGCCACATTAAAGTCATTTGTTATATGTAAGCAGGGGCATAACACACAGATAATTAAGGCCTTCCTCTGTGCCAACTGACCCGCTAGAGGTATAATTACGCGTAAGTATCTTGTAGCTTGCTAGCCATTATCACTGGCTTAAACATATATTCAGATAGTTATTAGTGAAATTCTATAGCATCCTGAGGAACTATTGTTTTAATAAATGGAATAGGGATTTTCCCACCGATGCCATACTTGCTCAGCTGATCCTGATGGTATAATTTTTGGTGTCTGCATATTCTCCATGGCCAGTAAGGAAAACTCAGCTCTTGGACACTAGGAGGACCATAAGAACAGCCTCCTGACATGCTTTTCTTGTTCACATTGGCTGTCAGAAGGGATGGGTTCCTTCTAAGATTGTTGCTCAGAGCTTCTGCTCCACAAACAAACAAGAAACATTTTAGAATCCCAGTTCTCTTTGTATTTGGTTCTAGGAATAAAAGGCTTACACCCTAGCGAACAACACGTATTTATTAAGGTCTTGTTATGTCCACAGCCTGGAGCTAAAGCTCTATTGAAAAGCTATGTATTTGACTTGCACTATCATTGTAACTAGTCATATTTAACTATTTCTATTTCCAGCTTATTGGAGGGAGGCAGGAAAGCAAAGACAGTAGAAGGGGTGAGGGAGCTAATCCCTTCAAACCTTCCTCCAGCTTCTATTGGAAATGGGAAGAGTGAACTTTTGAAATGAAGGAAGTCCCCATAAAGAAATGGAGACCTCCCACATCTGCTCCTGAGATTGGCATTGCATGCTTTCTCTTCTCAGATGCTGCAACTGCAGGATTTCCCTGTAGGGGGCACTCTACAGGAGGCGGATGTTTTTTGAAGTTGCAGTGTTACAGTGAGCACAAAGATGTGTATTTGAATCATTTGTTTGGGTTGACTTATTGGGTGGGGAGAAGTAACAGTAATTAATGGGGCTGAAGCCACCTCTTAGAACAGCTACCTGTTGGCTGGGGGATAAGAGACCAAGCCATCCATCCTTGGGTACTCCATTTCCAGGGTCAGGTACTAGTGGAGGCTCCCTCCACATTTGTGGAAGGAACCATACCTCCCATGAGGAAAACGGTAGCATTTCTTCCATCACCATGCAGCTACTTCAGAGATGTGTGTGCAGATGGCCACCGTGCTTTCTGGAAGCTCTGTTACTTTAAGAGCCAAAGGAGGGAAAGGGTGTTTGGGGATGGAATAGATACTATATACTGTGTTATTGCCTAAAAGAAAGGCCAAAGGAGAAGTAGCTTACAGAATTGAATTCAATAGGCATTGGGACAGATGAAATATGCTGCCCAGAGATCTTCTGAGGTCAATCCCTAAGTCAAGGCTGCTTTATGAAAACAAGAGTAGCGACCTGAAAAAAATGGAGTTAGGGGCTGCTCACTGGCCTGATGAATGATCTCTTACTCCCCCAAATTGCCCCTCCCCCCACTTCCATCACCTCTCTCTGAGGCTGGCTGTTTATTGTCTGAAGTCTTAACTTTTTCAAATGCTTCCTCTGTAAGAAGCCCTCACCAATCACTTTCTCCCTCTTGTATCTTCGCTTCCTAGAAACAAGCTATGCTCTGCTCTCAAGAAGGATTGGTCCATTGTGAATTATGTGCTAAGAAATGAATCACTTACAGGAAGTGGAGTTGAAGGTGAGAATACACCTTACTATATGGCAGGGCTTTGTACTAGGAATTTTACAGGAATCACTCTCTTTAATCCTCATAACAATCCTGCACAATAACCAGTGTCTTCTTGACATGTCAGAAAACAGAAGGTCATAAAATTAACTTCTCTCCTCCACGTGATGAATGTTGGTTGTATGTGTACATAAGCCGGGCAAAAGGCTAGGTTCTGGGGATGCAGACTCCATCCTCAGAAAGTGTACGGTCTCACAGGAGGGCTGTGAGCACCGTGAGAGAGAGCTGCCTGCTAAGAGAGATGTGGAGGAGTCTCTAGCCCACAGATGAAGTGATATCAAAGCAGACACAATAGTGCAAAGTTTCAGTGACACCAAGGAGGGAAATGGAAAAGAGAAAAAGAAGAAAGGAGAGTTTTTCCAGGCAAAGGAAACCTCATGTGCAAAGAAGTGCAGGCTTGAAGGAAATGATAGAACAGGGTTGTTCAACCACACCTCCTTCCAGAAAAGACAGGGTGGCTCACAGGGACATAAAAGCTGGAATAAGAAGACATAAATGAAAGGAAGAAACCTAAGAAATAAAGTTTAAAAAACAACAAAAAACAATGGAGATTTCAAATGGAGCCACGAATAAGACTTTAAAGACTGCATGCTGTACTGATATGTATGATTATTACAAGGGAGCCACTAATTTGACTCTCAACTTTCTAGGAACCAACCCTGAAAGAAAAAGCTGGTTGTCTCTCCAGGTGACTTATTCAGTGGAAGACAAGCTTTGGACCATAGAGCTCTACAAAATCTAACTAGGCTGATACCCTCCACTGATGAGCAGCCTCAAGAGCATCCCTATGGCAGATGTCCCGTCTATCACCCCAAGGCACCTCTCATGCAAACAGTCAGCTAGTGACCACGCAACATCACGCAGGAGCCCTCCGCCCCTGGTTCATGTGACTTACCCCCAAGGAAGATCTCAGCCAAAAGAACTGAAAAACTGCTTTGTCCTTAGAATAGCCTCTTTCTGCCAAGTTTTTGGAACTTATTAGTTAGCAATAAGTTATAAACTATAATTTCATACAAATAGTTGGAATTCAGTCATCTATGTTATCAGTGCACTACTATCCATGTGCCTTAGCATATAACCGGCTAAGGGTAGCGTGTACCTGGATGAAAAAGCCCTCTGTCTCTCTTCAAATCCCACCGAAATGTCATCCTCTCCACAGAGCTTTGTGTGTTTTCAAACCCAAAATTACTTCTCATTCCCTAAGCCATAGATTTTCAACCAATGTCCACAAGAGGAATCCTGGCGTGCCCCAAGAATTTTTAAAACATGCAATACCTGACATTTTAGGTAGAGGTACTGAACTCTTTTCCTTTAGATCAGTGGTTCTCAACCTTCCTAATGCCACGTCCCTTTAATGCAGTTCCTCATGTTGTGGTGACCCCCAACCATAAAATTATTACGAAGTAGCAACGAAAATAATTTTATGGTTGGGGGTCACCACAACATGAGGAACTGCACTAAAGGGACGCGTATTAGGAAGGTTGAGAACCACTACTTTGGATGGTCAAATAAAAAAGAAATTTCATCAGCCAACACAACAACAGCTGTCAGTGTGAACAAATAAAAATTATACCTATTTTTTTTTTGGTCAGATCAGCAAAGAATATATCTTTGGGGTGCCACAGAAATTTTTTTTATGTGCCATGAGATGAAAAAGGTTGAAAATCACTGTCCTACCCTCTTGGTATGTTTTACCCTTTCAAACGCACTTATCACACTGGGTCTGGTGCCCACACATCTGCAGAATTTACCTTCCCTGAGGTGCTTAGTACGATGTCATCCTCTTACTCATGATCCATAAGAATGTATCAAAGGAAAGCAGCACCCACCAAATAACAACTTTAAAAAGAGCCTGTTCTTCACTTCACTACCCTTTTAATGAGCATGTGGGTTTAGCCATTTGTTGGGAAGGTGTGCATGGTGGCCTTTAATTCCTTTTGTGCAATGGTTTTGGTTGAATATTATCTTTCTCAGCCTGCATGAGACCTTCTGTGACCTCGCCATCTACAATGTAAGGTCATGGGTAAAAGTCATATTCTTGGAGTAAACTGTAAGAGCAGATGGAACAAGAAACTGGAAAAAAATTTAATGCAGGAAACAGCCTTGACCTCTGGCCCTGACACACAGACTGACTGGATTAGAGATGCTCATAAGGCTGCCGGGCCTGATGTCTTAAATCCAAAGGCTAATATTTAGTGAGCCTTGATATGTAATCAAATCTCCTAAAAGGTTTTAGTAGGCATGAGTTATATTATTCAACCACCACAATAACCTTTGCATTGTGAGCATTTTTTAGATGTGGACAGTGATGCTTGGGTAGTTAAACTACTCAAGGTATCATAGTAATTTGCAGAACAAGGATTTGATCTCAAATCCATCTGACTTCAAAGCCCAGGTCTGTTCAAGTTGAGAAGTGTCAAATCCCAGTTCTGCCAATTAACCCCTTAGTCTCCAAAGCCTCAGTTTCTTCATTTAAAAACACAGGCATGGCCCAGTATTTATCTCATAGGATTATGTTGAGGACAAAATGAGAAAATACATATAATCACAGTACATGGCAAATAGTAAGTGCTCAATAAAATTTTGTAGTAAGCTCTGCTCTCTATTTTGATAAAGTTGTGTGTACTCAAAGTGAGACATTCTAGCCAAAAACAAAAACAAAACAAAGAAACCAAATTCATCAACACCTTAGAGAGTGCTGTAGTTTCCGAGGACTGCCATAACAAGGTAACACGGACTAGGTAGCTTAAGCAACAGAAATTTCCTCATAATTCTGGAGGCTAGAAGTCTGAGAGCAAGATGTCTGCAGGATTGGTTTCTTCTAAGGTCTCTCTCCTTGGCTTGTAGACAGCTATCTCCTCCTTGTGTCTTTACATGGTCTTCCCTCCATGTGTGTCTCTGTCCTAATCGCCTCAGTCTTATAAGGACACCAGTCATATTTGATTAGGGGCTTACCTTAATGGCCTCATTTTAACTTAATCACATTTATTTTTAAAATTTTATTAGGATGACATTGGTTAATAGGATCATATAGGTTTCAAGTCTACATTTCTGTGATACATGATATTACATTGTGTGTCTACCACCCACAGTCAAATCATAATCACCTCTTTAAAGACCCTGTCTCCAACGAAAAGTCACATTCTGAAGTGCTGGACCAATTAAAGTAGAGCATGTCATCCCAGTCAAGGCCGTCTTACAAGAACCCACTCCTAGCTGATCTTCAATTGACTACAGATGTGCCAAAATGCCTAGCTCAGATCTGTGTAACCTGAGTGAATTATTTAACTTTTCCAAGTATCCCTTTTCCCTTATTGAACAAACAAAACCAAAAATCAACAACAATGTTTTTCCAGGCCACAGTTACAGTAACTGCATCAGAGAGGGACCCTGATGATGTTAGATAAAAGTGAACAACAATAAGGAATTTGTACTTTACAAAGAATAGGACATATCCTCTCCCAAAAGATGCTTTGTAGAACCTACAGATCTTGGCCGAGATGATAATTACAAATTTCTGTGCACAGGTTTTAAGTTTCATTTGTAAGGAATCAGTGTAGTGTTGGTGGTAGTATATATCCATCCTGAAGACCTTCTTCTCAAAGGGCACTCAAGAAATATTCCAGGTTCCATCACACATAAAGTCTGGCTACCTAGGGCCCTTGTGATGTCACCACCACCAGGAACTATGAACCAGAGCAAGTCTTCAGGATATGCGGTCCTACTCACTGACCTCTTTGTGGGGAATGTGATGCCAAATCTCTGAAAAAGTGCTCCCACAGGAACCACGTAGTCCATTCCCACCACGGGGTTGTCACAACATTTGGGACTTCTAGATCTCCAGCCTTGATTTCAGTCTTGTGAGACCCTGAACAGGGAAACCAGAGAAGCCATGCCCCAACCTCTGACCTGTAGAACTGTAAATAATAAATAAGTGTGGTTTTAAGCTGTTAAGATTGCAGTAACACATTTCACCATGCATCCAGATTTGACTAATGTTTGAGCACCTCTATGTGCTAGAGATGATGTTGGGAATGTTCATATAGTGGTATCTTGAGATACGAGTTTAATTCGTTCCGTAACCTTGAGGCTTGGGAAACTATGAGACGCTCGAGTCCTGGTAAATTGGTGGGTCGTGTGCAACCGGCCAATCTGCGCGATTGCTCCTATCTCAAATGTTGCTCGTATTTCAAAGCAAAAATCGCTCGGTCGAAGGCTCGTATCTCAAAAATCTCGTATGTTAGGGCACTCGTATCTCGAGGTACTACTGTATTTGCTAAATTATTGAATTCTCCTTTAAATCCTGTATGGATCGCGCCACTCTTAGTTTACATCACTAGCATACCCTTTCTCCACCATGAAGCAGCTGTGCTGTTTGGATTGAGTCCTCAATACAACCAGTCTAACTCAAATAGCAATTCCATCTCTTGCTGCGATGGTTGGTGTAGAGCAGGATGTGTGACACAGGCCTAAGATAACGAGTGTATGGCATTCACCAGGCCAAATGATTGGTTCAGGAGTCAGTCCATGATATCAGTCCAGTCAGTGTGGTACAATCATTTTGTTCAACAACGGGGGAAGAGAAGTTCTCTACCTTATTCTGGGCAATGTGGCACACAGCTGGGAGGCCTAGAACTGCTGCCACCATTTTTCTCCCAAGAGGAAATCAAATGAAGGACAGAAACAAGAAACTCAAAGAGGAATGCATCTGGAGCCCTGATCACACCATGCCTGAAGCTTCTGCCACTTACAGACTTTTCAGTAACCATCAGCTCAATCGTTTCCTTTCAGACGTAAGCCATTTTGAATTAGGTTTTCAGTTATTTGCAAGTAAGACCATCCTGATACATTACTAGTCTTGTTGGCTGGTTGACAAATGAAACTCAAGGGAGTAATTCTCAGAGGTCACAGAGCTGCTAAGTGGCAGATGTGGGGTTTCAAAGTCCACCTTCGGTGCTCATTTTGTGACACAAATTACAAACGGCCTCTCCCCACTTATCTTTGTCCCATCCTCACTAGTACAATACCTTCACTTTCCGAGGGGGAAATCACCCTCATTCTAGCAATCCTCCCTCTTCTTCTCATTGTTTGAAAGGGACCCCCCTCAGCTTCACAATCTAAATGTTTCCACATCTCAATTTCCAGTACCTTCCTGTGTATGTCCCAGTCTTCCCCACCACAATTTAAATCCCATAAGACCGGCACATATCTGAAGAGAGCTCGCTTTTGTTCACTCCCTGCCTTTTCCTTCCACGGGGTGACGGCGCTGACTCATATGGAAATGGCACAGCCCTTTCCGGGCAGGTGGACAATGAGGCCTTTGCTCAGCACAGCAGGTGAGGAAAAGCGCTCCCCTCAGTGGTCCCTAAACACCCAGGGAGCCGGGCTGGGTCACGGAGGAAAGTCTCAGGAGGTGGGCAGTGAGTAAACAAAGGAGAAAGCCCAGAGATAAATGAGGAGCCCCCGCGCTTTAGCAAGAAAATGTTCCATTAATCAATGTCAAGACCTCCCACAGGACCGGCATCTGAAACAAAATCAAGTAACCAAATACAAGTTCCTTCCTGTCCCATTGAAGGCAATATTATGAATGAATTGGCAAACATCCATGGTCAAAAAGAAAAATCAATGGGTTTCCGAGTTCTGACAAAAACAGGAGAAAGGATGGGACCAGCAGCAGAAAGGTGACACATCCCTCACAAAGCTCGGTGTTTCTTCTAAGGGGTTTATGGCCCCACCAGCTTAATAGCTCCCACCTCCACTTCCTCCCGCGGGAAGGGGGTCTCTTCTTCTTTTCAGACACGGCAATGGCATCCCTCTGCTCCACGCTGGGACCTGAGCTGACCGTATTTTCAATGTCTGCACGATGGCTGGGCCCAAGCGCTCCAGGCTCCTTGCCCAGAGGTTGGCAGATGTGTGCTTGTTGGAACATCCTTTTGAAGGTACCCCGGGACGTGTGCTGGTGCGGGAGGGAAAGTGTTGGTCTGATGGCCCCTGGTACCCCTCTGCCTAGCATGAGCCAAGAATGAGCCTTCCAAGGACGAAGGGTACTAGAGGGGACTGTCCAGCTTCCTGCTTTGGGAGAAGTAGGTGGGACGTCTGGACTGTACGGGAACAACGACCAAACAGACTGAACAAGGCCTGTCCCCGGCCAGCCCCTGAGCTGTGAGTCAGCTGGTAGCCCAGCAAAAGGGGGCTTTGCTTTTCTGTTCTGTTCTCTTTCTTTTTCAGAATCTGATAAAAGTCACAGACCCTATTGTTAAGGTTTTTTTTTTTCTTTTCCTGAGGATTCACACACACTCTGGGGGCCCAATTACTTCAAAGGAGCCTGTCTTCAGAAAAATCACTTCGCTCTGGAGACAGGCCCACCTGGTATCCTTCGCCACGAAGTGCAGCTCAGGGCATGAACCTGGCACTCGGCAGCAGGGCGGCTGAGGTCGCTTTGAACTAACAAAGGGGGCTTAAATCACGGGATGGAGCGTAGCTTCCTTCCGACATCTGGAATTTTAATGAGGTAGGCTCAGGCAGGCAGGGCCAAAAGCAAGCTGGAGGCCTCACAGAACAGAACACGGAGCTCTTGGGTGGGTTTTCCAGGCATACAGCAGGAATGCCACCAAGGTGTTTGAGGACGAGTATGTTTTGTTGACTAACAGACACCTTTAGCAATGGCCTCCTCCTCTGGGGGTTTGGGGAATGCACTAAAAATCCCGGCATTGTTTTGCTTATTCATCTTGATTTAAAAAAAAAAAATTTTTTTTTTGCCTCCTTTTAAGCCTGTCTTAAGTGTCAGGTGAGCACAGGGCTCTCAGAGGCTGGTTTTGGGGTGCTGACACAGGTGGAGGGACAAGCACAGCCCAGAACTGCCAGCCACTCACACACCTCCCCTCCAAGTCTACTTGCCTTTGGAATTCCCTTCTGTCATGGGGGACAAGTCAGGAGCAGGCCACTTGCCCTGACCCGGCCCCATCACCGTGACAGAAAGGGAAAGGCAAAGACTCACACAAACCCACCTTTTGCCCTCTTCAGTACAACCTCTCATCAAGAAATGCCCCACACCCCACACCCAGCCCTTGCTTTCGCCTCTCTGTCTGTGACCCCAACATTGAAAGCCCCTTACCTGGGAAATGAACCGCTTCTGTAACAGAAAGGGGCTTCGCTTGGTTTCTCTTCTCAAATCTCCTCTCTGCTCAGAACAGGCTCTTTCCTGCCCAGAACCAGTCTGGCTGAACTCCTCTCCACCCCCTCCCCCAATCCTACTCACCCCCGGGCAATGAAAGAGGAGAAAGGGCAGTCAGTGGGCAGCCACTTGTTAATCATGGTCCCTCAGGCGTCCAGGAATGAGGACAATTTCTGAGGGGCAGGTGCCAAAAACATTGGAGAACCTTCTCTACTTCCCTACTTCCCAGCAGACCCCCATCCCTGGTTCAACCGGGAGTGTCATCTGGACTGAAGTATGTGTGACCCCGTTTCCTGGGTCTGCATCAGGAGAGATCTGGGGGCCCTTCAGTCCCATTCCAACAGCGATGATGCAAAGCTTCGATAGATTCAAGACCATAGAGGCTGAAAATAACTGGAAATTGCCTCCCTCAGGGACTTCACTGGACCAGTGAGGAAACTGAGGCCCAGTGTACGTAGGAAAGAACATGCATTTGCAACCTTTGGCATAAGAACGCATACTTTCCAACTCTGGGCTCAGGTGCTGCACGTAGGCCTTTTCATTGAAAAAATGTTCATCATGAGCAGATTTGCAGAGATGACTGAAGGGCTGGGTGGAACTGTATAAAAAACTATCGAGGGCAGTTCGGAGACGGGCCCAGAGGAAGGGATACGTCTGTCTCTCTACCGCAGATAAAATGCGGTGGACAAAAAGAGATAATAATCAGTAGCATGTTAACAAGGACAGCCAATTATGCGACATCTCGCTTCAGACACTCTGGGGCTGCCAGTGGAGTTTATCATGTCTTTTCGATGATTAAATTGAAATCAATGTCCGGGGCAGCCACCGCAAATGTAGATTTTCTTTCAAATGGAAGTGACACTTCTCCCTGCGAGTAGGAAATGAAGGAGCACAGAACCTGGTCCGTTCCAACAAGGACAATGCAGGTGACTCTGACAATACAATCTCGAGATGAGTAAAAGGAGTTGTAATGCACCAGTTACATGTTAACAGCAAGCTTAACAAAGAAAAAGCAACGCGTGGGTAAGCTGATAGAACGGCCTAATCTAAGAACACAATAGGCTCCCAACTGCTTTCTCTCATTCCCGGAAGTCACAGTCACCACCAGGCCCAGCCACGGTCTGGCCCAGTACGTTCTCCTTGCTCTCACTTCTTCTCCCTCTGCCCACAGATGTTTGTCTGGCTCCAGACTTTTAAAATAACTTCTCATTTTGGTCTGAAGCTGTCCCCATAAGACTTAGCACAAGAGCAGTCACTGGAAGTGCAATGGAAGTTCGTTCTCACTGTCCATCGCTGCAGACACAGCTCAGGATAGCCAGCTTCTTTATAGGGAGGACTATGGGCCTTGGGACATGCTGGGGGTGGGGGGAGGGACCCTGCAGCATCCGTCCTTAACAGCTTGGGTGCTAATGAGGACAGCTAGGGCCCAACCCTGGGCCTCCACTCGGCAGCTTCCACCCTCCTGACTTGTTTTGCTTCTCATTCTCTTGAAAGGCAACCTTAAGGTTTTCTCTAATAATGCTTACAGAAATGAGAGCTTTCAAATGTAATCGGAAGAAGAAAATGTGTTTTGGATGCTTCTGAGTCAGCATTCAGAGACCTGTAGGGTAACCCCAATGCCGGTCCCTGGCTTAATTGTGTATCAACATCTATTCAACACCTGCCCTATACTCAAGCACTGCAAACATGAGTACGTGGAGAGAACAAAGTCCTTGTTTCTAAGCATGTGAAATCTAGTGAGGAGGACAGACAAGCATGTCTTTGTAGCATACCATAATTGCTATAATAAAGGATAAACAGAACATTATAGGGACCCAGAGCAAAGACCTGTGGCCTGTTCTCGGTGAAGGAGAGCATCTGAGGGGAGTGGCACTGGCCCCCAGAATGAAAGGGTGACGAAGACTTCAGTATGCAGAGGGGATGAGGGTAGAGCAGGGTGTGGAGGGCATTCCAAGCCAAGGAAGGACACAGCACATGCTAACAGAAGCATGATGTGGCATGAAGCAAGTGCGAGCCCTGTCTTCTTCCCCCTTTTCCTCTCCATCTGGCTCCTTCCTACTCATCTTTGGGTTTTGGTTTAGACAGCAGCTCCTCTGAGATGCCTTCTCTGACCACCACCACACACCACTTGAGACTCCCTACCAAATCTCTCTCTTCTCACTATTCCTGCCTGTTCTCCATGAAAACAAATCATGGTCTTAGCTCTAATGCTACTCTAATACACTGGCATAATGAAAACAGCATGCAGTAATGTTGTAAGAAATAGGTTTTATAGGATTAAACCAAAATTTGTACAAAAATTCCATTGTATGCATTTTCTAGTAGAAGTATGCTCAGTGTGCTCAGGCAGTTAGTGTCTAGATGCAAAAGAAATGATCAAATATTGCAATTTCTATTATGTGAGATCTAGCTGAAAACACACACACACACACACACACACACACACACACACACACAGAACAAAACACAGGGTATCCAGACCTAAGTCCTAAGAGCAAATCCTGTCTCGGTCACTAAGGAATTCTGGAACCTTGAAAGTACCCCTCTTCCTTGGAAGTCATTTTCCTCCTCTGCAAAGTGAAGGGATTTCAAAACTGTGTTTAATGTTGATCCCCACCCTCACCCATGACTCCTCAGTTGCATACTGAGAGAGAATCATTGATCGCCTGCCTCCCGCACGCCCCCAACTGGGGGACTGAGCCCACAACCCAGGCATGTGCCTTTGACCAGAATCGAATCCAGGATCCTTGAAGCCTGAGGCAAAGCCTGGGTCAGATTTTTTAATGCTACTGGCATTATGTTCCACCACTCACACTTATGGAATCTTCTCTTTTGAAACACTTCCCTGAAATCTAAGCTTGCTTTTCGCCTTTCAAATAATAGCTTCATATGGAGCCCAATTCTCTAAAGAAACACAAGACTCACTGTCAGGGATGGCATGGCATGAGTGAAGATATGGAGAGGGCAGAACTGGCGGAGCTCTTTGATCAGCTGAGAGCAGAGGGACATTTATCACAGTGTCATTTTGTTCCCTGGGACCTTTAGGGGTCACAAGAGTGGGGTCCTAACCAACAAACTCTGGACTCAAGGCATGACCTCCCAATTCATCACCCGGGAGTTCAGGTATATTTGAACCAAAACCAACAAAAACAGTGCTATGGAACTAACTGCACAGTGTCTTCCAATCATTGGGGAAATTGCAATTACATTTGCCGAAATTGTAGAAGTGACCTCTTTAGCGACAGACCTTACTGATGTTTTAAAGTAGAAGGAGATTCAATAGATAAAAATTGCTAGTTGAATGGGAGGCTTTTGTGTAATTAAGGTGCCAGCTATATTCAGGGTTTTTGAAGCTGTGATATCTAAACAGGGGGCCCCCGGAATGTGGGATGAAGATTAGACTATGTCACCAATAGGATTTCAGACTAACAAGAATCCATGTAAAGTTGAAGTTTTGACCTGCTCCCTCAAAAAAAAAAAATTACATACCAAAGACTGATATAAATGGTTGCCTAATAAAACTAGAGCATTTTCAAAATATTAGCAAATGTAGAGTACCTTCCCCAAAGGAAGACCTCTATTTAGAATGCAAAATGAAAGATAAGTTGCAATTCTGGACACAGAAACATATCCATTATGAGGAAGTAATGCCACAACAGAAGTTTTAATGACTGGCCATGACTATTAGAAAGGGGTAGAGAAATTGTTAGAATTTGTTAAGTGTCTTCAGCGCTGTGGAAACAGAGCGCCTTTTAGTCGACATTCCCTCTCGGGAGTATAGGTATATCAAGCAATTGTAACCTGAACATCTAACTTTTTTATTCAACTCTATACCCACTGAGTAGCATTCTGATACTGATTTGGTTTTTCAAATAAATTTCCATATTGGCTCACCTGCCAACAACAGCTTTTAAGTACTTCCTTGGGAGATCTACTATTTCTCAATGAAAATTGATGACTTGCCATTTTGGTCTGCTGGCAACATGTTGGATGTTGGGCATGAATGAACCAGGGCTCCATGAGCAAATAGGTTCTCCTTGAGTGAGCTGACAGAAATGTCTGCATCTGTGGTGATGCCACAGGAAGCTGGCCTTGACATACTTCCTCACTGCAACACCAAGCTTCCAGTGGCCATGGGCTGAATGGATGTACCTTACAATGTGTTTTCTGTGAGAGGAAGTAAACTTTCTAGAACATTCTCCAAAGGGATGATTGAGAAAGAACCACATTCCTTATGGATAAGAAAGACAATATCCAGGATGCTCTTTGTCACTTATAAGTGTTGTCATTTGCAATGAGAAGATTAAGCCACAGCAGTCATCGGGTAAACAATTTACTAGATATTTGTGCAGTATCTGCCACATGAGGGATATTGAGTAGAAATAGATACAGGTTTCCTTCCTGGAATTCTTTTTAAATGTATTTTTCATTCATTTCAGAAAGGAAGGGAGAGGGAGAGAGAGAAACATCAATGATGATAGAGAATCATCAATCAACTGCCTCCTGTAAGCCTCCTACTGCGGATTAAGCCCACAACCTAGGCATGTGCCCTGATCAGGAATTGAACTGTGACCTCCTTGTTCATAAGTTGATGTTTAATTACTGAGCCACACTGGCTAATAATAGTCAAAAGGAGAATATATTATTTTATTGAACAAACATTTATGTAGTACACTAGAGGCCCGGTGCACAACATTCGTGCACTGGGAAGGTAGGTCTCCTCAGCTCGGCCTGCATGAGGAGCAGGCCTAAGCTGACAGGCAGACATCCCCTGAGGGATCTTTAGTGCTGCCACAGAGGCAGAAGTGGCTCCTGCCATCACAGCTGTGCTTGCCAGCCATGAGCCCAGCTTCTGGCTGAGCGATGCTCCCCCTGTGGGAGTACACTGACCACCATGGGGCATCTCCTTCATTGAGTGTCTGTCCCCTAGTGGTCAGTGCACATCATAGCAACCAGTCATTCTGCCATTCAGTCAATTTGCATATTAGCCTTTTATTACATAGGATGCTATGTGCCAGGTATTGTTTTAAGCACTTAATATTGTAATAGCTCATTTAATGCCCCTAATAACTTTTGATGTAGGTACTATTACTATCCCCATTTTACAGATGGGGAAACTAAGGCACAGACATGATGAGAAACTTTGCCAAACTCCTGTGACTTGCAAGTGGTAAAGCTGAGATGTGAATGAACTGTGGCAGTCTGGTCCCAGAATCCTTACTTTCTGCCACTACCCTGCCATCTTACAACTGGCAGCTGGAGGACCCAAGGAAGCTTTCACAAATGCAAAGATATTTACACAGAGAATTAAAGAGGGTAGGCAGCTGTTGAATATGCAGCCAGGGAAGCAAGCACATTCCAGGCAAAATAAACAGTGTGAGGGAAGGCAGGGTGTCAGAATGCTTGGAACCATTCATTGTTTGCCAACAATAGTCCCACAGCCCTATCACAAGTTTAAGTTCAGAAAGAATAACTTAACAGAATAAAGGACTTGAATAAGGGTCAAGTATTAGGGACAAACAATGGTTGAGAATCTAGTGTTTTGAACTTTAATTTTCATAAATTCCATAAATTCTATGTATCCCAATATTTAGCTGGATAATTGACTCCAAAACAGGGCATGGATTTGATAGGAGCAATCATACATTAGGGCACAGTGAGTAGAACAGTTCAAATCATATCCCAACATGGCATGGACCCAGAGGCAGGCTTAACCATTGCCCCAGAACCTCAAAGTTTGGTATTTCCTGATCTTTCAGGAGAAGTAAACAAACCACATTTATTTTTATATATCCTACAGCAATGCTGGGAGGCCAGGGGCAATGTTTTCTTCTTTAAGAAAAATTCAACCCAATTTCAAAAGTAAGATCTATTCTACTGCTACAAGGGCATCTCATAGGGCTTTAAAAGCAACTGGATCATAATGGTAGCACTCCTTATGAGCAATGGGTTACTCACTGAGTACTAAGCTTAATAGTATTTCCTTTAATTGATTGCTGATTTGCTTCCTATCCAGATCCTGAGTTGGGATCTTGATTTAAAACCAGGAAGACTGAAGAACAGGTATCTGGTCCCCTCAAAGCTGGATCAGAACAGTGAATCAGTTTGCCAAGGTTTTGGATCCTTCCCTTCTGGGGTGATGTGGATATAACATACTCCAGACATCAGATCCTCAGGTTTGACACCTGTATCCTTTGGATGAAGAGGAGCAGGTTGTGAACTTTGGCACCAGACAGACCTCAGTGCAAACCCTTGCTTTACCCCATTTTAACTGTGCATTTATTTATTTTCTTCATAAAAATTATATCTATTTGAAATGATATATTTTTGTTTATTTATTATCTATCATCCTCACTAAAATAAGATCAGGGAATTTAAGTTTACTGCTATACCCAGAACCTTGAACATCATAGGCATTCAAAGATGTTTGTTGAATGAACAAATGAATAAATGAATTCAATTTCTATATATTATGCATCTCTATTTCTATATGTATATGTACTATAGAGGGACATACGGAAAGATGGTTCACCAAAAGGCTAGCAGTAGTTGGCTCTGTGTAATGGATACTCTCTTTCCCTCTTCTCTAATTCCTTATTCCCCAGCCACATATCCCTAAATACAAAAATATATGTGAATACGTTCTTATTATATAAACTTTCAACAATATGGGAAAGAACTATATAGATAAAAGGCAGAACTTCCCTTTCATTCTCTATCCAATGATAGAGAAATCTATCAAAATGATCTACCCAATGATATGGGAATCTTTCCCTTTTATTAAATGTAGACCCACAGTAATATTTTTAAACCATGGTCTATTTAAACTATGTTGATAAACCATTTAAGAATGAGTCACTAATGTATACTTGAGTTGTTTTTACTATTATAAGAATATTTGTGCACTTGTTACTATCTTCCTGATATAATTTCTAAAATTAGAATTGCAAGATGTTTCCGTGGTAAAAGAAGAATTACTTAATTCTACAGGTGCCATCAAAAGTAAATTCTCTTTCTCTTCTGAGTCACAGGGGTCCTTACCTGCATGTCTCTAAGGAGTCTTGTGCCTCCATCATTCAGAAGAGGGACAGAAATCCCGTCACTTTGTTTCAGCAGGTGTATTGGTGATGGCACAGAATGAAGGGCATGGCCTGTCCTGTTGGGTTGGCCTCATGGCAGGACCAGATGGCTCTTTCATTTATGGTGTAAATTGAGCATTAAAACACTATCATGGCTCTTAAGTGACCTGACATTTGTAGGCTAAGATACAAGTAAACCATCAATCATCAAAATGTCAAGCACATTGGTACAATCCAAACATCTTTGCACCTAAATTCAAACTGTTAAACTATCATATCACATCATCTCATAATGTACAACCTACAGGTTCAATTAATGGAAGTGACCATCTGGTGGTCAACAGAAAAAAACCTTTCAAGGTAATTTTTGCTTGGATGACCCCAGGATTTCAAGGCAGATTTTCATGAACCCCCCTACTGATACATTAACAGCAAACATGCTTGTTGATGCAGATTTGAAATGTGCCATTCACCATTTTATTTTACCTCATTTTTTTAAATCTTTAAAAATTATAGTTGACATAGTATTATATTAGTTTCAAGTGTCTAACATAGTGATTCAATATTTATATAACTTCCAAAGTAATTACCACAATAAGTCTAGCAACATCTGAGTGCCATTCAATATTTTAACTGCTTTACAGAGATTAATTAAATCCCCATGATAGCCGAAACCGGTTTGGCTCAGTGGATAGAGCATCGGCCTGCGGACTGAAAAGTCCAGGTTTGATTCCGGTCAAAGACACATACTTTGGTTGTGGGCACATCCCCAGTAGGTGTGCAGGAGGCAGCTGATGGATGTTTCTCTCTCATTGATGTTTCTAACTCTAGTCTTCTCCCTTTCTTTCTGTAAAAAATCAATAAAATATATTAAAAAATAAAAATCCCCATGATAACCCAATGAGGTAGGTATTTAATATCCTCAACTGACAGACATTAAAAGTAAAACAGATTATTTAAATTGCTTAGTATCACACAGGAATTGTGTGGCAGAACCAGGATTAGAATTCTACCAATGTAAAATCCTACTTGCTTAACCAATTGTTCTGTGCTTCCTCTCAACATATTTGGACAAAGAGGGATATGCAGGATTTTATATATATATTTTCCTGTTCCCACTGGAACACTGCTCCCTGATGGCTGTTTTATTTTTTTAAATAAATCTTTATTGTTCAGATTATTACAATTGTTCCTCTTTTTTCCCCCTATAGCTCCCCTCTACCTGGTTCCCACCTCACCTTCTGCCCCCACACACTATCCTCATCCATAGGTAAGTGATTTTTTTCCAGTCTCTTCCCACACCCCCCACACCCTTTCCCCCTAGAATTGTCAGTCCACTCCATTTCTATGCCCCTAATTCTATTATATTCACCAGTCTATTATGTTCATCGGATTCCCTATTCACTTGATTTTTAGATTCACTTGTTGATAGATATGTATTTGTTGTTCATAATTTTCTGTCTTTTACCTTTTTCTTCTTCCTCTTCTTAAAGAATACCTTTCAGCATTTCATGTAATAGTGGTTTGGCAGTGATGAACTCCTTTAGTTTTTTCTTATCTGTGAAGCTCTTTATCTGCCCTTCAATTCTAAATGATAGCTTTGCTGGATAGAGGTTGTAGGTTCTTGCTATTCATCACTTTGAATATTTCTTGCCACTCCCGTTTGGCTTGCATAATTTCTACTGAGAAATCAGCTGACAGTTGAATGGGTGCTCCTTTATAGGTAACTGTTTTTCTCTTGCTGCTTTTAATATTCTCTCTTTGTCTTTTGCTCTTGGCATTTTAAGGATGATGTGTCTTGGTGTGGTCCTCTTGGATTCCTTTTGTTTGGGGTTCTGTGAGCTTCCTGGACTTGTAAGTCTATTTCTTTCACCAGGTGGGAGAAGTTTTTGGTCATTATTTCCTCAAATAGGTTTTCAGTATCTTCTTCTCTCTCTTCTTCTGGCACCCCCATAATTTGGATGTTGGTATGCTTGAAGTTGTCCCAGTGGCTCCTTATACTATGTTCATATTTTTGGATTCTTTTTGCTTTTCTGGTTGGGTGTTTTTTGCTTCTTTGTATTTCAAATCTTTCACTTGATTCTTGTGGTCCTCTAGTCTATTGTTGGATCTCTGTATGTTATTTTTTATTTCAGTCCGTGTATGCTTAATTTCTGGTACGTCTTTTTTCATATCCTTGAGGATTTTGCTAAATTTATTGGCCTTTTCTTGAAAATTCTTGAAAAACCTTATAACCGTGGTTTTGAACTCTATATCTAGTCGTTTGCTTTCCTCCATTATTTTCATTTATGACCTGTTTCTTTGTCTTCACATTTTGGCTGCTTCCCTGAGTTGACAGAGTGGCTTTGTGTGATAGGTATCCTATATGGCCCAGTAGCTTAGCCTCCCCATTTACCTGAGGTGGACACTCTTGGTACACCCCTTTGTGGACTGTGTGCACAGTCTTGTTGTAGTAAAGCTTTGATTGTTGTTGGTATCACTGGGAGGAATTGACCTCCAGGCCAATTGGCTGTGAGGATCAGCTGTGTCTATGCTGGGAGAACTTCTGTGATAGAGACACCCTTATGAGACAAAACTTTCAAAAGCCTCTGTGCTCAGCTTGGATGGGGCTGAGTCTCAGGGCAGAGCAGACAGCAATGGCTTCCTGTCAACCCTGTCCTAATTGGCCCCTGGGTCTCAGTGTCGTGCGGTAATCACTGCAAGCACCTCTGAGAGAAAGCCACCCTTGCGTTTTGCCCACTGCCAGACAGTTCAGTTTCTCCCCAAATGAGTCTGGGTCCCCAGAGTCCCACCCAGAACTGGAGTTCAGAGCTGTCAGGAGCTTTTGTCTTACCCTCCTCCCCCTCGATTGAGAAGCCAGCCACATACTCAGTTACCAGTCCTCTCCACACGCGCCTCTCTGTACCTCTGACTTCTGCAGCTCCTCTGAGTCTCAGTGTGGTTTTCTCTTTCCTTCTAGTTGTAGAATTTCACTCAGCCAGCCTTCCTATGGTTCTGGATGATGTCCATTTTGTCCTTTAGTTGTAGTTTTGAAATTGTTGTGCCAGGAAGCAGTTTAGGTGTTTACCTATGCCACCATCTTGGTTTCTTAGGATTTTATATTTTTATTCATTTTGCTAACTGGCCTTTTAGAAGGATTTTATCAGTTTAAAACTTACAAAAAGAGCTTGAGTCTGTTTTCCTAATCTCTGTTTCAACATTGAGTATTATGTTGTTTTAATCTTCGCCAATCTGATAGGTTTTTTAAACAACCTCCTTTCTTTTTATTAGCATTCTATATAAGAACATATTTTTCAAAGGCTTATTCACTTTTTTATTTTATTTCTGGGATGACTTATTCATATATTTAATCTGTCTTTTATTTCATTGGTCATTGTTTCCTTATTGTAATATTAGAAGTCATTTTCTTTTCCTTGTTCATTCAAACCAAGGATTTTTTTCCCAATGATTTTTAGAGACAGTGGAAGGGAGGAATGAAGAGTGGGGGAGAGGAGGAAAGGCAGGAAGAGAGAGAGAGAGAGAGAACCATCCATGTGAGAGAGACACATCCGTTGGTTGCCTCCCACACTCGCCCACATTGGGACTGGGACTTGAACCTGCAACCCAGATAATCCAACCTATGACCCTTCAATGCATAGACCAATTTTCTAACCACTGAGAATACCAGCCAGGCCTAGAATTCTTTATATAAATACAGTGGTACCTTGAGATACGAGTTTAATTCATTCCGTCACCTTGAGGCGTGGGAAACTATGAGACGCTCCAGTTGCGGTAAATTGGTGGGTTGTGTGCAGCCGGCCGATCCGTGCCATTACTCCTATCTCAAATGTTGCTCGTATTTCAAAGCAAAAATCGCTCGCTCAATGGCTCGTATCTCAAAAATCTTGTATGTTAGGGTACTCGTATCTCGAGGTACCACTGTAAATCCTTTGTTAATTTTTAATCATGTTTATTAATTTCGTTTGGTTTTGGCACACAGGAGTTTAAAATCGATTGTGTTTAAAAAATGTAAATACTATTATGATTTCTGAATTTTATATCATGCTTATAAATATTTTTACCACACTGAGTTTCTAAAAATATTCATCCATATTTCTTTTTAGTGTTTTAACAGTTTTATGTTTTTCTGCATTTAAATCTTTGATATATCTAGAATTTATTTTGATTTAAAGAATAAAGCAAAGATTCAGCTTGATTTTTATCACAAAGTTACAAGATAGTTGACCAAATGTCAATTTATATTAAAAAAAAATTTATGGAGATAAGCAGAGAGAGAAGGCACATTATTTAGAGAGGAGCAAAGTTAAGAATTACAGAAGAGTTTTCATAAGAAACTATAATATAATAAAGAGACATCTTCAAATATCAAAAGAATATAAAGCAAAATTTTTAATCCAGAATTCTATATTTAGCAATTTTTTTTCAAATATTAAGATGCAATAAAGACCTTTAAAAAAAAACAATAGCTGAGATTACTTATTGTCAACAGACCTGCACTACAAGAAATGTTAAAGGCAGTCTTCAGGCAAAAAGAAGTAATATCAGGAGAAAACTTGAATCTTCACAGAGAAATAAAGTACTGGAAATGGTAAAAATGAAAGTAAATGTAAAATAAGTTTTCCTTAGTTTTAATTGTTCTAAATATCTAAAGATAATTGACTGGATAAGAGAAATATAGTAATATGTTATAGGGTTTATAATGTATGTAAAAGTATAATGTATAACAACAATAATACAAAAATAGAAGAAAGGAATTTGAAGGTAAACTATTGTCAAATTCTTCTGCAATACAATGAATGGAATAATATTATTTGAAGGTAGATTGTAATTATAAATGATGCATATTATAAACCTTAAGGCAACCACTAAAATCTTTTTAGATAGGTATAACTAATAAGCTAAAAATAGAATTAAATAAAATAATTTTAAAATATCCAATTAATGCAACAGAAGGCAAAGAAACAGGACTAAAGGAACAAAGAACAGAGAGACAAATCGAAAACAAATAGCAAGATGGTAAATTTAAATTCAATCCTACCAATAATTACATTAATTGTAAACAGTCTAAGCACACTACTTAAAAGAGATTGATTGGAAAAGCAAAACTTAACTTTACACAGTCCAAAAGCAACAAACTTAAAACATACAGACATAGGTAGGTTAAAGGTAGAAGGGTGAGAAAAGATATATCATGCATACACTAATAAAAAAATGCTGGAATCACTATATTGACTATTGCAAAGTAGATTTCAGAATAAAGACTATTGCTAGAGATAAACAGGGACATTAGTTAATGCTAAAGAGGTCAAGTCACAAGAAGCTATGTGTGTTGAAATTCTGTTGTCAGCTGCGGACATATATTTCTAGGCTTGTTATACCCTCTTGGTGAAACAATGAAGCCTCAAAATATGAGGCAAAAAATACAGAGCTGAAAGGAGAAACACAGAAATCCACAATTACAGTGAGAGATTTCAATGTTCCTTTCTCAACAAATGATAGAACAAGTAGACCGAAAATCAGCCAAGTTACAGAACACTCAAACAATCTGATCGAACATTTATAGAATATTCCATCCAACAAAAGCAGTATGCCCGTACTTTTCAAGTGCAAGATAGAACACTCACATGGACCCTTTCCTGGGTCATAAAATAAATATTAAAGAATTGAAATCATACAGACTACCTTTGCTGGCTACACTACAATTAAACTAGAAATCAATATCAAAATAATATCTGGAAAAAAAAATCCCCAAATACATAGAAATGAACCAAAACGAAGTTGCTCATTTGAGAAATGAAATGTCTCATCATTTATTCCAAGCCTCCTTTTAAGTCTCTGGTTCGGTTTTATTATTCTCTTCATCTATCATGCACAGACTTTTATAGTTTATCCTAGGTATTTCATCTCATTTTGTCTTATTTTATTGTTACGGTTGCTTTGGTGAAGGGGTCTTTTATGACATTATATTTTCTAACTGCTTATTACTTGGCTCTAAGGATATTGATTTTGCTTTTTTTTTAAAAAAAAATGATGGCCACCTTATTGAACTCAATGTGTCCAATCATTTTTATTTTATTGTACTTTTTAACTTCGTGATCCAATCCTCTATAAATAACGGTAATTTCCCCTGCTTTATAGATACCCGTGCGCTATTCCTTTCTTCTTCTAACTGTATCGTCTAACACTTTTAGAAAATAAAGCCAGTGGTGATGCCCGGGGCGGTGTCTGGTTCCTGATCTGGAAGCGCCGTGGACGGGTGGGCAGGGGAGGCCCACGCAGGCAGGTTCACTGCACGAGTGCGCGGGGACGGCCAGCTCCACGCAGCGGACACACTGTGGGCGCAAAGAACTCCCCTTTAAAAGCCTCGAGGTGGATTCCCCAGCGCTCCGTCCAGTCAGTTTCCGCTGGCTTTCGGAGAAGGAGCGGGGCGGGCTGGTGATTTACAGGGTGTGCAAGCGCAGCCCTTCTTGGAGCCTGAAATTTCCCCCGGGGAGGCTCCTGGGAGATGTGGGGCCCGTGGTCTTTGAGGGCCCCCCCAGAACAGGTACCCAAGTTAGCCTTTTGGGCTTGTAGGGACCCGCTGAGAGTAGCCCCCGGAGGTGAGGGTGAGCAAAAAAGGCTGCACAGGCGCTGGTGGCTGCTGTCACCTGTGGGAGGAAAGTTGCTCTAAGGCAGTGGTTCTCAACCTGTGGGTCAAGACCCCTTTGGGGGTCGAACGACCCTTTCACAGGGGTTGCCTAAGACCAGCGGAAAACACCTATTTCCCATGGTCTTAGGAACCAACACACCCGCTCCTTGGTGTAGCAAAGTGTAGCAATGTAGTTTACTGTTGTCATATGAAGACTGTTACTCATGCTACACCACGATTCAAGACAAAATTTCATTTATTTGTAATTAGAAATAAATATTTCACAATCTATAATTACATATTGTTTTTGTGATTAATCCCTATGCTTTAATGATGTTCAATTTGTAACAATGAAAATACATCCTGCCTATCAGATATTTACATTACAGTTCATAACAGTAGCAAAATGACAGTGATGAAGTAGCAATGGAAATAATTTTATGGTTGGGGGTCACCACAACGTGAGCAACTGTCTTAAAGGGTCACGGCATTAGGAAGGTTGAGAACCACTGCTCTAAGGACTCAGATACAACCTCACTCGCGTCACAGTGTCGTCTGAGGCTTCCCCACACCTCCCGGGGCCCTGGAACAGGATCAGACCCCAGTGAGGATGGATGGGCGGGTGGCCTGGTCAACGAGCCCACGGGGTCTCTGGTGCCAGAGAAACTGACCACTGCTTCCCAGGTGTGAGTCCGGCCTCTGCAGCGCTGCAGTGGGGATCATCAAGTCACTTCGCAGGAAGGCGGTGGCCTTACACACACACACACACACACACACACACGTCCCAGCCCCGGGCGAGGCACACCCGTGCCCCCTGACACGCCTTCCCCTGGCTGATGACATACCCTGTTTCCCCGAAAATAAGACAGTGTCTTCTATTAATTTTTGCTCCCAAAGATGCACGAGGTCTTATTTTCAGGGGATGTCTCATTTTTCCAGGAAGAAGAATACGGTATACATTTATTGTTGAACCAAAAAAAAAAAAAGGAAATTTATTCCCTGTCTATGGGACGGTAGTCATTGTCATCACAAACCAGCTCACTGCTGGGCCGCAGCGCAGCCGGAGCTGTTCAGGCAGGGCGAGGTCTCTAAATCAGGAGTCAGATGCCTTACAGTAGCTTCGGGGGCCTTCTATTCCCGGGAGGTCTTATGTTCAGGGGGGATGCCTTATATTACAGCAAGAGGCAAAACTGGAAGTAGGTCTTATTTTCGGGGGATGTCTTACTTTCGGGGAAACAGGGTAGCAGGAGGGAAGGATTTCCCTGACCCCGAGTGGATAGGATCAGGACCACTGTGGTCTGTGCACCAGTCTAGTTGGTTCCTGTGGCATTCCTAGGACTGTGTTGTCCAGTGGTTAGGGTGCGGACAGCCCTGGGGGCTGTTTCTAGGGTAACGAGGAGGACTGGAGAAATGCCTGCTGTGTTTTGCTGCCTCTGGTACCACCTAACATGATATAGACTGTGACAAGGACAGGGCGGGTGAATCCAGTCATTGGAGGCTGTGGGACAATCCTAAACCCACCTCCCTGCTTCCCTGTCCAGCCGCCCTACCACCCAGAGGGTTTCTGGGGCAGAGTCTCGCTCTCCTGTAGTGACAGCAGAGACACATGACTGAGCGACAGAAGCTCATCTTCGGGTCACGCAATTGCTGCAGCTGACCTAACTACCCCTCCCTCCTGTCCCTAAGTAATTCACTGGGGGAAGACTGAGTCCCCGCAGAGGGGTGAGAAATGAAATGGTAGAATGACTGTCCGGGTGGAGGAATTAAGAGCAGGACTAGGCAGACAGGGTAAGGGGTGGAAGCAGAGGGAATTGTGGAGCTAGCTGAAACCGCAAAATGTTTTGCAAAAACAAAACACAAAACAACAACCACCAAAAACAAAACAGGATGTTTTGAGACATGGATGTTTTTCTTGCAAGTGCAAAATAAAATGTTGCCAAAAGCCCAGGAATCAATCAGAGAGCGACACAGATCAAGAGCTGGCCTTTACAGATATAAGGAGAAGAGCAGAACGATTCAGCGGCAACCCTTTCGGGTCCCCTCCGTGAGCAGAGAACCTGTGTTTGCTTGCAATAAACCCCTGCCTTGCTGGAATTCCTCTGGCCCGTGGCTTCATTCTTTGATTCTGTGACACACGACCCTGACCCTGGGAAGAATTCCTATTCGCCCAGTTGGGGTCTGAATAATACAGAAAATTTGCCTTTGTGACCTCCTTGTGCTATGACTGATGCCCGGGAGGAGGGGCCAGGACCAGGTCAGAAGAATGGCCTTGTGTGGAGGAGGAGGAGCCTGTCAGTGATGGACAGGAGGGGCAAGGTCAATTGGCAGCGAGTGGGGGGCAGGGATGGTCACTAAAAGAATGTGCCTGGCTCAGGGTAAGAGGGCTTGAGCCAGCGGCCCCCTGAGCATCTCTTATGCTGACATCAGGCTTGTCTGACCCGAGGAACATCTGGCTTACACACCTTCCAGGAAAAGACATGTATAAATTCTCCGTTTTATAACTTCCCTGTGAAACGAATTCCTGTAATAATAACGTTACTGTTACTCTTTTATTATTCCAACTGGAGGCCTGGTGCATGAAATTCATGCACTGAGGGGGGAGGGGGTCCCTCAGCCTGACCTGCACCCTGTCGCAGTCCAAGAGCCCTCAGGGGATGTCCTACTGATGGCTTAGGCCCACTTCCCTTCGGGAGCAGGCCTAAGTTGGCAGTTGGACATCCTAAGCACTGCCACAGAGGCAGGAGAGGCTCCCACCACCACTGCTGTGATTACCAGCCCTGTGTTGATCAGAGCGCATCATAGCAACCCGTCATTCCTTCATTCGGTCAATTTGCATATTAGCCTTTTATTATATAGGATTGTTTTAGGAGGCAAATTTGGAGACAGACAAACCCTCAAATTTTTCTTTCCTATCAAAAACTATCCACATAGGAAATCAAAACCCCCAACCAGCCAAAATGTCATGTGAGTTTGGGCCACTCCTTTCTGACTTGATTTCCTCAGAGTGTAGAGTCTGTGGTGTCAGCAGGCCTACCCTCTACCAAATGATAAAAAGAAAAAGAAAAAGAAAAGGCAGTAAAAGGAGGTGAAGTACAAATCACAGAGTTCTAAATGTGTCTGGATGCTGGCAGCCCTGTCTGTCCACTCTCATCCCTTTTTCCACGACCGAGCGTCCCCTAACAGTGCCAAGGACTGGTTGTTAAATGCATAGAGGACATTGGTCATGTGATAGCACAGTAGGTGGCTCTGTCAAAAAACACCTTTTGCTTTTACATGAAGCAACCACCTCTGCCTGGAGCAAGAGCTACCCTCGCTTTGGAGTGGACTGCAAGGAAAAGGCTCAAATGGAAAAACACACACACACACACACACACAAAAGCTTTGTCCTTCTGAAATAAAAAGTAGGAGGGAGAATAAACTCATCCTCCTCCACATGCATTGTGGCCTAAAGGCCTGTCCTGCATTTGACCACGTCTCTGCTTAGCGGAGGGGAGGACGAACAGGGGCAGGCTCAGGGGCCCTGTGAACACTTCAGAGGGATGATCCAACCACAGTGAGTGTGGAGACCCCAATCCAGTCAGATCAAACCCCTCCCCTGAGAAGCAGGGATTGCATTCAGGAGGAGTTAGCCTTGGGGCAGCCAGGAGGCCGGAGAGGGGGGCTAGCCAGTCCACAAAGAGGGAGGCCGGTCTGACCAGAAGACTGCCCTGGTCAGGGGCAGTCCCTGGGGATTTTCCAGTCCCTGATCCAGCTGACCTGCATTCTGTGAAAAAGCCCTGAGCCTTTATAACAAGAAACCCCCATTATAGGTAATAGGGCAAACCCAATCCTGTTGAATGTGGAAGTGAATGTGAACTGGGTGTCTCCTTTGCCATTGAAAAGGTCTAAGATGGAAGCAAAAGTCCTTTAACTGGGCAGCTCACCTGGTTTCATTTCCCTTGTTCATGGCACTGGCCATCTCCACCAGCCACTCTCACCTTTTGATGGGGAGGGTTCCCCATATCTGAGTCACCTCTGATTCTGTGTGGCCAGGAAAGGCCACCTGATCGCCCCACATCCTGAGCCATTTGTCTCTCGGGTTGCCACGTGATGCTAATGGAAATACTTAGAGGCCCTGAGAATCACTGAAACACATTCTTGCATAGACAGGACTTTTGCACAAATGAGTCTAGCACTTATTAAGTTAACCAGAGAATCTGTTCTTTCACCACCACATGTTTGGGACCCTCTGTAATCCTGTTTCTTTCTCAGTACCCCAGACCAACTAAACAAAAGCCTCTTTGTAGAGGGAAGTCTAGTGACCCGAGAAATAGATGGAGGGTCCCACACTCTCCAGTGGCCTTGGAGTGTATAGGAGTGAGAGAGTTTGGAGTCGGGAATCCTGATTTCCAGAGCTGGCTCCAGCATTTGCCAGAAGTTACGACCTTGGGTGAGTTAGACTTGCTGAGAATAAGTCTCTAAATCTGTGAGATAGAGGTGGAACTGATCTCCCAGTGTGGCATTGTTGAGAGGATTCAAAAGGAGAATACTCTCAAGTGCTTTATAAGCCACAAATCTCTACTCAAGTCATGTTGTTGTTAGTGTTACAGTAGCAAATATATATATATATATATATATTTGCAACTGCACTCAGATGTGCAAAATAAATGTGACATCTTATTTTTCATCACTGACCTAGTCGTCTCCAGGAGTGCCACCTCTCTGGGGAACAATGATGACAACAAAGATATCAGTTACCACCTGTTGAGCCCTAGCAGGTTTGGCTCAGTGGATAGAGGGTCAGCCTGCGGACTGAAGGGTCCCAAGTTTGATCCCAATCAAGGGCACATGTCCAGGTTACGGGCTCAATCCCCAGTTGAGTGAGTGCAGGAGGCAACCAATCAATGATTCTCTCTCATCATTAATGTTTCTATCTCTTACCCTTTCCCTTCCTCTCTGAAATCAATAAAAACACATATTTTTAAAAAGATTACCACCTGTTGATTTCAAATGCTTTATATATACTATTTATTTAATTCTCAGCCATCTATGAAGTAGGTGCCAAATACCAGCTTCAATTTAATCTTTTTAGAGAAAGGAAACTCAAATGTGCCAGTTGAGGCATATCTGAGTCTCTGCTTCAACAGTCTCTTTAAAACAGTTCTTTTCAAGGAAATGTTTCGCATTCTGCCCCAGTCCATCCTCCTCTGTCAGATGACCAAAGAATTTGGGGAAGTTTGCCAGGGCCTCATGGTTGCAGAGGTGGCCTCTGATGCCTTGGTGCCCTTGTGCTACCCACTCTCCTGTGGGGCATGGCACCTCTGTTTGCTTGATGTTGCCAACACCATGGCCAGGAGGCTGTGGTGACTCCTGGTCAGCCAGGCCCAGCATTCCTCCTCCTGTCGCAATCCCACCTGGTCTCTCTGGTACCAAGTGTCCTCCGAACACTGCCTGAGGACATTATTTTCCCATTCAGTCCAAAGGGTTCTCCTCACAGTCTCCATGGTGGCCACAACTCACATCAGCTCACAATCCAGCCCTTCCACTCATCCATGTCGCCACCACAGGACTCACAGAGACTCTAAGCCACATGTGCTCCCTTTCTAGAGGCAACTTAGCTAAGATACAGTCACCCTAGAAATGTTTATTGAGCATGGACTATGTTCCAGGCACTGTTCTTGCTCTTGGGATCAGTGAACAAAACAAAGATTTCTAACCTGTTGGAGGTGACATGCCAGCAACTGCATGGCAGTGGAGGGGACACCCTTTAAGGGGTCTTCTCCCAGACTCCCAACAAGAAGTGGAGTAAGCCGAGACCGGTTTGGCTCAGTGGATAGAACGTCAGCCTGAGGACCGAAAGGTCCCAGGTTCAATTCCGGTCCGGGGCATGTACCTTGCTTGCGGGCACATCTCCAATGTGGGGCGTGCAGGAGGTGGCTGATCGATGTCTCTCTCTCATCGATGTTTCTGACTTTCTATCCCTCTCTCTTCCTCTCTGTAGAAAATCAATAATATATGTATAAAGAAGTGGAGTAAGAGCCCCTCTCAGCTTGGCCTCTCTTTCAACCTAACATCCCCCTGGAAGAGGGAAGCCAGAGCTTATTGATCTCAGACCCACACTCCTTCCACATTTCAGAGAGCCAGAGGTGTTAGCATCTCACTTTATCGCCCTCATTTGCAAGGACTTTCTCTGCCCCAAATCCATCTCCTTCTGGACAGTGGATTGGGAAGGGCTGACGGGATATCTGCTTTGTCCACTGTTCTTTGATGGAGACATAGCAGGGCTTGGTTAAAAACATGGCAGAGGGAAATATTGGCGGTTAACAAAAAACTCCTCTCTCTCTACAAGGCCTGACTTTTATGAGTGGATTCTGACAAATAGGCAAAGACTTGTTGAGACTCAAAGTGGAAGTGCTGTGTTCTGGAGGTCCTGCCTTGAACTTGCCTGGGTGTGTCCTGCCTCAGGATTCAGCGTTGGTGTGCAGCAGTGACAGGGAACAAAAGCTTTTAGGGGAAAGTGAGAATACATGGTCAACCTCAGGGTCTCATCAGGACAGAGACAGCATCGAACCAGAGAGTCTTGTAGTCTGGTTCTATGCTAAAAGTTAGAATATGCTAAAAGTAAGTTACATTTTTGTTTGTTTTGTCTTGTTGATCCTCACTGAGGATATTTTTTCATTGATCTTTTTAGAGAGAGTGGAAGAGAAAGGGAAAGACAGAGAGAAACGTTAATGTAAGAGAAACACATCATTTGGTTGCCTCCTGCACAGGCCCTGACTAGGGCCCAGGCTGGGGAGGAGCCTGCAACCAAAGTACGCAGCCTTGACCAGAACTGAACCCTGGACTCTGGTCCACAGACCAGTGATCTATCCACTAAACCAAACTGGCTAGGACTGAAAATCAGTCATTTCTTTTTTTAAAAGTATATATTTTATTGATTTTTTACAAAGAGGAAGGGAGAAGGATAGAGAGTTAGAAACATTGATGAGAGAGAAACATTGATCAGCTGCCTCCTGCACACCCTCTACTGGGGATGTGCCCACAACCAAGGTACATGCCCCTGACTTGGGATTGAACCTGGGACCCTTCACTCTATCCACTGAGCCAAACCGGTTTCAGCAGTCAGTTATTTCTTAATACAGCTTTCACTGCAGCTCTTTATAATAAGGCTGGTGGGTGTAAAAAGTTTACTCTCAGAAACTCCTTTGTTGAGTGAACAAATGAGCTATGAGGGAACAAACGCCATGTTATTCATATCAAGGAATAAAGTCAGAGGGCTTCAGACTACCATCAATTCACAATGTATTTAACATCTACTGTATACCTAGCATTGAGGAGCACAGAGTCGGTTCCTGGCTTTGAGGAAGAAGAGAAAACTAGCTCATTACATGAAGCAATTACTGACCGATTAATTCAGAGTGGGATGAAATTGTCTGAGGCTCTTCCTGGAGTGATTAGAGACTGGGATGCACGAGGAAAGGAGGCAGAGGGCAGGCACTGGGATGAGCAGGCACAGAGCATGAGGGCAGGACTGGGCATGCCCAGAAACTAGGATGTCTGGAATGGGGATGGCAGAATGGGGAAATGCAGCCAGATGAGGGAAGAGTCAACTCCTAAAAGACCTGAAAAATCCGGTAGAGAAATTTGGACTTGAAGTGGGTTTTGTTAGGTAAGTCTAAGCTGTGGTAATACATAGACCTCGATATTTTCAAACGCAATGTACATATATTTCTTGCTGACGTAAGACATCCAGTCTCATTGATGGGTATCTGTTCCTCCTCACAGCCATTCAGGGGACCAGGCACATTTTATTTCTAATGGTCCTATCTCCAAACTCTGGATGTCTGCTTATAGCTGTGCTCTCTCAAAGTATTGGTCATTTTACTCACACACCACTGCCTAAAACTCAGTTACATGCTACGTTTAAATACATGGGAGATGGGGAAACCTAGGTTAGCCATGTGCCTAGGAAGAAGAAATGGATTTTTATGCACAGGTAGCAGTCCCTGCCGCATGTGACAATCCTGAAGGAACTGCTATAGCAGGTCTTGACACTGCTCCTCCTGTTGCCCTAGTATGACTCAGCGAGGTTTGGGGAGGGAACTACCAGCTGTAAATCAGCAGCCAGGAGATCATGCGTGATGTTATATGAAGGCCCAAAGCTGTTTGATGGCAGCAGAATGTGGGGATGGTGGTGGTGATAGGGGGTGGGGTGGAATAAAAAGAATTGGGAGGGAAGGGGCAGGATTGATTTTAAGAAATGAATAAGAATCTCAGTGAATTTTCTAAATCCAAAGGGACTCTAGGGTCTGTGACCTCAGACACCGGAGAGGGATGGCATGTGTGATAGAAATGTGGATGGTCGATACTAGATTGAGGGAGCCAATCTAAGGGGAGAGAAGGGTAATGAGGTGAGAGACCAAGTATCTTGCAAAAGCTGTAAGAGGAAATTTCAATGAAAGTGATTAATGCTCACTTATCTCAGCTTTCTCATAGGAACTGGACCTCAGTTGCTTGGGACAGTATCTTCCTGTCCTCAGTTGACGAATGGGAAGGCCATAGGCCCACAGATCTTCAAGGGCTGTGTCAGATGAATTGGTGCCACCCACACCTTCAGTTCTGGCCTTTGACCATTGTAGACACAGGGAATATTCATGTTCCCTTTGAAAATATTTCCAGGAAAATGGATGCTTCTTTTACCATGAAGTCTAATACCACTCCCCCAGCTGCAAATGTTAGCCTCTTGCCATGTGTCCTTCTCAAAGGCAATAGCACTGTAAGCCAGCCATGGGCAAAAAGCACAGAGTCACCCACAATGAAGGCCCTCATTGATGATCTTTCACGAATTTAAATGATCTATAGTTTACTTTCAGACTATATTTAGCAAACAGCTCTATGAAGTGGTAGTCTTGCTTGCTCTTTGTTCTCTCTAACCAAATCCCACCAATACACATGCACAGTCCCTCTCAGAGAGGGCTTCCTCTTCCCCTGGGTTCAATGACTAACGCTTGATTCAGCTATACTCTTCCCTGAATGCCATTGTTTTCTACCAGAACATCCACACATTCTCTTCTCCCCACGTCAACCTGGAGGGATGACTCGCCTGCTGTTAACTGTGCCCCGACTCAGCCAACCTCCTCACACCTCTAAAGGCTGACTGTACTGGAGTGAGTAGCAGAGGGGGAGTTTAGCAGGGGGGACAAACTCCCTAAGGATGATGGTGCCCACAGCCAAACACTCGTGAAGAGAAGCATGCATGAGACTGATGTGGGATGAGTGGACCTGGGGGAGGATTTAGGAGAGGGAGGGAGTGATTGACAAGGTGAGCAGTTTGAGAGGAGCCCAAAGCAAGGATGGCGACAGCAGCCTGACTAAACCCTGAGCACATGAGGTGGTAAGAATCCTCCAGTCCCTGCCAGGGCCTCTCTACAACGCCTAGAACATCCTAGCAGGCTCAGTCCTGTGATTCACTGTGTGCATTCCAGGGTGGTGGTGTGGAGAAGATCTGGAACAACGGGAAAGCCAAACGGAGAACATTCCAAGGCAGCCTTTGGGATGACTCGACCATAGCATAGGAAGTTACGTGAGGGTGACTTAGGAGACACAGTTACATGAGAAATGTAATAGCTGTCTCAGCTCTGGTGTGACCTGCCAAGGACAAACACACTCAGGGCCAAGGTATAAAGGAAAAATGCTGCAGCTCACCTGGGCAGGGATTGCATGGCCTCTTCGTGAAACAGAGCCCTTGTTGTGCCATGGAGGGACTGGAGATCCAGGTCAACATATGCAATTGCTCAGCATGTTTGAGCACTTATTACATACCAGGCCCACACTGGGGGAGAGCCGCACACTTCAGAGCTGGAAAGAAGCTCGGAGACATGTACTCACTAGGGGCCTGGAGAAGTGAATTAACTTGCCTAGAAGCAGAGTTCCCTTTTTCTGTTTCTCTCCCATGAGGAGAGGCCAGTGACCTTGGTCCTGGCCTTTTCCTGCTTCTCTTCAAGCAGACCCCTTTCTTCATTTTCTATGCAAGACCATCTTCTACCCAAATTCATTGCTAACCCTAGAATTAAGCATCTGCTTGTCCCTTAAAGGTGAACAACCACTAAGAAATGCAGGAAGGAAATCTGGTTTCTATCTCCCTAACTTCCTCTTGTTGATGTTTCCCTGCACTCACCTCACTTCCCCATTCCTCCCCTAATTAGAGGAACTCTGATACAGTGGAATGAGCATATAGAGGAATGAACTTTTAGAGTTCAAACAGTGACTGAACTCAACCTACATCACCCATGAGCTATCAGGAGCAAGTTATTCACTCAGCTTTTATGTCTCAGTTAGAATGCTGGGACAATCCGATTCAGGAAGACAGAGGCAGACATGAGAGGAGGACAGGCAGACAGACAGACAGAGGAAAGCAGAGAGAGCTGAGAACCCAAGAGGCTCAGGAGATGAATTGAACTCAGCCGGCATTGATGCAGGGCCTGCCCTTTGCAGCTCTTCTCTGTACTGAGGTACACTCTGTACTGAGGGTAAAATGATGACTGAGCCCCTGCCCTGCCTTTGGGGTACTTGGAATCTAGTCAGGTTTGACCCATATGTATACAAACTCAAACGACATGCTAAGTCCACTGAGGACGGTCAGGAAGCAGCAGTAAGGGGCTGAGCCTGGCTGCCTCAAAGCTCAAAGGCAGGAGGCAGAGAGGTGACACTGAACTGGGTTCAGAAGCTCTGTCCAATGTCTTTTCCAGCTCTGCCCTTTGAAGTTTTAACTCACCCACCATATTCCTGAGCCCTTGCTTATGCCAGGCACTGTTCTGTACCCTTTACTTATTTGACATCATTTAGTCATCAAGCCTATGTGACTGATATCTTATGCTGCCCACTCTGCAGATGAGAAGACTGAGGCATAGGAGACATGAGGTCACAGAGCAAGGACTTGAATGAACTCTGGCATTCAGACTCCTGGGTCCTTGCTGTAGCCTTTGCCCCAGTGGCCTTCTGGGAAGCTTTACAGGGGACCAAGGCAGAAAGGACCTTGAGAAGTTGTCTCCATCTGTTTCTGACCCTACTTGACCCTTTAGGTCACAACAGTGCTTATAAAAAAAAACAGAGATGCCCACCTCCCGCTGCAGAAAGTCGGATTCATGTGGTCTGATGTGAGGCCCAGAAAGATGGATTTTTTCCATTGGGCTGGATGATTTTTTGGTTGGACACTCACCTAATTCCATTTGATTTAACACTACATTTTAAAGTGAGGAAAACAACTCAGAAGAGTTGAGAGAAGGGCCCAGGATCACATGGCCATTTGGAGGCTGAGCCAACCCCAGAGGCAAACTTGCCCAGCTTCCTCATTCATAGCCCTGCCTTTGAAGGAAGCTGCCTTCAGGACGAAGGAGCTAGAACCAACTTTTCTCCCCCTGGGATTGACTTCTGAGGTGAAGCTGAAAAACCTCTGTGAACCCAAATCAATGAAATCATTTTTCACGTTGGCCCCAGGTCTGTTGAGTCACTGGATCAGTCAACAGTCATATGTGTCCTGTGATTCGAGAGCCTCTAAGCAACACTCCCCCACTGCCCAGTCCACCATCGTTCTGAAATTCCCACCATCCTACAGAAGGCCACTAAAGTGCAAATCACTTGCCTGGAAATGATAGGATGCTAATAGCTGTTAGGTCCTTAGTCAACAGATCCTAACTTTAAAGGGTTGAATGAAAGGATAGCTGGGCTTTGATAGAAGAAATATGAGAAGAAGAGGAAAGTGTGAATTCTTAGTATTGACACGAGAACAAACTAGGTTCCCAGGAATGGGGGTAGGGAGGGATCAAAGACAGATTTTGTCCCTCACAGTTTTACCTCGTCCTATTTGGAACCAAATCTCCTCACGCGTGACGCAAAACCAAAGGGAACATTACACATAAAGCATCAACTCCAGTGTCCCTCCACAGACACCTCACAGAGAGAGAGCAGAGCTGTGAAAATACGACACAGCACAGCCGTGAAGGCAGCCAGCATCAGAAGCATAGCAGCAAAGTGTTGTTAACCACGGTGTTTTCTGGTACTTCACAAACAAATCCCCTTGATGGAGATAGCACTGGTCCATCTATCATATAATTCTCGGCAGTTTCCTTGAAAGACACACAGCCTGTGAGAAAGACTGACTACAGGTTGTATATTTTGTCCGGTGGAGAACTCAAGGGCAATTCCAAACACCACACAGGCCTCGTGTGCCTCTCACAGGTGCCAATGACCCAATGACATGCCACCCCTCTGCAGGCCCGTGTTTATTTCTTCTGCTCTGCGGGGAAGGCCTTCTCACCCACAGTCACCCTATGCTAATTTTTTCAGTCACATCCTCCAACCTTCTGGAAGGAATGATTGAAACCTGGCTAGGAGACAATTCCTTTTATTACTTCATAAAAATATCACCGAGTGCCCCGTTCTGAAAAAGGCATCTTGCTGCATTTCAGGAAAAAAATTCCCTCTTCATCCATAGTAAATCACCCGAGCTATTCAAAGGATGGTAGATTGCATCATCTCTAAATACTCTGAAGATCTGGGTTAACAATTTACCACCCCAATCCCTTGCTAGAATGCCAGCGTGCCAAAGAAGGGGAAAGCTTGAGAGAGCTCCTGACCCCCAGGACACAAACTCAGTACTCACCAGAGAAAGTAGGTAAAGTAGTGAGTGATGTGAACCAGGTAGGGACCGCTGGGACTCCAAGAGTCTGTACCCCGTTAAAGCGAATAAGGTGCTAAAAATTTAAGACACAGGCCTTCTGCCTCCAAATCCCATGGCTTCTCCCTTTAGGTGTATTCCTGTCCTACAGCTTCCATAACAAATAAAATGAGCTTGGGAATGTATTATCTCACAGTTGGAAGCCAAAATGAAGGTGTGAGCAGAGCCACATGTCCTTCTGAAAATGCTTCTGGCTTCTTGCAGCTTCTGGTGGCTCCAAGCATTCCTTGGTTCTTGACTGTGTAACTCCAGTCTCTCTGCCCCAGTCTTCTCATCACCTTCTGTGAGTATCTGTCACTTCTTCTGTGTCATAAAGACAATAGTCATTGGATTTAAGATTCATTTAAATAATCCAGGATGGTATTATCTTGAGATTCTTTTTTTTTTATTATTGTCTAAAGTTTTACCTATATCTCCTTTTTCCCACCCTGGACATCCCCACCCCCAACCCAAGCCATTTCCACCCCAGGCAAACCCCCACTGCCCAAGTATCTGTGTCCTTTGGTTATGCTAATATATATGCATACAAGTCCTTTGGTTGCTCTCTGGATCTATTCTTGTTCATCAAATTATGTTGATCATTACATCCCACATATGAGTGAGATTATGTGATATTTATCTTTCTCCAACTGGCTTATTTTGCTTAGCATAATGCTCTCCAGTTCCATCCATGCTGTTGCAAATGGTGAAAGTTCCTTCTCTTTTATAGCGGCATAGTATTTCATTGTGTATATGATGTACCACTGTTTTTTAATCCACTCAACTGCAATGGGCACTGCAATTCTTAACTATTGTAAATTGTGCTGCTATGAACATATGGGTGCATATATTCTTTCTGATTGGTGTTTCTGATTTCTTGGGATATAGTCCTAGTAGTGGGATTACTGGGTCAAATGGGAGCTCCATTTTAACTTTTTTTAAAAAATATATATTTTATTGATTTTTTACAGAGAGGAAGGGAGAGGGATAGAAAGTCAGAAACATCAATGAGAGACATCGATCAGCCGCCTCCTGCACGCCCCACACTGGAGATGTGCCCGCAAGCAAGGTACATGCCCCTGACCGGAATCGAACCTGGGACCCTTCAGTCCACAAGCTGATGCTCTATCCACTTAGCCAAACCGGTCTCAGCCATTTTAACTTTTTGATGAATCTCCATACTGTCTTCCACAGTGTCTGCACCAGTCTGCATTCCCACCAGCAGTACTCGAGGGTTCCTTTTTCTCTGCATCCTCTCCAACACTTAACATTTGCTGACTTGTTGATGATAGCCATTCTTACAGGTGTGAAATGGTTTCGGTATCTCATTGTTGTTTTCAGATGATTAGTGACTTTGAGCATGTCTTCATATGTCTAAATGTCCTCTTTCAAAAAGTGTCTATTTAGGTCCTTTCCCCATTTTTTGACTGGATTGTTTATATTCCTTTTGTTAAGTTGTATGAATTCTCTGTAAAATTTGGAGACTAAACCCTTATCTGAAATGGCATTGGTAAATATGTTCTGTCATGCAGAGGACTTTCCTGTTGTTTTGTTGACGGTTGCTTTTACTGTGCAGAAGCTTTTCATTTTGATGTAGTCCCATTTGTTTATTTTCTCCTTAGTCTCTATTGCCCTAGGAGCTGTGTTTGTAAAGATATCTCTATGACAAATGTCTGCTATTTTGCTGCCTATGAAGTCTTGTATGATTTTTATGGTTTCCTGTCTTACATTTAAGTCCATTAGCTATTTTGAGTTTGTTTTTGTGTATGGTATAAGTTGGTGACCTAGTTTCATTTTTTTGCATGTATCTGACCAAATTTCCCCACACCAATTATTGAAGAGGCTGTCTTGACTCCATTGTATACTCTCATTACCTTTGTCAAATATTAATTGAGTATAATGACTTGAGTCAATTTCTGGATTCTCTATTCTGTTCCATTGGTCTATATAACTGTTCTTGTGCCAGTACCAGACAGTTTTGAGAACTGTGGCTTGGTAATATAACTTGATATCTGGTATTGTGATCCCTCCAACATTGTTCTTCTTTCTTAGGATTGCTGTGGCTATTTGGGGTCTTTTTTCATTCCAGATGAATTTTTGGAAAGTTTGTTTTCTAGATGTTTGAAGTATGCCATTGGTATTTTAATGAGAATTTGTAGATTGCTTTGGTAATATGGACATTTTAATGATGTTGATTCTACCAATCCATGAACATGGTATGTTTTTGTATTTTGGGATTCTAAATTTGATTACATCTGCAAAGACCTTTTTTTCCAAATAAGATCACGTTTCCCATTCTGGGCATTAAGACATGGACATATCTTTTAGGATTCAACCCACACCAGGTTAGAGTAGAATGAAAAGAAAATAAATGAGCCTCTCTGGGACCTGCAGGTGAAGTTTAGCAATGTACTTCCCTTTGTCTAATTTTTAAGAGTAATTATTTCCTCTCCAGATTTGTTCTTTTACTATTGTTGGCCGTGTCTCTCCTCAAAACGTCTGCATGATGTCAGTCTTAGGCATGGGTTAATTGAATATCCAGATCAGGCTACCTTGAAGTGCTACAAATATTTTTTTTTCATTGTGTTCATTATTCTAAAACATTGTCATCACCCCAAATAAAATACTGTACCCATTAAATAGTTACTGCCCATTTCTCCCTCCCCTCAACTTCTGGCTCTAATCTTGACTAACATTCTTCTTTGATTCTGGCAGACCTCATCACTTTCCTTTTTAGAGAGAGTGGAGGGGTGGGGAAGAGACAGAGAGGGAAACATCGATGTGAGAGAGATACATAAATTGGTTGCCTCCCACACATGCCCCAGCCTAGATCAAACCCTCAACCAAACCAGCTAAGGCACTTTTTCTTTTTATGGAGAACTTCTTTCTACTTTTTAATCCATTCTCTGCCATTCCCTCTTTCCTCCTCTCTATTCCCTTCTCCACCCAGCACTACCAGGACTGTCTCTTCCTCATTCCAGAAATGCTTCTAATAAATTTTAGTATGCATCATAATCACCAGGGGGACTTGTTCAAGCACAGATGGCTGGCCTCCACCCTTAGAGTCCATGATTCAGTAGGTCTGGGGTGAGGCTATGAATTTGCATTTTATCCCAGGTGGTACTGGTTTAGGGGCCACAGTGAAAAGCACTGCCCTGGCTCAGCACCATTCTAGTAATGTTCACTTTTTGCTGTTACCCCATCACCACATCTGCCTTCCTCTGCACCATATAGTCACTTAACCCGTCAGTTACTTCCAAATACTGGAGGCATAATTCATTTAGTCCCCATCTGACCTGACCACACCTTTGATGCTGATCAAAAACCCTTCCTTCATTCCTCACCCTCTTATTTCTCCGAGTCAAAGCTCAGGAAACTGGAGTTGCTAGGACTTATAACCAGAAAACAGAAAAATCCAGTCCCAAGCAGGGGACATGGCAGTTTTGGTGACAAGCCTGACATTAGATACTCTCAATGGACTGAGAAAGTGGGCAATCTGGAGCTGGCCAGTCTGGGATGATTACAGAAAAAACATCCAACCCCAGTTCCCTCCCACCCATCCACCCCTGCTCCTCTGTCCTCACCAGCCCCACGTGCCCCAGAGTACTGCAACTCTTCTCCAGGGTGAATGTCCAGATGCCAGCAGACTGTCTTCCCAGGATGTTGAGCAATACTTGGTGAGGTATTTCCAGCACTCATGCACTCCCCAACAGCTTACAAGACATTTCTCTAAGGAATTTCAACACACATAACTAGTGCTTTGTGCCGATGTGAATGGGGGTTTGTCTGGGTGCCAGTGTTTCACCATACAGGAGATTAACAAACATGAGCTGAAGCCTCTTAGCAGCCACATTTCAGTCTCAATGATCTTTCTTCAGATTATGCAAAAATGTCCAACCACGGTCAAAAAGAATGGGAGGGGACATCAATCCTATTTGAAGATCTAATTAATCCAGAAATCGAATGTTAAAACCCTTTTAATGTCAACTACCCACTGTCGGTTTTGCTAAAGACCATCTGAACTAAGCATGAGGCCACATACTTTAGCCAGAATCCTGCTAATGGTGTGTTGACACTCAAAAATTCCTCACCTTCCCCCATGCCCTCACAATGGAATTTTTTGAAATACACACACAAACAAAACCTAAGGGGTCCTAGTGGTGCTCTGACATACAGCTCTGCTGTCCCAAGTCAATAGTTGACTGTTTTCTGAGTTGAGACCCAAGAGGGAGGGAAGGTGTAACTGGGCCTTGGGCTATTTGAATATAAGGGATCACTGAGATTGGCTTGGAGGACCCCTGCTAAGACAGAGTGTCTGTCCCATATCTCAGTTCCTTGTCTTGTGGTCTTAGAAAGCTTTATGAGGTATCTAGTATAAGTTTGCTCTGGCTGCCAGAACAACATACCACAGATGAGGTGGCTTAAACAACAGGAATGTATTTCCTCACAGTTCTGACAGCAGGAAGTCTAAGGTGTTGACAGGATTGATTTCTTTTGAGGCCTTTCCCTTGGGCTTGTATATGACTGCTATCTTCTTGTCTCTTCACATGGTCTTCCCTCTGTGTGTCTGTATCCTAATCTCCTTTTCTCATAAGGACACCATTTATATTGGAAGAGGGCCTATCCATATGACCTAATTTTACTGAATTGCCTCTTTAAAGACCTTATCTCCAAATACAGTCTCCTTCTAAGGTATTAGGGGTTAGAACATTAACATGTAAATGGGGGAGAGGGCATTTCAGTACTATCTTTCATTTAATCCATCCACCACATTTCTTTGATTGTAGGATGAATATTCCTTCATATGTTAACATCTGAGGAATCAAGCTGCACCTAATAATCTGTGGTGTTGAGAGGTTAATTAGTAGATATTTTTCACTAATAATGGTCTTCTTTATGGTGAATGACTTCTTGGATTCACTGAAGTATGATAATCCTCACAATACCCCTCTGAATTTGGTACTTTTTATTATTGCCATTTTATAAAGTAGGAAACTGAGATACACAGGTTAAGCAACTTGCCAAAGGACAGCAGCTAGGAAATGGTGGAGCTGGGTTTCAAACCCAATCACTCTCCCAGACTCACTCTCTCACTGCAGTTGTGGACCATCTCATGAAGTTGCTGTGAGGCTAAATGACTTAGTGCATATGAGGCACTTAATGCCTGAAACAGAGTATATGCTCAATAAATTTGGTAAATTCCTTTTTTTCAGGGTATCATAAATGGTAACTTATAAGTTACAGTGAAATGGACATGTGTTCCTGATGGCAGGGTCATCCCCACAGTGACATATAACCTTGTTTTTCCCCTTGTCTTTTATTAGCAATATTTTTCAGTTTAAGGAAATATAATGAGCCCTGTCAGGTGTGGATAGAGCACCAGCCTGTACACCAAAGGGTCACAGGATTGATTCCCAGTCCAGGGCACATATTTAGGTTGCAGGTGCCATCCCTAGACCTGGTAGGGTGCATACAGGAGGGAACCAATCAATGTGTCTCTCACATTGAGATTTCTCTCTCTCACACTCTCTCACACTTTGTCTGAAAAATCAATGGAAAGAATATCCTTAGATGAGGATCAGTAACAACAAATACATATATGGAAAGTTTACGTATTCTTTAACCTAAATCTATCTAGTTAATTACCACATTTAAGATGTGGTGAGCTTTGAAGGATAAAAAAAATAAACAAAAATATCCCTCTTTTTTGGATTTTTGTATCAGGAAGGAAAAAAGACAGGAAAGAAGAGGCACATATCCAGGCAGTGTGACAAATGCCACCTGTGTGGAATTAAGGAGTCACGATAAGAGTTGAGAGTATGGACATTGCTTCTACCTTGTGATCAGAGGTGTAATGTCTTGGAGATGAAAGCATTTGAACTGAAATTTAAAGGATGAGTACTATTTCAAAAGGCTAAGAATGTGCCAGTAAAGTGTATGAAGCCAGAAAACAGCATAAACAAAGGTCCAGAAAAGAAAATGTCCTGTGGGAGTGCTGGCTCAGTTGAACAAAGGCTATGGAGAGGGAAATAATTGAAGATGAACTAGTAAAGAGATAGGGCCAGAGTGTTGGGGGCCTTGAATGCCATAGTAATTAATTTACACTAATTAGAGAGTGAAGTAAATCCTTGAAGGTTGAAGGTTGAAGGTTTAGGGGTCAGAAACAATTATATATGGGGAAATTCAATCAGAGATGGTGTGGGGGTTGTGATGATGTATAGAAGGGAGAGATTGTGGGGTCAGAGGCCAAGGAGGAGGTTCACCTCCTCCCTGATGCAGTGATCCAGGTGTACGATGACCAACTCATTCCAGTCTCCCCTGGGAATCTTCCTAGTTTTAGGCTGAAAAGTTCTCCATCCTTCAACTCCAGGCATGCTGGGACAGTTGGTCACCCTATTAGCATGAGAGAAGGATGCCCTAACCTTGGCTGCAGCAAATGGGGAGAAAGAAATTTTATCAAGACTGGAGACACATGAAGGAATCATATACTCCATAAAAGAACTTTTTAAGTGGGAAGAGGGGCAAAAAACAAGATGAATTTAAGAATATTTCAAAGTTTGTGAGCCTGGTTGTTGAGGAAAAGAAATGAGTATGTGAGAGAGGAAAGCTGAGTTTGGAGACATAGATGAGGAATTTCATTTCAGATGCTCTAACTTTAGGTGGTTTGGGGCCAACCAGATGGGCTATGAATGTGTGGATCTGGGGACAGTCAGAACTACCAAGAACAGACTCAGGAGCCATCCCCTGGCATTCAGCCACTGCCCAAAGTTGTGATAAGCCTGCCAATGGCACTGCAAGGGAAGGGTAGGACACAGCCTAAACAATGGTTTTCAATCTGTACACAGGACAGAATCACCTATAATTGCAAACTCCAGAACAACTCAGGATTGGAGGTTCACCTGACATCTTTAACACATTCTCCAAGTGATTCTTTGCAGATGTTCCCAAAACTACAATTTGAGAAACTCTGGCCCACAGGTTTGGGGTCAGAGAATAAGCAGTGATGTGTCAAGTCTCCAGCCCCTCTCTCTCCTCTCCCACCTCCCCACTTTCTGATATGTTTATTGTAGCAACTGGTTGGCAGTGCCTCCCTCTCCCTTTGGCTGCCTTATACTCAGCTGTCTGGTTCTTAAGTAAACAGGGCCCCCAAAACCCAACTTCCTGTCTATAGTGGATACTGCTGGGAGTAGTTGATTTCCTTGCCCCCAAAAGACTGACCTTATGTGTCTGGATTTTATCAAGAGAATAATTGTAACCTAAGCTAAAGAATTCTGTGAGTTCATCTAGCCAGGTCATCTGTTTGAGTGAATCACTCTCATCTGTCACTGTAGCCAAACATACAGGGGTGTCTGAGAGAGTCACAATCAGGCAGAGGTAAATCATTGATCTGAGGTTCTCCAAGGGTCACATGTTCAGATCACTAGGACGGGTTCAGTTACTGGCTCAGAGCTATGGCCTGAAACAGACCATAAACGACATATGTGGGAGATGGCCAAATGGCTCCACTCTGTCTCTCCTTCACCAGCCCATAAGATTCAGCCAGATCTACAGCCCACTTCTCAGAGACCATCATAATATCCATGGAATCTATACCTGGAAAAAGAAAGGGAAGGAGGGGGCAACCATCATTGCTTATTCCTGGGCTAGTGATAAAGCAAAAAACAAAAACAAAGAAAAAACCATAGGTCAATGCTCAGTTCCCTACTCAGTGAACTTCAACTCAAACTCTCAAAGACAAAGTGTCACACCTAACAACGTTATTTCACTGTATGCTACCAACAAACAACATCAGTGTCATGTAAGATTATTTCATTCTCAGCCATTGGCTTAGGCCACTGTAATTTAATTTGCTTATTTTCATTCATTCAACAAAGATTCATTGAACACAAACTACAGGTCAGGCAGTATTCTATTTGCATGGGCTGCAATAATTAGTAGCCCAGAAAAAAAATCCCTACCTTCATGGGGATTATCATTTAGGTAGGGATCAGGGTGGGAATGGAAAGACATAAACAATTACCATGAAAAATAACTAAATTATATACTATGTTAAAAGGAGGTAAGGGCTATGAAAACAAAATAGCTCAAATAAAGAGAATGAAGTGAGCAATGAAACAACAGCATGCAATTTTGAATAGCATTGTCTGGGTAGGCCTCATGAGAAGGTAGCATTTGAGTAAAGACTTGAAGATTTTAGCCTGAGAGAGCAGAATGATAGGATTGCTATCAACTGAATTTGGGGAGTCTGGAGCAAAACTGGCTTGGAGAGAAAGGTCAAGAGCTCAAGTTTGGAACACGCTCCACAAAGTTCCAAGTGGAGGTGTCAAGAAGGCCACCGTTCTGTTTTGGTTTTTAAATTTGGGGTCCTGGAGCAAGGTCTGAGACAGAATTTACAAAATTGATAGTCCTTGACGTACAGATAATCTTTAAAGCTTTGATCTTATTTGATAAGATCACCAAGGGAAGGCTATGGATAGAAAAGAGAAATGGGATGTGAGTCAGTGCCAGGAAGAAAAGAAGCCTTCAAAAAACCAGGGACTAAAAAGGATGGTCCAGTGATACAGGAAGAAGGGCAAGAGTGGAAAGTTTTTGGAAGCTAACTGAGGAGATTGTTCCCTGGGGAAGGGTGTGGCAACTGTGTCAAATGCCTTTGAGAAGTCAACTAAGGTGATCTTTTAACTTAGTAATGTGACCTTAACAAGAGCTCCTTCTGATCAGTACTGGGCCTGAAAGTCTGTCTTGAAAGAATTGAAGAGAGAATGGGAGTGGAGAGATTAGATATAGACAATGCTTTTAAGGAATTTTGCTGCAAAGGAAAGCAAAAAAATGGGGCAATTAGCTGGTGAATGAACGGGATTAAAAGACGTTGTTTAATTTTTTAAGAGAGAAACAATGGTTATGTAAAAGAGAGAGGTGGAAAGTTGTAGAACAATAACCTTGGAAATTCAGGGGAGTGGGGTGTTTAGATCTAGTCCATAAACTAAGTGATCTACTTTAGATGGGAGCACAGAGTCCATCTGTGGCAAGTGGAAAGGCAACATATATGGGTGCAAATATGGAGTGGAGGGAGGTAAGGTGATAGAGTAGTAGGTAGTCATATCCTTCTGGCTACTTAAATCTTCTTGGGAATTAGAAACAAGGCCATTAGCTGAGAGTGAGATAAGATAGGAAGGTTTAGGGAAGGAAGAGAAATCATGAGCTAATTGTTTAGGCTTCTGGGAGAATAATGGGAGAGTGCTATACTCTTTCCCTGAGAGCACTGAAGGCTTCATTGGGGATTGTGGTCATGACCAGTGAGGCTGAGGTTTTTTTTCTCCAGTCATGTTCAACTGCACAAATGCATATGTAGGTGGGGAGCCAGCACAAGCATGGTTGAGGTTTTGTCAAACTAGTACTTTGTAAGAGAGGCCAAAAGAGCTGAGGATTTTCAAGGATTAGCAATGATTAACCTTGGGACATATGTAGGTAGATAAGGAGGAAAAAGAAGACACCAAGGGGGTGGAGAATAGTGAACACATAGTAGGATAATATGAGGGGAGGTTCTAGTAGGACTGTGTACTCTTGGAATTAGGCTGCTAAAAAAGACTGATTGGAACAGATAGGAGGTAATAATGTGAAATTGGGAAGCGTGAACTTGAAATGTAGCAGTTGTTGGTGATGACGAGATCTGGTGTATGACATGAAAATGAGTGGCTGGCCAAAACCGGTTTGGCTCAGTGGATAGAGTGTCAGCCAGTGGACTAGACGGTCCCAAGTTTGATTCCGGTCAAGGGCATGTACCTTGGTTGCGGGCACATCCCCAGTGGGGGGTGTGCAGGAGGCAACTGATCGATGTCTCTCTCTCATCGATGTTTCTAACTCTCTATCCCTCTCCCTTCCTCTCTGTAAGAAATCAATAAAATATATTAAAAAAAAGAAAAGAAAATGAGTGGCTGACAAACAGCATTACAGGAGAGGAGGTCAACAACTGAAAATCCAGGCATTGGAAAAACCATGTAAAAAGTCCTGAAACACCAGAACTAAGTCAAGAGAGAAAACTGAAAGGAGCGACAACAAAGCAGGAGCTAAAATCTTTAAGAAATGAGGGGGAGTGACTACCTTCTCACATGGCAGCAACAATGAAGTGTATTGAGTGGAATGATTTGTTATGGGAGTCAAAGCTGGTGATGTCTGGGAGAGGACTGGGAAAAACGCTTTAAGAAGTCAGAGGATTCATGGAGAACACCAGCTCTCCTTCAGGCCCAGTGGTACAAAACAGAAAAATGATCTCCCCTGGAGGGCTCCAGGGGAAGCCCTGTCCTTAGGGGAGATTCAGGCAAAGAGATTAAGGCTCTGTGGGATTTTGCTGATGATGGACCAGGAATTACAGAGACACAACAGAAACAGTTCAGAAGTTAGGATAAAATAGTGGGTATGCAGAACCTATAAGAATTATAGGGTGGGAGAGGAGAGGTGACGGGGTGCCTGAGGCTTTTTAGGGTAACTGAAATAAACAAGGACAGAGAAAATAATATTAACCCTCCTGGACTTAAGACAAATATTGATGGTGAAACTGTAGGTATTGAAAGGTCGAGAGCAGTGAGTACCTCAGGCTCCCTTTCAAGCTCCAAAAGATGGTGGGATAGGAAGCCTAGGAGAGGCAAGGTCCTACCTAATTCCTTGCCTCAGGGACCATTCTTATTACCTATAAGTGATTCTGAGTACCAAGTCTCTCTGTCTCCCCTTTGTGCCTTGCATATCAGGTTATTGACTTTTGGAAAAGTTAAGTGTTACTCCAAGATCAAGTCCCCTTTTGACCTTTCTCCATAGAGTGCAAAACTTGTTGTTTTTTATGGATTTTGTATATGGTATGAACCCCATTGTATTTTATATAATCAGAAATATTAAGAGTGTTGAAGGTCCTCATTAGGAAAGACAGACTTTCTAATAAAACCAATACAGAAATAAGAATTTTGAAAGTGGTGAGAAAATGTCAAATGTTGCTGGTGTAGAGACATTTTGAACTTGCAAACAACTAGTTTTAAGAACTACTTTAAAATTCAAGTGCAATGGTGGTTCTCAGGGACTTTGGGGGAGAGGCAAACAGGGAGTTGCTGATCAATGGATGTAAAGTTAGGCAAGATGAATCAGTTCTAGAAATCTGGTGTGTGACATTGCACTCGTAGTCAATAATACTGTGTTATACACTTAAATATCTTAAATGTAAGTTATTGCAAATAATCGACCTTTAATTCCACATGACGGTTGCCCTTAAATTACTTTTCTGATATTAATGCAATCAGAGGAAGAAAAGAAAACCTGCTTGGATGATAAAACTCTGATCTAAAAGAGCTTATCGTCAGATTCATACAATGATGGATATGGAAACAGTGTCTAAGGAAATACTCTAATTCAACTGCCCTTCTTCCAGCTCAGAAGAGATTCTGCCACTCACACAATACTTAATTATAGATCATCTTATGAGAACTCAGTTACCTTAGTCCTTTAGGAGGCTATAACAGAGTGTCACAGAGTGAGTGTCTTATAAACAACAACAATTTATTTCTCACCATCATAGAGGATGTAAAGTCCAAGATGAAGGTACCAGCAGATTCGGTGTCTGGTGAAGACCCACTTCCTGATTCACAGATGCTCATCTTTTCTTTGTGCCTTCACATGGCTGAAGGGTGAGGGACCGCTATGGGGTCTCTTTTGTAGGGGGATTAATCACCTCCCAAAGGCCCCACTTCCAAATGTCATCACATTAGGGGCATCGTTTCAACATATGAATGAGTGGTGGAGGGCAAACATTCAGTCTGTAACATGGGTTCATACTTGTATTGCTACTTAGTTTTTCATGTATTTACTTCTTCACCTTTGAGCTTACCCGTAAGCTCCTGGCGAGAAGATTGTCCTTTATATACATATGATGAACAATAAACATTGGATGGTCCATTACACTGGTCTGACCCCAATCCACTAACTCAAGAGACGTTATGCTTTCAATGTGCATTGGTATGTACATAGACAGCATTATTGATCAGTTTTACTCCAGAGTCCCTGCTTATTGTGTGGAGTTTTGTGTTTGGGGCCATTTCAGAGAAGATTTTTAAATAAATCTGAATAACCCAGACAACTAGCTGGAGCCAAAGTGGGTAAGAGTCTGGAGCAGATCTCTGAAATTTGGGAGGAGAGGGCTCAGGGGACACATTTCCTGGTGTGACTCTCGTCTGCCCTTGCCATGGTCTCTCTTATTTATGGGAAGGAGGTGTTCAGATTTCTGCCACCTGGAATACAAGGGACAAGCACAAGGGACAGGCTCAAAGGGATAAAGGTTCCTGACAATCATGGAAGGAAGAGTGGGTGTCCTTCCCCCTTCTCTGGTTTTTGAAGTCTTACTTACCCTTTAATATCCTGCCCTAAAGGAGCTTCTTCTCTAAATTAAAACGTCACACTCATCCCCCTTCTCTACCCCTAGACAATTAATAACTGTCCACATAGTCTTGTGTCTTAGTGTATGCCTCACGGGGGGCAAGTTATATTCAGCCTCCATTGCCCCACTGTAGCTCTTGGAATCATTCTTCTTCCACTGTGGATGATAGGCATTGCATCCCTGGGTCCAGGGGTTGCTGCTAGCTGAGGGCCATTTTCTACTCTTTAGAATAATAAACGTACGTGTGTGTGTGTGTGTGTGTGTGTGTGTGTGTGTGTGTGTGTCCTACTGTGGACTGCAAACTCCTTAAGCA
>JAAGEH010000046.1:7448142-7493706 GCA_011751065.1 Lasiurus cinereus
TTTTTTTTCTCCTTAATATCCTATGAGGTCAGGAAACTGTGCCAGAAGAGCTTGGTCTCTTTAGGCTTAAAATTTAGATTGTGTCACAGTGCCCGTCTCCTCAGATGGGGTTCCATTTAAAGTTGCCTCATCCCAGGAGACTTGAAGGGTCATGAGGACCCCAAGCATTCAAAGTTTCTGGGGCGGGACACACTGTGTCCACTACACAATTTGTTCAGGGTCTGAGCACCAATATCATAGTTTCCCAGAAGCAGCCCAGCCGTGGTTAGGAAGCACAGATTGTTCAACCAGGAGAAATTTTTGGAGGAAGGAAATAGGCTACAAAGAAGATAAGGAAGCGGTTAACTCTTAATTGTGCCATTAATTTGCAACTTGTGTTATACCATCCTCCCACCAGTTCTGTTGTTCAAGTCCCATTGCCCCATAATTTATATAAAATGAAATCACTTCTCACCGTGCAGTGCATTTTAACACACATTTAGAGGAGGCACTTGAGGCTCTTTAATGCCAACTCTCCTTTCACAATTTAGAGATAAAAATCAGAAACTGATCTCACCTTTGACAGAGTTATGCTGATTGCTTTGGGCAGGACAAGCATGAGCCACCATGCCAGAAAGAAAGTAAAACCAGCCTAGTAACAGGGAATGAGCAATTCCGTGCTGTTTACAAGTATGTAGAGGCAAGTACCATGGGTGCTCCATGGAGATCGGTACACCATTCAAATGGTGACAAGTGATTAATGAGGTAATAACTTCTCTGTGAGAACAATTGACACCATTCTCAGAGTCACGGGCTGATGGCCTAACACTAGGAGAAGGTGGTGGAATTTTCCTTAATACTTTTGTCTGCTGTAAGAATCTAACACTGCAAATAAATCACTGGAAGAGTCATGGCGGCGGGTGGGGTGGGAGTGAGGAGGTGAGAGATAGCAAGTGTTATGAATTCACCAGGTATAATTTTTTTGTTCAACTTTTTTCAAGGACTATTTCCCCAGGACCCTCAATGTGTCTGGCACACTATCAGGTGTTAAGAGTTGCAAAAACATGCAAGTGCTAGGCTACCTGCCCTCAAAGAACCATACCCTCAGTAGAGAGGAAAGCTCCCACAGAACAACTGCAGCATCTGATGAGTTTCAGCCCTTTCCACGGGCCTGAACCTTCTCAGAAAGTTTCATGAAAAAGGACCCAGCATCCTGAGTCTTTGGTGTTTCCACCACTGAATCTTATTAGGACCCTGGGGCTTGATAATTTCCTACATGCAGCTGATTACTAACCTTTACCTTCTCAGCACTGCACAGTGCCACCCCTTCCAAAACATGCTGTCAGATGACCTCCTGGCCACCGCCCCTTCAGTGCATGAAATCAACTCCTGCCCCAGGAGTAATGTCTCTGCTCTTTCCCCCAGAGACTCATCCTCAGGGAAGTGTAGGCCTTTCCTCTAGGAGTGCTCCGTCTTACAATTCTTCATCATACAGGCTGTGTCCTCAAGATTGTATCCTTGAGCCTGTGTCTTTTAGATGGTGTGATCTAGATTTTGTCCTCTAGAACATGTCTTTATCCAGTGTCCTCAAGTATGTGTTCTCCAGTCTGTGTCTTTGAACCAGTGTCTTCTAGATCAGTGGTCGGCAAACTTATTAGTCAATAGAGCGGCAAACCATGGCTTATGAGCTGCATGTGGCTCACGAGCTACGGTTTGCCAACCACTGCTCTAGACCATGTCTTCTGGAATGCATGCTTGAACCAGTGCCCTCTAGCTGTGTCCTCTAGAATGTATGTTTGAACCTGGATCCTTGAGCCTACAGACTACCTTGAGTCTAGAGCCCCTAGACCAAGCATGTCAAACTCACGGCCCGTGGACCACAACAAATATTTTTGCAGCCCAGACAATATAACAGTATGTAAGAAATGTTATAATAAAAATTTTATAACTTAATTTTACAATATACATAATTGTTAATAATGAGCTACAACGTTTGCTAATGCCTTGTTATTACATAATTATTAATAAGGAGCTACAACGTTCGCTAATGCCTTATTACTATAATCATGTTGCATTCACTTCCCTTACACACCTTATGTGCAGGCGCACCATTTTTCTCCACTAATACTAGCAGCGAATATTTGAGCAGCCAATTGCCACCTCATTGGTCCTGGACTGACTTGTTTGGTGTGTGCAACAAGAAATATTTCACTTTCAGAGAACAAGAAAAATAGGTTCATTTGCATTATGTTTATTAATTTATGTAGTTATTCAGTGTCTGGTAAGTTAATGTTCAAGAAAAAATATTTTTTATTAAAATGTTCTATTATTTTTTGTTAATAATTACTCATTTATTTCAGACCTTTGTATTCAGCATGTTTCTATCGAAATAAAGCTACGTTTCTATGAAAATTGAAGCTTTTGTTTTTTTGCAGCCCCCATAAACTTAAACCTTGTTTATTTGGCCCAGGTTAGCCTTTGAGTTTGACATGCTTGCTCTAGACCACTGTTTCTTTTCTTTTCTTTTTAAATATATTTTATTGATTTTTTTTTTAGAGAGAGGAAGGGAGAGGAATAGAGAGTTAGAAACATAGATGAGAAAGACATCGATCAGCCGCCTCCTGCACGCCCCCTGCTAGGGATGTGCCCGCAACCAAGGTACATGCCCTTAACCGAAATCAAACCTGGGACCTTTCAGTCCACAGGCTGAAGCTCTATCCACGGAGCCAAACCGGTTTCGCCCACTGTTTCTTTTTAAATAAAATATTTTTCATCTTGTTTTCTCCCCTACACTGTTTCTACCACCTCCTTATAAGCCACAACTTTAATTTTCCTGACAACATCACTGGACCTTAGTAAGGTCAGAAGCAGAAATAAGGGAGATGATTTCATTTTGAGCCTTGCTGAGTTTGGGTGCCTCTGAGGTATTAATCTGGAGATGACTTACAGGCAACTGGATATGTGGATCTGTGATTCCTGAATAAAGCCTGTGCCAAAATCATAGACTTGAGAGTTATCAACACGTTGGAACAGTTAAATAAAAAACTCAACAATAACACTGGAGATTGCTCAGGGACTACAAAAGGAAGAAGAGCAAAGGACTGGGAGTGGCAATCCTTAAAGAATATATCTGAGAGGTAGGGAGGCAGAAGATAAACTTGATGGATCAAGAGAAACAAGGGGAAACCACATGACCATGGAGTCATGAAGTGATGGGAAGAGGGAGAAGAGAGGAATCATACTGCCAACCCCCACAGAGATAGCAAATGAGATAAGGATTAGAGTAGCTATTGAGTTTGGTCACTATACGGTGGGTCTGATATTTGTGACCCAAGCAATTTCAGAGAAAAGAGGAAATAAAAACCTGATTATTCGTAGGCTGAGGAGTGAAAGACGAGAAGGCAGACTTTGGTACAGATTCTTACTTTGAAAAGCCTTCACTAAAGGAAAGGAACCATGTGAGGTTACGAGACGATCTGCTTCTAGTTTTTTAGTTTTTATGTTGCTATTGCTTTAAATTGGGTTAAATCTGAGCTTATTAACAATCTGGGTGCCAGAAGTCTATAGACATATTGAGGTTGAAAATTGCAAGAGAGAAAGAGTTGAAGGAACAAAAAATCTACAAGAGAGGGGATTAAGAACTTAGATGGAGTTTTTAGTCTTATACTTATTTTCTTAATTTAAGGGGTGAAACCAGCCCATGGCAATATGATATTCGGGAGTTCTAGCTCGAGAACGTCAACATCTTTCCTTAAAAAAGAGGAAAGTTGGTCTTCTAGAATAAAGGGAGAGGGTAGAGTTGAGAATTTGGGAAACATTTAAAAAAGCATAAATGAATAGGGGAAGAGTTGACTGAGGATAAAAATAGATTTGTCACTCGATCATTCAAAATCCGGCCGAGACAGCGTGTCTCTCAATCAGGCTAGACTCCTCAGGAATATTATGTGCACAACTGTCTTGAGTTCCTGTAGCTATACTCAGCAACTTCCACACTCTGTACTTGGGAGTGGAGAAACAAGTTGGGGGGATTTGTTTGTTGGGTTGTTGAGCAGAATTGATACTCTTACTTAGACATGGATTTGTCTATCTTGCCTGCCATGCTTCTGCCATGTATGGCCTTACTCAATATCTCCTATGGACTTAATGCCTTTTTCATCATCACTGTATTTCTTTGAAAGAAAGTTCTTGTATGGGAAAAGAAGTAAGGCCATGTGATCACACTCATAGGATTCACTGGCGTTATCATATGCCCTTCATCCAGAAATAGATCGCCCCATAGAATGGGAGAATGGCCCACCGGAGTCCATTTATAGTGCAAGCTGGGAACAATGACTAACAAGGTTGTGAAATGTGGTATATACACCAAAATCAGCAAAACATAAATAGTAATGTTTCTCCCATAGCCAGAAAGCATGTTCATAGGAACTAAATAGCAAAATATCTCCCACTCCTACAGCTGATGACCCATTTGCTAAATATCTGCTTACTGCCCCTGAAACAGCTCTGCAGCTTTAGATCATCTCATCATTCACCAGAGGACACAGTAAATGCCCCCATTGAAGTAGAAGTTGAGACTATCATCTACCAGTAGCTACTTTAGGTTTTTTGTGACATTGAAACAATAAGAAAAAAAAAGAATTATTTTGTAGCTGGGGTGACTGGTCTTGGTGATCAGGTGAAAAAGCAAGTTGTTACAGAATAGGGGCAGGGAGAAATATCTCTGGGATGCAGGGGATCCTCTGGGGCACCTCCTAAAACAGTCATATCTATGGTAATCCTATCTAATGAAAGAGTAATATGCAAATTGACTGTCACTCCAATACACAAGATGGCTGCCCCATGTGGCCAAAGATGGCTTCCCCCATGTAGACACAAGATGGCCACCACAAGATGGCCAGCAGGGGAGGGCAGTTGGGAGGGACCATACCTGTAAGGGCAGGAAGTTGGGGGTGATTAGGCTAGCAGAGGAGGGAAGTTGGGGGCAACTGGGCCTGCAGGGAAGGGCAGTTGGGGGACCCATGTTTGCAGGGAAGAGCAGTTGGGTGGGACCAGGCCTGCAAGGGAGGGCAGTTGGGGGCGATCAAGCCTACAGGAAAGGACAGTTAGGGGTGACCAGGCTGGCAGAGAAGGGAAGTTGGGGGTGACCAGGCCTGCAGAGGAGGGCAGAAATGAAAAATTTTTCCATTTTTAGGTTAAAAAATCAGCCATTTCATAAGCTCCAGCCATAAGGTCAGGCAGGGACATCTGTTGTTGCTGTTGTTTGGAAATTAAGTGAGGAGCAAGATTAGATGCATGTTGATTACCTAAGTGATGGGTGGGGGGAAGGGGGCACCAGGCCAGCAGGGGAGGGCAGTTGGGAGGGACCAGGCTGGGAGGGGAGGGCAGTTAGGGTTCACCAGGCCAGTAGGGGGAGAGCAGTTAAGGGCAATCAAGCTGTCAGAGGAACAGTTAGGCATCAATCAGGCTGGCAGGGGAGTAGTTAGGGGGTGATCAGGCTGGCAGGCAGAAGCATTTAGGGCCAATCAAAAAGGCAGGCAGGCAAGCAGTTGGGTGCCAGCAGTCCTGGATTGTGAGAGGGATGTCTGACTGCCAATTTAGGCCTGATCCAAGTAGGACATTCCTTGAGGGGTCCCAGATTGGAGAGGGTGCAGGCTGGGCTGAGGGACACCCCTTCCCGCTGTATGAATTTCATGCACTGGGCCTCTAGTACTTAATAAAGTCTGTAGCAACACTATACAGGCAAAACCATCATAGGCTAGATTTCTCAGGAATACTGTTTAGAGCACTCCACTAAGTAAAGAGCCCTGACTAACTGAGGCATTTGTTGAGGGTAAAGAAATTGCTAACAAGGGAAGAAACTATAATAGCTTTCCATATTTGCATTATTCCATTCTTTCTTTCTCTCTCTCTCTTCTTTGATCCCCTTCTTTTTCTCCAACTGTTGGGGTTGTAATCACTGTCTTTCTAACGTATTCTTTAGTTTAGATGACAATAAGATTGGATTGTAAATGAACTAAAGGAGGAATAGCCTGGCTGATGTGGCTCAGAGTTTGAGCATCAACCTATGAAGCAGGAGGTTATGGGTTTGATTCCGGTCAGGGCACATGCCCAGGTTGTGGACTCAATCCCCAGTATGGGGTGTGCAGAAGGCAGCCAATCAATAATTCTTTCTCATCATTGATATTTCTATCTCTCACTCCCTTTTCCTGCCTCTCTGAAAACAATAAAAATATATTTAAAAAATAGATAAGTAATAATCATTACTCAGTATCTACCACTCAGCCCTGAGTTCTGACCCAGTGTTCCCAAATCTTTCCATCCACAATGTCAGAGTCTCTGACAGCCGGAAAGGGGCACTCCCTGTTCCTCTCTCACCTCTCCTTTTCCTGATCTCTTCTCCCCACTTCGCATCTTGATATTTCACATGGTTAAGAAGTGAACAACACTCTAGTAATCTAGTAATTTCTAAAAACAATCAATATAAGTAGAAATGAATGATTTAAATTAATAATTTATAAAGAGATCATTTAAATTGATTTAAATATAAATAACCCAGTTATTTCACTTAGCAATCTTCTGACTACACTTTGGAAACCTAGGAGCGCATAGACAGGTCACAGGGGTTTCCCACTGAAGAATTTTTCATCAAATACCAAAAATATAAATTCCTAATATAATGCCATTTGTGAAAAACCATTTACCGCCGAGACCGGTTTGGCTCAGTGGATAGAGCGTCGGCCTGCGGACTGAAAGGTCCCAGGTTTGATTCCAGTCGGGGGCATGTACCTTGCTTGCGGGCACATCTCCAGTGTGGGGCGTGCAGGAGGCGGCTGATCGATGTCTCTCTCTCATCGATGTTTCTGACTTTCTATCCCTCTCCCTTCCTCTCTGTAAAAAAATCAATAAAATATATATTTAAAAAAAAAAAACATTTACCACGTCAAGATGCTACCTAAGATTTTCTTTAAAGTGAGAGTTCTACCACGACCACATTCTTAAGCCACTGCTTCAGGTACCGATTGCCGCCTGAAAGTGAAGGCGACACTCAGACACGGCTAAGGAGCGGCTCTGAAGCCAGGACTTGAGCCTCATTACTTTATAGACACACGAGTCACAATCACCAGTGACACTGATTCCCTCTGCTATGGATCAATCACTTGCAGCGAACCCCATACACATAGGGACTGGGGACACAAAGGGAAATCATACCCTCTGACTTTAGGAGCTTCCGGTCTAGGAGTTGTACTTAAAATTAAAGCTGTATTGAACTTTTTCACAATACTTAATCAAGTGCTCTGTGTGGGTCTTTTTGTGTGTGTGTGTGTGTGTGTGTGTTTTGTTGTTGTTGTTTTTTCTGAAACCCAGTGAAAAGAGCTCTGTATCTGCAATCAGGTACCCTGAGTTCTAGGACACACTCTCTTTGCCTCCAAACCTCAGTTTCTCACTGGTGATACACAGCTAACACCTCACTGAATTACTGTGAGAGGCGAATGAAACAGTGAATGGTAAATCCTTCTGTAAATGTCCAAGTGCGACACAAGTGGAAGGCGTCCTGCTTATTGTGACTGACTTCTCTCTGAGGAGTCCAGAGTGAGACATTCCAGAGGGCCTGGCTCATCCTGGCACAGTGGCAACAATGAGGCTCTGACCTAGCTCCTCACTGCGGCTCGACCTTTTATTACCGGCGTGACCTCAAGCAGGTGGCTTGCCCTCAATGTCCCGATCATTAAAGCAGGGCAATAGTTCCTCCTTTGGAGGCTGCTGTGCATGGAAAGTGAAATACCGCACATCACACACCGCGTTCCGTGCCGGGCACGTGGCAGCTGTTGAAAAGAAACCTCACCTGCCAACTTCCCCACCTTCCACTGACCCCACAGCACCCTGCCATGGGGCTGTACCCCATCCACTGCACTAGGCCATCACATAGAGCAGTGGTTCTCAACCTTCCTAAGGCCACGACCGTTTAAGACAGCTCCGCATGTGGTGGTGACCCCCAACCATAACATTATTTCCGTTGCTACTTCATCACTGTCATTTTGCTACTGTTATGAACTGTAATGTAAATATCTGATAGGCAGGATGTATTTTCATTGTTACAAATTGAACATAATTAAAGCATAGGGATTAATCACAAAAACAATATGTAATTGTATATTGTGAAATATTTATTTCTAATTACAAATAAATGAAATTTTTTGTCTTGAATCATGGGGTAGCATGGGTAACAATCTTCATATGACAACAGTAAACTACATGGCTACACTTTGCTACACCGAGGAGCGGTCTGTTGGTTCCTAAGACCAGGGGAAATGTGTGTTTTCTGATGGTCTTAGGCGACCCCTGTGAAAGGGTTGTTCGACCCTCAAAGGGTTCGTGACCCACAGGTTGAGAACCACTGACATAGAGCAAAGTTTTTGCCTTTGCAGTATACTCTCCGCATAGCTTCTATGTAAGCCCAACTTACCGCCACATGGAGAAAGTGTGTGAGTGGGTAAAGTGAGCCAGAAGCTGTTCCATTTATCCAATTCACTCAAAAAATATTTATTGATTGCCCTCTGTGAGCTTCTCCTGGGGACTCCCAGAGTGAGAAAGATTTCGGGGGAAAGAGCAGATCACCATTATTTCTCTGGTAGGAGCTACAGAGCCCGAAAACACCCTGGGTGATAAGCTTGTCAGAAGACAATCGACTCCAAGTGGTTCAGAACAAAAGGGCCACTCAAGCTCCAGCCAGGGGGCATTGGCTGCCTCCTGGGCAGCGGAAATATCTTGCCAAAGTAGCACTGACTCAAGCAGGAAGCCAGCTCGGCCCAGCAGACCACACTAAGGTTCCCTGTGTGCCAGGAACAGGGGCACTGAATGAAATTCAGGCCAAGTGCCTGGGTAACAGAAGGTGACAACACTACAGGCACTGAGCGAGCTCCCTGGGGCCCCAGCATCCTCCCTGTCATTTGCATCTAAAAGGTTTGGAGAAGAGTGAGCTAGGCAAGCTGTTGACTGAGGGGAAACACACAGTAGTTTTGCCTGGGGAGAGAAGAAGGGGCAGCCTCCTCCGGGCTTATTCTATAGAAACAGGTGCTGCCAGTTCTTTGGACACTTGTCAGGCAGCCGTCCATCCTGGGAGCATCCTGCCACCACGGAGTAAACACTGCCCATGCTCTGTGGCCACTCTGCCAGCTCGCCAAGCCACCAGCGAAGGCTGTGTGATGCCAAACACCGATCCACAGGCTCAGCCAGACTTCACAGCTGGCTCCTTGGCTAGTGAGGACCTCAAGGAAGCAGAGAGACAACCTGCAAGTTGAGTGACTTAACTCTTGAGATGACGACTTGGCACTTGGGCATCCTAAAAAATAAAAATAAAAAGGAATCTCAAGACATTCCAGGCATCATTCAGAATTCCTGTAAAGTTCAATCCCTTGTCTCTTAGGTAATGGTTTTACTAACTTATGAAAGTGTTGTTTCACAAAGAGCCAAGTACAAATATAGCTCAAATGAATAATTCTTGATCACAGCTATCACCTTAAAGGTGCCAAACCCTCCTTTTCTATGAACGTAGAAGCCTTAGAAGAAAACAAAGCGATGAATCGCTATTTTTAAATATATATAACAATTTTTTACACCTCTGGAACTGATTCAGACGAGACCCTGTTCCATGGCTTTATGTGAATTGGTTTATATCAAACAAAGGGATGTTCAAAGCTATTCACAGTCTTCAGTCATGAATAGGAATGGAACCCAGCGATGCAGCGGGTGAGTAAGCAGTTACCTGGGTCCTTAGTCATTCATGCCGACAATAGTGTATTAAATGTCTTCCACAGGCAGCACCTTTCTGCAAGATAAATAACTCGAGGTCCCTACCTTGAATAAAATCAGTATCCCCCCCTCTCTCTGTTTCTCTCCTTTTGACACAGCTTTGTGGCCTCCTTCACAAACAAAGGAGCTGCTATAGTGATATCATCTGTTAAAAACACTCAGCCTGGGCCCATCTATACCCTCAACATTCTCCACCCTCCCTTCCATTCCTAGACTCAAGCTTTAAAGAAAGGGTCTCTCAACGGGTTAAAACAAATGCCAGTGATGAAACCAGGAAATGCTCGGCTGGACTTTGCAAATCCCAAACACAGTTTTCTCTGTATACAAATGAACACGGAAGTGGAGATTGGAACAAAGATGACCCTGTAATACAATCCTCACTGTGCAAATAAGAATATGCGAGTGGGGAGGTGTACTCCATGACCGAAACCTTTGTTCAGGGGAGTTGGGTCATGCCTTGCCCTTTGACCACGGTTTCATTGGAGTTCAGCAGCATTTCAAGGCTGGAGGAGCAGAATGAGCTACTAGACAAGACCTTTCCTAATGCAGCATCAAGATCAAGGCTGCTTTGTGTGTGTGTGGCAAAAAGTAAAGGACACTGAACTAGGGGTCAGAAGGTTTACATTTGAATCTGCAGCTCCCTGGCTGTGAGTTTCCAGGCAACAAGCTCTTGGAGCCTCAGTTTCATCTCCTGAAATGGGAGCAGGGATAAGAACATCGCCAGCCCTGATGATTACAGACGGCATTCTAAAGAAATAATATATTTGAAACCATGCTATAAGATGCTAATGCACCACCAATGTAAGAGAGTCCCATTATTATTGGTATAATAGTCTCCAGAAGAGTAAGTTGAGAAAATTCAAGTAGTCCAAATGTGATTCTGTTTGTCTCCTACTATTCCCCTTCTACAGAAATAAACAATAGCTAATTGCTAAATAGAAGGCATGCCTAACAAGGAGATGAGCAATTATTTGTGAATTCTGTTGATTCTAACCATCCTGCTTCTGCCTAGTGTCATAGAAATGCTAGTTATTAGCAGGCATGTTGTTGCTAGATAACTTGGACTCCATTTTAATTCTTGCCATAAATCTGTCCGTTCTTTCACTAGAAGGGGCAAGGGGCATGCAGGAGGGAGGCCTCATGAGGCCACTGAAGGAAGCCCAGAGCATAATTCTGTCCCAGCACTGCCACACTGATGTCACAGACAACCCTCAGAGGAAGCAACAGCTGAGCCCCTACTGTCCCTTGTCCTGGGCTCAGGAACTCCGCTCCCTGGAGCAAGGCTGATGGCTGCGGTGAGGACAGGTCCATTTGGCCTCAGACAGTTTTCATCTACTCCACACTTCCTATTGTATGGTTAATAATTCATCCTTAGCTTCCAAAAGGCAGACAGAAGCTTAATGAATAAAATCCTCATTTAAATACCGTATCAGTAGTATTATATTGTACAAAGAGCAAGCCCCCATTTCATAACCAGGCGTACAATTTGTTCCCAACCTAGCTTTCCTGTTCCATATTCAGTTATCTATCTATCTATCTATCTATCTATCTATCTATTTATCTATCATCTATCTACTTGCATATATGTATGTATATATTTAATCCATTTTCATACCCATATTCATATCCATATCTCTTACATAATAAAGAGGTAATATGCAAATTGACCTTCATGCCCTCACAAAAGATGGCTGCCCCCATGTGGTCAAAGATGGCGGGCAAGGGAGGGTAGTTGTGGGAGATCAGGTCAGGAGGGGGGGACAGTTGGGAGCAATCGGTCTGGCAGGGGAGCAGTTAGGCGTTGATCAGGCTGGCAGAGGAGTGGTTAGGGGGTGATCAGGCTGGCAGGCAGGCAAGTGGTTGAGAACCAACAGTCCCAGATTGTGAGAGGGTTGTCTACTGCTGGTATTCGGATATACCCCAAGGGGTCCCAAATTGGAGAGAGTGCAGGCTGGGCTGAGGGACACCTTCTCCCCAGTTCATGAATTTCGTGCACCAGGCCTCTAGTATCTATATAAGTAACAATATAAGAAGGAACTATTTCAAGTTCCTGGGGGGCACATTAATGTAAATTGTATCTAAAACAGGATACTGATTTATGCATTTATTGACTCACAAGCTTATTCAGATGCAAAACGTAATTGTTCAGATATTACACATACACTTTCAATGTGGGCAGAAAAGCTCTTGGCAGCATTTTATTCTCATAGAGTCACTATTTCTGATTAAGAAACATTGCATTTCTTTTCTAAGAAACATTGCATTTTAGGCTGCTTTTAAAAATTGTTCTGACTTGCAACAATCTCCACTCACCTCTTAATTCTCAGATGCTCATCTGTTTTTCACAGTTTTGTGTTATCTCTTAGTAGGTTGGTGTCTGCTTTCTGTCTTTCTTTGTTGTCACTCCTGGTGAGTTTGGTCCACATGTAAATGGTCAGGTGGCTACAAATATGCATCTCCCTTCCCCAGGAGGATTTCCCCTCTCATAACTATACTCTGCTTTTGGGTCTACTTCAAACATCTTTGTTAAGTCATATTTATTCTCTTGCTTTCACTGTCACATACATACTCAAATGCCTGCTGACCAAAATTTGCTATAAGTCATGCATTCAGTTGGTCACCTCCCTAGTTTATATTCATCTGGAAACTGAGACCTGAACACCATCATCTGCTCTTGTTAGTTCCTTGCAGATGCTCCAGCAAGCCTGAGTGTCCTAGACTGAGTCTTTGTCTGTTGGCGACTTTCACCTATGTTGCCTTACTTTATTAACTTAGATATCAGAATCCCTTCCAAACACAGCATAATCCCTCACCCTCTGAGAAGCTTTCCACGAAGACTAACAGCCAGATCTAGTGTGGTATATGCAACCTCGGCACTCATACTGCCTGCCCCAGTTTGGCACTTAGTGTACTTCTGTTTTCTTTCTCCAATAAGATGGTAAGAGCTGAGTGTCTCTCTACATGGCACCTTGCTCTTGGAGAGCACCTGTACATTTATGGGGTAAATGCCACAGGAATCCTGCAGAAGAGCTACATAGAGAACATTTGGTGAGTAAGAGTCCTCTCATGCCTGCCTTGGCGGGGAATGTTACTTCTGGAGTCCCCACAGAGCCTTGACTGTAGAATCCTTCACTGTGGAGAATGTAAAACCAGCCTTCCCCCACTTTGTACAAACCAAGAAAGCCAAGATAAAGGTGAAGGGTTCTTATTCATACAGCTAGTTAAAAGCAGAGCCAAAACTAGAATAAAATGAAAAGCCACAACAATCCAGAACAAATAGTTATGAAGGTCATTTCCTTACTGAAGCATTTTAAAGAGTCTAAGCACGTCTTCCTTAATATTGCCCATTACTATCATCAACATTTACTGAATGCCTTCCAACTCAAGTCTCTTCTGAGTCAAGATCATGAAGAAGAGAAAGAAGTATCAAACAAATCTATCCCTAGTTCAGCAACAGAAGCAGAGAGTTACCACAGTGCAGGGTCTGCCCAGAGACCGTGGAGGCAGAGGAGCCAGCAGAAGCAGCATGGACAAGTGAGAAGAGAACTGGTTGTCATTGGGGATCTGCTCCAAACCAGCTGTGCCTGGTCCTTCAACCACTCTGAACTTGGACTTTCTTATCTGTAGAATAACTGCCCTTTCTAGCTTGCACATTCAGCGACCATTTCTCCTTTAGTGCATGAATGATAGGACTCAGACCTTTCATCCTTCTGCAAAAACTAAGTGCCCAATGGAGCCAACCTCAGGCCTATGTGTAGCTGATGTTTACATGAAAGTTTCTCTATTCTGGGACTAAAAAATAATTTCTGAATCTGAGGAAGGAGGCACTCACTCATGTCATCCTTGACATTCCAAATCTTGTCTTAACCTAACCTACTTTTCCCTCGTCTTGACTCTTACTCTTTTCATTGCGCCCTCATTAAGGTCCCTTCTCCTGTCTTGTGTGTTTATTGCCTGTCTTTTAGTCCTACTTCCTAAAACCATTATAATGAGTTCAATATCTGTCATTTTACTTGAACATGCTCGTGTAAAGTGTGAAGTTTTGCCGTGTGAATATGTATTTTTAAATTCCTGTGAATGGCAGTGAGTCATATATATCTGTTTTGCTGTTGAAGCTGGCAAGAGAGTCTGCACCCCAAACCCCTTCCTCTCCACCATAAAGGAGGTTGTCAAGCAGAGACCTGCTAACACTACACTTCCCCCAGTGTGAAAGAGCACAAATTATTCATCCTTTCAACAAAAGGAAGGGCAGCAATATAACATGTGATTGAGAACACTTCTTGAGCCAAATACACGTTAGCCTGAATCCTGTTTTTCCACGTTTATCTGACTTTAGGCAAATTACCCAGCCTTTCAAAAATCTCCATGTCTTCATCTGTAAAAAAAAAAAAAAAAGAACAAGAGTAGGTCATGAAGTTATTAAGATGATTAACTAATATAGGCTTAGGCTTAGAACAACAGGAGCTGGCATGGATTCTAAATAGATGACAGCTGAATTATTAATAAATACTTATTAGAGTGCTCACAGATGCCAAGCCCCACATGTCTCGTGCAGGGGAAAGAGCTGAGCATGAAAGACAGACACAAAGGTAAGAACTTGAAAGATACATCAAGAACTTAGAAAATTGCACAATTAGAATCTTACACTAATAATTCTTAACCCGTCAGATCTCTGTGATAAAAGGTTCCAATGCAGATGCTTATGGAGTATTATAGATGGTTGTTTTCTACACTGGCATGAAGAAATGAAAGGAACAGCATCATCTGCCCTGGGTGGAACTTTTTTTTTAAAGGTTAAAATATGTCCTTTGTCTCAATCTTCCCCACCCCCAAATGAGAGTGTCACGTATGCAAATTGTCATCTGTCTGGTGTCAATTTGGTCAAGAGTGTTGGATCAGGATAATCTTCCCTCTGAGACTTACAATTCAAGGAAGCATAGAGATACAGAAGGTTGGTCAGAACCTGGGAGATCCTGAGAGACCATCGCCATGCCCATCTCTGACACATGAAAACCTGAGTAGACTAAACTTCTTTTACGGCACATGTTTTTGTGTACCATGCTTCAATAAACATGCAATGATTATACAAATAACCCTTATAGTTAACAAGTTCCCATGTTACCTCGAAGCTTAGAGGCCCCTGCACAGAGACAACAGTGGGAGTGATATCTTAGGGCCAAGAAACACTCCAGAAAGATCTCTGGAATCAGAATACACTAGAGAAGAATGCAACCTTTACATTTACAAGTCACATGGTTCTGAACCCCAGAGTCTGTCCCCCCTTCCCGACCCCTTTAACCTTTGAAGGCCATGCCCTGTGGAAACAATGATCTCAGTCATTGCCCTTCAGCCATGTGAACTCCAGACTGTGTGTCCAACAGCCCGAGTCAGGTGAATCAGAAAAGGGACACCCAAAGTAATTGTAACGTGTTTATTCAAACCCTAATCTGTAGAGCCAGCTCAGGGAAGCAAATTGAGTACTTCCTCAAAGAAATGCCTGACAACTAGCATAATGATTCATAAGAGATCAGATAGTGTGCTGTGCTTCTATTCTTCCTTTCCAACCTAGCTTAACTGCCCTTACTATGGCCGTGAGTTTTTAGCACATGGAAAAGATATCATGGTTAAACTTATCTTTTCTCTTTGTTTCTCAGTATAATAGTTGTGCTGTTGCTTTCAAATGCCTTCTTTTAAATGTGCTGTCAGCATCCACAGATATCAACCCTAGGTGAAAATTAGAAAGTCCATAAACACATAAATAACACTAAATAGCTGTCAGTGATAAGCTTTGTCATAACTAGTACCAAACCTTTAAGAAAAGGAGAATTGGACTTTATACTGTTCTATGAGGCAACCAGAAAGAACAAATATATGGAACCTTGTGCTTCCAGAGGTATTTTGAAATAGGTACATTTTAGAATTTTAGGTGCCTCATCACGCTGCCTGTTGTAGCTATACGTAGCATTCCCAACATTTATCTTTCTTTTTTTCTGATAAGTTTCAGGTTTTATAAAGTTCTGCCTTTCAGACAAATTGCATTTATTAAGAAGTTATTAACCTATTTTTACATTTTAACCACCCAAGATATATATAACTATAATCAAAGCTTCAGATCTGCATAATAATCAATGTTATCAAACTGAATTAATTTAACTCTAATCAAAAGGGAAAATACCATGGCATTCTAATTAATTCATGCAATATTATTTTGAGAAATGTTCAATTTCTGTTGGACTTCTTGAAAGAATTAAAATAATTAAAAAAAAATTCTCTTGCTTTCTTCAAAGACTCTCCCATCCCCACCCCCTACGGACTCAGGTATACAGGAGGCAAACCACATTTAGGGCCTCTTAAGGGCCAGTAGTTGAGGTTCTATAGCCTTGAATAGGAGAGGAAGACCTGCCTTTTATTTCTATCTCTATCCCTGCCAAATACTCACATAACCAAGACAGGAGCACAATGCTTACCTTTTGCTTCAAGCACTATCTTATCCAGTGTTTCAATTTCCCTATCTGAAAAATGGGAATAATTAACAAACAATTAAAAGGAAGAAAGGAAGAAGTGAGAAAGGAAGGAAGGGAATGAGGGAGAGAGAAAGGAAGAATTTGAGAAAAATTTGCACTTCAGGGCTAATCAACAGTTCTATAGAGAAGAACAATTTGAAGGCTTTGAGTTCAGAGAAAACCTTGTCACATGGAGGTTCACACTTCTGAGTCCTAGATAATAACCTGTTAGAGGGTTTACAATTTTTCAAAATTTAACTAGATCAGCTCAGTTCTATTTCAAGTGGCTTGAAATAAACAACATTCAGAAGGAGGGTATAAGACCAGAGGGAGAAAATATTTTGAACTCTGGACCAGTGAATGAAGCCAAAAGTTTTGACTTGAGCTCTAAAGAGATTCAAGTTTTATTTCAGTTGGAAATAAAAACTTATTGAGTTATGCAATTCATATTTCTTAGGAAATAGCCTGTGCCTTCCTAGCTAAAGGGATGCCTTAAAAAGTACACTAATTTCTCTAGAACAAATTTACTGAGACCTAAGTTGATTGACTAGACTAGCATGAATGAAGAAGGAAGCTAATTTTTAATTCAATGGATGTAACATTTTCTCTGTGCCCTTGAGTGTATAGCAAGCTAAAAGTAGAAGTTCACCTCCAACGATTAATGAGATGACCTTCTTAAAGCTTTCCATATATATGTGCGGCCTGGTTCTATGAGCAGTCCTGTTGCTTTGCTTCACTGAATGTAGGTGAGAGGAAAGAAGAGAACAGAGACAAGGTCAGCTTTTTATAGCAGAGGGGTCATTTTTTTTTTTCTGTCCATTGTAGTGACTCTTGACAGGAATTCACAGTTTCAATGATAAGAATTCCTTCAAATTTCAGTACTGAAGTCTTATTCCGAAACCCATTTCACACTGATCCTGAGAAAAGAAAACAAAACAAAACCGGTTTCCTATCATGTGCTATGCCTCCGAACTATTTGTAATTGTTGTCCTGAAGCGTGTTGACTGACTTGACATCAGGTGCTGCGTCCGACTGGTAATTCCAGTCCCATATGAGCAAACAGCAACCTGGCCCCTGAGAGCGAAACACCACCAGACCAGGAGGCTGTTTGGTGACAGTAACCCCAACCATAGGCACCACTGAAGGAGTGCTCACTGTCTGAAAACTCTTGGGCTCCACTCCATATTCTGATCCTGAGGGATTAAAGTAAGCCCCAGAAATCCGCATTTGTGACCAGCACCCCAGGTGATTCTGATGTTAAAAGCCTTAGCCACATTTTTAAAAATACCCATTTCAAGGCATACTCTTATTTTGGCCCACACGAGGCTGAAGAAACCAAACCTCTGCCACTCTGAGACTAAAGGGAAGAGCCGCAGAGATTCTGTCTGATCTAGAATGTTCCATGGCACCATCTTCCATTACCTCCCGCTGTATTCATATGTCATCCAATGTTCACTGAAAAATCTTTTAGGGACAAATATAGTAGCAGTGGTATTGTCGTTTGTACCACAGAACCCTCTAAAAGCTCAGAAATTGGTGGGATCGAGTTACTTAGGGGACGGAGAGTTAATGATTGAAAAAGAACAGTTTTTAAAACAACCATGTAAGGTTGTTTAAGAACCAGTTAGAAGGAGTCCCCTTCTGGTACAGAGAGTAAGCTCCCACTGGACCTGTCCTCCCCACACAGATAACAAGGAGAAACTCTGAAGAACATTTAAAATAAAAACTCCCTAAAGGCATGGCAGTCAGAACAAAACCAGGCAGCTCTGGAGGGGGAGCTGGCATCTGGAAGAAGGAAATGGAGGGAAGGTGATCACGTGGAATGGTGAGAGGCCCATGAGAAAACCTGCAGTCCTTTTGGCCTGAAGAACCAAAGAGCAGAGGTCAGGACAGCCACAGCCACTGCAGAGTGAAGTCGTAATATTGGAAAGGTGAGGGGCAGTGACAAAGAGTCACAGATTATGTGTGTAAACTCCGACCACAACCTGGGTGACCCTCAAGCTACACATTCACAGCCAGAGGTACAAGAAAGGAAACCATCTGAGCTGCCGCGCCACAATCAGAATGTAAGCCAGGTAACTGCTGACTAAAACAAACAAGTGGAAAATAAGCATCCAGATAACCCACAACATAACATTTACTACCTTGTAGAGAACCCAACATTATTCAACGTACGAAGAAACAGGAAAATGGAACTCAGACTCAAAAAAAAAAAAAAAAGAAGTGACCAACAGAAACTGACCTTGACAGGACCCAGATATGTAAAGTAGCAGAAAAATATTTTTAAAAGTCTATAACTATGTTCAATAAAAGAAAAGAAAATATACTCCTAATGAAAGAAAAGACAGAAAAATCCCAGCAGAGAAATGGAAATTATAAGAAAGCGGAAATTCTAAACCTGAGCAGTGTATCTGAAATGAAATATCCACTAGGTAGATGAGGTAAAAGTAGGAGGGAAATAACAAAGAAAAGTGTCAGTAAACAAGAAAATCAATCCATAGACATCACCCGGTGTAAAGAACAGAAAAAACAGAACTACAGATGCCTTCCCCAACTCAGCTCAGCCAGATGACTCCCCAGCCCCTCCCCATCAGAAGCCTAAAGTTTTATTCTCTAAAAGGTAAAACAAGTGGTCTCTGGATTAGGAGACCAGGGATAGTTGGGGAGAGGCACAATTTATACACAGAAAGATAAAGAGGAAATTTACACTCCCCAACACTCCCATTCCCAAACCCCCCAGCTCTCTTTATGAAAATGTCAGCAGTCAGTCTCCAGGCTTATCATACTCTCCAACAGGACGCTAGAATGTTCTATGTTAGGGAAGCTTACCAACCCAGGAAAAAAGACCCAAGGATGCTGCCAGCCATGGTTCTATCCTCCAGCAAAGATGCCCATCCTATGTATTTGTAGGATCATATATGTCTGGAGGGCTGCCTTCTGGAAACAGGGCGAGGAGAGAGCTGGAACTTTCATCACTCCACATGCAAACTTCCATAAAGTTTGTGTTTGTCAGCCCCACCCTCTGCTGTGCCAAATCCCCCTACCAAAGTGGTAAACGGGATGTTTGAGGAATGAGGGAGGCTTACTTCTACCCACTTTCTCTTTTCTAATTTTGGATTTTTGACATAAATGTATGTTATTTGTTAAAAAGTTCATGTTTAAGTGCTCAGTAAAAGTATTGACAAATAAATGTGAGAAAATATCCCTTAAAAGTGCAACAACAACAACAAAAAATAGAAGAATAGAGGTGAGAAATTTAGAGAATCAATTTAAGAAGTCTGACATCAACTAATAGCAGTTCTAAGAAAAGAGAGGAAATTGTCAAAGACATAATCGAGTATCCAGAACTTAACATGAGTCTCCAGATTGAAAGTAACCACAAAGTGCTCTGCACAGCGAATGAATAAACAATGAATAAAGTATGCCTGGCACGAAACAGAAGATGCTAAGAGCATTTAGTGAGAACAAAAACAGTGCCCTACAAAAGAAATGAAATCAGAAAGGCATCAGAGTTCTCAAGAGCAACACTAGAAGCTAGAGGACATCCAACTGGTACTCACTTCCGGATTCTGAGGGGAATGATTCTCAGCCCAGAATTCTGTTACCAGACAGATGATGGAGCAAGTGTGAGGGCAGAGGAAGGCCATTTTCGAATACGCAAGAAGTCAAGAATTTTAACTTTAATGCACCCTTTCTTAATAACCATGCAGAGAATGTGCTGCAGAGAAATAAGGCAGCAAAATCAGATGAAGATGTGGAGCACAGGAAAGGTATAAGAAATCCAAGGTGCAGCTGGGCAGCAGGCCCGGAGCACAACCAAGTCCAGATTGGAGAAGGAAGACAAAGGGCTGGGGAGGGAGGCCTTTTGATGCATAATGAGATTGATCGATGATCAGAGATATTGGAGCATTTAAAAGTAAAACAGGAGGTGACAGATCTGAATGATCATGGGGGCAGGGGAGAGTAGAATTAAAGAAATGGAAGGAAATGGGAAAAAAAGGAAGCAATTAATTATTTTCAATGAAAGCAAAAAATTCTAAAACAAGCAAAATAATTATAGCACATCACCTCGTTGAAGAATATATATACAACCATAATGAAGTAAATACCACATACAATTTAAGCATAATTTTTTTGGTAGAATTAGAGAGGTGAGAAAGGACAGTGTACAAAAGCTAAATTTGACTGATACAATACAAATTAATAATGTGTAAAATTGATAAATCAAGAAGTAGTGCTATACACATATTATTTAGAACCCAGGAGGTCAATACCAAAATCATCAGCTAAAAGAATAGTTTAGGAGTAACTGCCTCTGGACTGCAAGATCCTGGATTGGTTGTGGAGATGGGGAATGCCATTGTTCATTATTACCTTTTAAGTACAATTCGATTTTAAGCAAGTTACGTGTAACTTTGATAAATAACAGTTTAAAAATAAATAAATATATTAAAATAGAGGCCAAGTTGCCACCCATCTGGAATATTCTAGAGAATGATTCTGGGAGGAGTCATAATAAAATTCAAAAAGTCCTGCTCACCGTCTGCCTGTGCAGCTTTCTGATAATTGCCCCTTGGGGGGAGATCATGCAGCAGACTACCCAAATTACTTGCACCTCCCCTACCTCTCCCTTCTGTTTTATGCTGTAGTTAGAGTCAATGATTACAGGCCCATACAAATGTTAAAATAAATTTTAATAAAAAATATTTTATTTGCAAGCATTTTAAAAAAGCAAACATTATATGAGTATAAATTGTATAAATTACAAAATGATGATTACCCATTATATAAGATGGGTAAAAAGTCAGGAAAAAATATAAGAACAGGTCACTTTTCTTCCTAAAGGTTCAAGGTTAGCAGGTCTCTGGAATAGGGTTGAAGGCTACAGGAACAAAGACTCAGAGCTTATAGAGCTTCTGTCATATTGGAACTGTTGGATACTATTTAAATTCTGAAACTTCACCATGAGAACAAACTCACAATTTCATATCAACATTCTTCCCGTGTCTAGAAGTATTATTTCTCTACATATGGTCAACAGACCAATCACACTAATAATTTTCAGGAAGAGTAGGAACTACCCCATTGCTGTCCCAATTATCATGGTCCCTGAGCTACCTGGTCAGGTAATCCCAAGGTAAAACAAGCTGGTTGTGGTATCCCAACAGATGAGTTTGAAAACGCATCAGCACCCTCAAGTTGGCATGGGCTAGATTGGTTTGTCGGAAAACATAACATTTTCTCAGATTCCACATATGTGACAATGTTCTCCTTCTCTCCCAGATGCTTTGCCAGCAGAGCATTCTCAGTAAGAGCCCTGAACTCTGAGAAGACTCATGAATTACTGGGATAGGGTATGTCCATGTAACAAGTACTATTAGGAAAAAATACCTTAATGCTCATGTATAGAACACTGTGCTCACATGCAAATCCATTTACCATTTTACAATAAGCAAACAGGATAACATTTTTATCTTTATTTTAAAGACTAGAAGCCTGGTGCACAAAATTTGTGCACGGGGAAGGGGGGTGGGTCCTCTTAGTCCAACCTGCACCCTCTCCAATCCAGAACCCCTCGGAGGATGTCTGGGGATTGGGCCTAAACCAGCAATAGGACATCCCTCTCACAATCTGGGACCACTGGCTCCTAACTGCTCACCTGTCTGCCTCCTGGCCACCCCTAACTGCTTCCCCTGCTATCCTGGTCACTCCATGCAACCCACTGCTCAGTCATTTGGTCATCCCTCACTAACCCCCTGCTGGCCTGGTTGCCCCACACAGCCTGTTTGGTTGTCCATTTGGTTGTTTTGGTTGCGACGGGCACTTATGGATATATATATATATATATATAATAAGACAGAGTCAGAGAGGTTAAGAAACTTGTCTAAATATCACACAATGGGATCCAAATAAGTGGCATTCAAATCCAGCTAGATTTTCCATATACAAACTGTTCTTGGTTTTTCTTGTCTGCAAGAATAAAGCTATAATATATTTAGATGACTCAGACCCATGGGATATTTTTCAAAGGTCACATGTCCCTTCTTCACAAGCAGGTGCACAGGCCTTGGCATGAATCATTACTTTAAAGAATGGTTGGAGATGTATTCTGAAGCAGACAATGTCTTATCTTTCATTAAAATCACATACACTAAAGGTCAGTTTAATATAAGTATTGTCTTGGGGGGTATGGAGAAGGAGGGGAAAAGGTGGTGTTTAAATCATTTAAATTACCTCTTTAGTTTCCCTTAGTTACAACATAATTCCTTAGTAAGTTGATGGCACGTCCAGCCTTGAAGGGTTTTTGCATACATTTGACATTCTACAACTTCCCCTTCCTTTGAAAGAAACATTAGTTATCTTCCAGACAGCTCTGGGAACACTTTAGGAATCTATGTATCTCTGGGGGGGAAATGGTTTCTTACATAAAATATTGTTTTAAGTGTTTAAAGCTGGCTTTGTTACTCTTCCATTTCTTAAAAATTGGGTCACCACTGTGGCATTATATGAGAGTAGTTGTCTGTAATTTGCACGGCTAAATTTGGTTTCCGGATTGTCAAATATGCAAGTGTATTGTTTGGAATAATAGTTAATAATAGTTCCCCGAGCAAGTCAGAAATAGAGCCACTATCAAGCTGGAGCCAAAACGCTACTGGCTCTCCAGAGAGATAATGAGTTAATGAGGAGGACCTCTTTCAAGCCAATGAACAACACTATCATCCAGAGTTATCTGGGCACCCAGTACCTTGAACTTCAAGTCGCTAACCCATCACAGTGTGATCACTAAGAATAGACCCATTACCGCCTCTTCAGCAAGGGCTTGAGCTGAACAGCTGGCACTTGTTTCTGGGTTCTGCAGGAAATGATGACTACAATAAGAACAAGGTCCTGTGTTTACAGAGTTGCTGTTAAGAACCAGGGCAAGCTGTTGGGTTATGAAAGGGAGTGAATGAAAACCTCTGTGATTCTAGGGCACCTGGAATAGCTCCTTTGATGCTCTGCCCAGAAAAGCCTTCCCAGATCCCCAGCACAGGTTCTGCACTGGATATTCTCCATCTGTCCTCAAAATCCACCCGCTGTCCTTTTCCGCTCTGCTCTGTCCCCCAGGAGGCTGACCTTAAGGACTGTACTCACCCGGCTCCCAGGACCTCTAGCTTCCTATTGGTTTGGGCCAATGGGAGGAACCAGGAACTGATCAGAGAATTTGGGGGAAGTGAGGAAGAGGTATTTAGTCCCTAGATTTGTTGTTGGTGCATTCCCCCTAAAGCTCAGCACACCCCTTTCACTGGTTCCAGTACCCTTTTCTACTTTCTTGTCCTCACATTTAGGATGGCAATGGCCTTCCACTGTCGCTGGTCCTGATGCTTCACTGTCCCTTGTTGCTTTTCTCTAAATCTGTTCCACCTTTGTGAATGGGCCCTCCATGGAACTCTTTCCCATGACCCCCTTTGAGTGTGCCATCAGTGTCTGGTGGGACTCTGACTGACGCCCTGGTCCTCATTCTCTTCTCTTGCAGTAAGAGAGATTGGCTCTTGGAATATGAAGATATCAGCTTTTGGAAAATACAGAAGTTTGTAGGACGGATAACTAGGCAGGACGCCTGATACTTAGTCCTGGCTCAGATGAGCTCTCTAAAAACTCATCAACGCTACAATGCCTGGTTTCAGATTCTGAGCTACACATCCAACTTCAGCTCTGCTCCCTCCCTCTAGGCCCTTTCCAGACCACACTGACCTCATAGTCACTGCACACAACCCCCCACTTCCTGCCTCATCTCTCCAATAGATGCCACACCTCAACTTTATTTTTTCTCTGCCAAAGGGCAGAGCACAGTTCTTAGGCCATAATAACTTCTCAGTTCTTGTTAATTAAATTCTCAGGAACAGTTCCATAGATGTAAATTTACATCAGTAGCAAAATTCACTTATCCATGTATTTTATGGTCAGTTTTCTCCCAATGTTCTGTGATAAATGGTTGCATTTTTTCCTCCGCAGGCCTTGGTATGTACTGAAAAAATGTAACATAAAGCCTAGCCTGATATATATTTTTGTCTAGGGATGTGGAACAGAAGGGAGAGCCATGACATCAAAAAGATGGGCTCTAAAATCATATAGCTCTGGCTTCCAATTCCAGTTCATGCCACTTACTGTGTCACCTTGGGCAAGTTGCTTTGATTCTCAGATCATTTCCTGTTCTACAAAATTGTGATAATCCCATCTTTGTCAAAGGTTATCTGTGAGGTTGAAATTATTTATATTATGTAAATAAAGCACATATTTAATAGAAGGTGCTTAACAAGTATTTAATTCCTTCCTCCTAGAACTATCCTATATAATAAAGAGGTAATATGCAAACTGACCATCACTCCAACACACAAGATGGCTGCCCCCATGTGGTCAAAGATGCCACCTCCATGTGGACACAAGAAGGCTGCCACAAGATGGCTAGCAGGGGAGGGCAACTGTGAGCGATCAGGCCTAGAGAGGAGGGCAGTTAGGGGTGACTGGGCTGGCAGAGGAGGGCAGTTGGGGGCAACCAGGACTGCAGGGGGTGAGGGCAGTTGGAAGAAACCAGGTCTATAGGGGAGGGCAGTTGTGGGGACCAGGCCTGCAGAGGAGGGCAGTTAGGGGTGATCAGGCTGGCAAGAGAGGGTAGTTAGGGGCAATCGGCCCAGCAGGGGAGCAGTTAGGTGTCACTCAGGCTGGCAGGGAAGTGGTTATCGGGTGATCAGGCTGACAGGCAGAAGCAGTTAGGGGCAATCAAGCAGGCAGGCAGGAGAGTGGTTGGGAGCCAGCAGTCCTGGATTGTGAGAAGGATTCCAGATTGGAGAGTGCAGGCTGGGCTGAGGAACACACCCCCTCCTTCTCATGTACAAATTTTGTGCACCGGGCCTCTAGTGACTTATAAGCAAAAGAAATCCTGAAATTTCATATAAGTTTTGTTTCTTTTATCATAGAATCCTTGACTCTTTGCATAAAACTGCCTAGGACCAGAAGCTCTGACACAGAAGCTTTACAGATTAACAAAATAATTTTTCTATTGCAAATATCTTCAAATTAATCTCACCAAAGTCCCTTGAAGGCAAATGCATAATTGTCAGAAATTTAGGTGATTAATAGGACTTAGTCATAGTAAAGCCTTAAGTTTTGTTACCTACCTTAAGAAAGGCTCTTAAGAAACTAGAGGTGCTTCAAAGAAGTAACCTTAAGAGTGTAAATAAGCTTAATGTTAAATGTCTTCAGCCCAATCCACCAATCTTTTCTATCTTAGCAGCTAGTAGGGAAATACAGAGGCAAAAGAATGATGCATATACTAGATACAGAGGCAAGAGGATGATGCATATATAATTATTTATATAATAAACTGTGTGTACATATATGTGCATAAATATATATGCAGTTGATTATTACATGCCAATTGTACCTCAATAATACTGCTTTTAGAATTCATACAAGGAAAAATAAGTTTTACAAATGGAAAAAGATTCAGACCTGTGCACTTAGGTTTTGTGCATTTTACTGTATGTAAGTTATACCTCAATAAAGTACTTGTTGTGTGAAAAGTAAATGGCAAATAGTGAACATGGTATTCAATCTTTTATATGAGAGATAAAAGAGGTATAAGAATGTCTACTTAATGTGTTATCTGTATAAGAGTCCTCAAAAACTAAATAAGAATCTTACAACAATTATCACTTATGGCCCAGGAGGGAGAAGGTGCGGACAAAGGAAATGAGCCTTCCTAATGCATACTTTTGAATATCATCTTGCTCTTTGAACGCTGTAAAGACTAAAAATAAAGAGCCTTTAACGGGAGAGGAGTAACCTGGTGATTGGAAATGGGGTGTTGAAGCAGGGAAAAGAGGCAACATGGGTAGTTTCTAAAATCAGAAACACCTTGGAAGTACAAATAAGAAAAACCAAAACGAGAATATTTTCCAAGTTCAGTGACCAAAACCATCCATGGTTTGAGGTCATTGAGTAGGTGAGAGCTGCTTGCCACGTGATCTATCTCCTGCCATACTCTGAACAGATTTGTCCAGAATATTTAAAATTAAATAAACCAAAACTACCCAAAGATGTGCTCTTGTTATGATACCAAATCACCCAACCAGTAAGTATATCCTGAGAGACTCTAGGTGCCAAGCAAGGGCCCTGTCAGCTGAGGTCCATTCCCTTGGGGACTACAGATCCAATTGCAGGCGAAACAGCAGAAACCAGTTCTTGACTGTTGCTGTCTACTGCATGAAGCAGTGAGAGTTAAAAGGATATGAGACCAGCCAGAGCTGACTTCAGTGACTCAATTTCTAGGCACCAATTCTCTGCCCCACCTCCCCAGCCCCCACTGCTAGGCCCCACAATGACTGGAAAGGAAATGATCTGGGTTTACGATCAGCTAGAAAGGGACCCACAGGTTGCTATTCCCCTTGCTCACCTTGAGGCAGTGCCAGGTACGCCTCACAGGGGCTCCCGAAGGCCTGCTCTCTGGGTGCCCTTTCTCCTTCCTTTTCTATCTTGTTCCCAGATCCTGGCTTCATCCTGCCTGAGCTTCCTGGGTTCCCACTAACAAGTCATATTTACGCTGTGTATTTGCTTCCTAGGGCTGCCGTAAAAACATGCCACCAACCAGGTGGCTTAAAACGACAGATTTCGAGTGTCACAGTTCTGGAGTCTGTAAGTCTAAAATTAAGGTGTTGGCAAGGCTGCCTGCGCTTCCTCTGAAGCCTCCAGGGGGGAGGGTCCTTCCAGGCCTTTCCCAGGTTTTGGTGGCCCCAGGCAGTGCTCAGCCTGGGGCCCCATAACTCCAGTCTCTGCCTGACTTCCCCAGGTATTCTCTCTGCACGCTGCTTGCCTTTGTGTCTGCTTACTTCTTATAAGGATGCCAGTCATGCTGATTAAAGGCCCACCCACTCCAGTATGACCTCATCTTTTCTTAGATCTTAATGACATTTGCAAAGACCCTATTTCCAAAAAAGGTCACATTCACAGGTACCTGGTGTTAAGATTTCAATATAATGGGGGGAGAGTATAGTACCTTGGTTCCCCACATTCTATTGAGAGGGATCTCCACTACAGCAACATGTCTCTTGTATCATTTGGATGGTATCCCACAGCGAGATGCTCATGGTAATTATATTAAAAGCCTCTCTCGTTCTGCAGGGGAGGACGGAAGGAACAAACAGTGAGGAGGGTAGAAACCCACTTCCTTCCACCTTGGGGAGGATGAGAAACAGAGAGCCCAGCGCTGTCATGATCAAAGGTATGCTTTCATCTCGGGGGTGATGCAGATTTGAGGGCTGTGGGCTGCAGGGTGGGCAGACAGCCCTGCTATACCACCACCTCTGAGAAGCTGTTTAACCTTTCCCTGGTTTCCCTGAATGTGTAACAAAGGAGTTGAACTATATTGTCCATGTCCTTTGTAGCTTATGAATGTCCCGATTTCGTGGTGACATTTGGGGGTTTCCTGCCATCGCAGCCTGGGTTAATCAGAGGTAACCAGGGGTGTTGCAGGGGCCACCTGACTGATAGGGCAGTTCTACTGGATTGGCAAAAGAAGGGGTGGCCCCAGAAGTCTGCAGATGGAGGCTCAGCCCCTTCCATGCTTGAGTTAGGGAGTCATTTGGCAACCTTCAACTCCTCCTCTTCCGCTGGCCACTGTCCCCGCTCACTGGCCTGGCCTTTTCCTCAGAACCAAGCTGGTTAAGAGAAGTAGGAAAGGCCAGTTCAACTTCCAGTCTATTAGCATGTGATTTAGAAGGACTTTGGCAAGGCCTTAGATTTCCTGAAACAACCTCCCAGCATTGCCACAGCCCTGGTATCTGAGCCCTGCTGGCCCATTGCCATTCTTTTCTCCAAGTGACCTCTGTATTTCCCGTGTCTCTTCTGTGCCATTGGGTGCCAGATTCATGTCTATGCATTCATGGAATGGAGCATGCATTCATTTATTCAGTCCATAGGCTGTATTCATCATCTACACTATGAACAAGATACCCTCCCGGCACCCAGCAGGGCTCCCAGCACAATAAGAATAATTAGTCTCTCTTCTCAAACCTTCATAAGAGAGGGTCCAGAAGGACAGGGAGCAGAGGGCAAGGAGACACATCTGATATTGTGCTTTCCAGATTAGAATTTGAACTCAGGCCACTTAAAACTTTACGGCTTTTGGCTTAGGGAAGGAAGCCATTTGTACTGAGAGTCCCTACATCTGATGAAGACTCATATCCTTTAAGTCATGTCTTATTGGAGTTGGTGATGCCCATGTAACTGAATACCCAGGAATTGGATGAGTGTGTGTCTATCTGTATCACCACCTTCCCTCCTCTAGCAAATGTTTTTCTCTGGCAAATGCTCCTACAGCCCCCAAGGATCAGGACCTTCCCAAACATGTGCCTTTTCCAAAGTCAATGTCGACATCCAGTGCTTACAACCACTCTTGTTTCATTCTTTTCTGCATTGCGACACATGCTTCTATTCAAGATTGATTTCTTCCCCCCACTATTACCATTTCTCAAGTCTTGTTTTTACATTGATTTTATTCCAGCAGTTTTATTTCAAGTGAATCAAAGCAGACTTCCTCTATTAACTTAATTCAGTCTTAGGGGAAACTGTCTTCAAATGCATTAAAGAGCTATTGACCCCCTTAAGTGTAGAGAATGCACTTTCTCTTTATTTTTGCCTTAGTGGCCTCCAACTCAAGTTCACTCCTTCTGTGTACTCTGGTACCTGGTCTATTTCACCTGTACCCATAAACCCTGAGTAGAGGGGTGACAGGGTCCTACCTGGCTCGCCTCTCACTCACTACTTACATGGCACTTCGTAGAACTATCAACCAGCCCCTATTGTTCTCGTTTTGCATTTCTGAGAGCAAATCCCCTCCAAAATCTAGTGGCTTAAAACAACAACCATTTATTAATTTCACAAGAATCCAATTTGGGCAGGATTTCAAAGAAAAGCTCACATCCGCTTCAGTATCAACTGGAGGTTGAAGAATCACTTCCAAGGTGACTTATTCTTATGCCTGGAGAGTTGGTGCTTGGTGAGATGATGGGAGGTCAGGGCTGAGGGCTGGAGGCCTCAGTTTCATTCCATGTGGACTTCTACCTAAGCTACTCAGCTTACTGTCACGGATGGGTTCTAAGAGCAAGTATCCCAAGAGAACATGGCACTTTTATGACCTAGTCTCAGAACATTAGTGTTACTTGAACCATTCTCTGGAATAGGCCTACATAATTCCAAGGAAGAGAGACCCCACACTGAATGAGAGGAATATAAATGTCACATGATAAGAGCGTGTGGGATGAGCCATATTGTAGTGACCTCATCAATTCATATCTATCTCACAAAATACACTCATCCCTTCCAATAATGCCCCAAGACCATCCTGGTATGGTATACTCTGGATAGTCCAGGATCTCATTATCTAAAACCTATCTAGGTGCAAATCAGGCTCCTTGGGTTCAGTTCTTTAATTAGCTCATTGGAAACCATTTCTCTTTGCTGGGAGACCTATGAAAACCTATAAACTAAAAAGAAAAGTTATTAAACTTCCCCTACTCTGCGCCTGTCACCCACACAGCCAAGATACAATAGTGGAATAGGCATAGGATAACCACTATAGAATGCCACTCAAGAAGGGGAGAAATGAAGGCGTACAGCATTCTCTAATTCAGAGCAATCCTGAAATCCAGCCAGGCACACATTGCCAATTCTTTGATTAGGGCTAAACACTACTGCCTAATTGTTCACTGTGGCTTTTAGCCTTACCTTCTGGATGCTGAATTCTTCCCTCTCAATTATTCTTTTATTTTTTTAAAGCCTATGTTTGCAGCTGAGTAGTTTTCTTAACCTGGTGTAATTCTTGTTTTGTAGGTCAATTTATAAATATAAAGCACAACCACAAATAAAGGCCACAACCACAAATCTCTTTGAGATGAATTCTTTTCTACTTTGGGTTTCTGGTGAAGCTGGTATGCAACGATGCCTTAACATTTTAAGTTCTGTTTCTTTAATGGATTAAATCTATGAAACATGCCCTTAAGATCCCTACAAAGCTTTTTATCTGTCTGAAAGTTTTTTTTTTTAATGAGACACTGCCTTACATCTTTTGCATGTCTTAACAAAGAATTTTAGAGGCCCACCATGAATCTGGTCTTTGTCTAGAAATTGTTTCTAAGTTTGAGAATAGTTTACTACCTGGAGAAGCTGAGGATAGGAAAGTTTTCTTTTTTTAACTCAGAAAGCCCTGACCCACTTATATTTCCTCTAGATTTTGCTTGACAACTGAGCAGCATTTTTAAAAAACTCATTTCGCTCTGTTTGAAACTCACTAAGGCCAGCTAGAAGTCAAGTAGCATTTCCAACACTCCAGAAAGCTCTTTAGCCTGAGCATCAAGTTTATTAGGTACATTTACTATTTTCCAAATTACTACAGGTGACAATGTTGTCAAACTTTCCACCACTTTATAGCTAGGGTTTCCTTTTCTCCAGTCTCCAATAATATTTGCTCTTGTTTTCTTTTAAGTTTTCATTAGCACTCTCTTTAAGGCCTTTAACGTTCATCTGCTGCCCAATTCCCAAGCCAATGTCACATGTTTTAAGATTTAGATTTAGCAGTAACCTATTCTTAGAATGAAAATCTCATCCAGTTATCTATTGCTTTAGAACAAACCGTCCTCTACCTAGTGGCTTAAAACAACTGTCATTTATTTAGTTTACAGATGTGCACTTGGGACAGGGCTCAGTGGGAAAGCTTTATTTCTGTTTCATGAGATATCAGTTAGAATAGCCTGATGAGTGGTTTGAGAACAACTTGCAAGAAGGTTCATTCACATATCTGACACATCGGTGCTATTTCCTGGACACTCAGGTAAGTTCAGAAGCTTCAGTGCCTCTCCCTCTGAGCTTTTCCATGGGCTACTTGACTTCCTCATGGCAAAGTAGTTGAGTCCCAAGAGTGAGCATGTCAAGAGAACAAGGTAGAGAAACATGGCATTGTTATGATCTAGCCTTAGATATAATATAGCATCACTCCTGCCATGCTCTCTCAGTTAAGGATGCACCACAAAGGCCCATGAAATTCACCCAGGCTCATGGGGGAGGAAATATAACCCCGCCCCCCACTCTACAGAAATAGCATCAACATCACATTGTAAGAAGAACATGTGGGATAGTTGGATGGATGGAGGGATAGATGGATAGATAGATAAATCATACATAATACATACATATATACAAAATCTTTGAAAAACACAATCTATTCTACCCATGAAGGTTTAGAAAAATAATATGTAAAAAGAGCCTCAAAAGATTCAGACATCTGATTTTGCCTGAGGATCTAAGGCCCACATTGGATATAAATTCCTATTTCTGATCTCATTTTGCTATGTCATCACAGAACGCACATGTTTGCTGTTGATCTGTTTTGCTCCTCGATCTGCAGCCATCTCACCACACAAAACTATAACTCCAAAACACTTTCTCTTCCCACCTTCCTCGCTTTTTTGTCCTCTCAGCACATGTCTCCCGTCTCCTTCTAGACTTCTGCTCATGCCATTTTACTTGCCTGAATCTCCTTCCTTGCCTCCCTCCCATTTATTCAAATTCTCTGAGGACTAACTCATGTGTCAGTAGCCAGCACACCTTTGTTGAGTGTTTACTGTGTGCCAGGCCTATGCTGGGCAATGGGACTTCACAATGAAAGGCATGGTCTCTGACCTCAAGGAACTTATACTCTTGTGAGGAGACATACATCAAAAAACAAACAAAAACTCTACCCTAAGATAATTGCCGTAGTGAGAATCGGTATATTCAGGGAACCCAGAGAGAGAAAGAAGCCCCGGCCACTGGGGATATGAAGGCAGACTGTACAGAAGAGGCAGCATGTGAACTCTGACTGGACAGTGAATGGGAGTTTCTGGGCTGTGAGAGCAGCAGGGGCAGATAACACAGGATAGTGGTGCATGCTTAGAAGATGAGAGGGAGCGGGCTGGGAACTGTCTCTTTCTCAGGACCATGCTTCTCTAGTGGACGATATCTTGTCTTCATGCTCACCTGTTCCTTTAGAGAGCACAGCCAAAAAGCAGTAGTCCAGAAGCCGGTGATTTCATGATCAGATCAAACACTTATATATAGTTTATGGCCACAATGGTTCCATTAGCTTCTTTGGCTAGTTTAAATTAAGAGGAAGTGATTACTCATTATGACCTATTTCCATTTGGATTGTACTTATGAAAGGTTTTCACTCAAAAAGACCTGTGGCCACTGCCACTTGGGTTCCTCCAAGGATGTAACACAATCATTCCCCCAGTAACTAGCAAGGGGAACTGAGATGGTGAAGGTAACGGTGGCTGCATCAGGTGGCAGGGAACACCTAGGCCTAATGGCTTCCATTTACAACATTGGTTAGACTATCTGTAGGCACGCAAGGATGGAGTTACAATGATGGAAGAATTTTACGAAAACACATCTATATTCTCTCTCTTTTCTGGAACTTAGCATTCTTGCCCCAAAAATGAAAGTGTTACATGAATTGTCTCAGAGGTCTCCCACCTGAACAGTGTGTAAGTAAGCCTGTGACTCCCTCCCCAGGCTAGCCCATTCTTGCTTTAAGTGACTCTAGGCCTTATCTCACCTCTGGCATGGCTCCTCCAAGGAGTGTTCACATGTTAAAGAACACGCTTGAAAGCCGAAAATCCTCTATGTTATAAAGGATGGAACAAAGATGGTGGAATGAGTGCCAGCCAGATCAATAGTTTGGACAAGAGAAGGCAACCTGGCACACTTTCAATGATTGAGAGATAGAAACCTACTCTTAACACCAGTTTTAAGGGCACAGCACATGGAATTATGGCAAACTTTGCATTAGACCACAAAGGGAGGAGTCAGAGGACTGTAAGAAATGTAAAACGTGTGGAAAGATTACCTTTTATGCCATAATATATGTGTGCTTACTTTAATATAAAAATATTCTGTTTTTCTCCAAAATGTTCAAGTCATATTGCACTCCTGGGTGAGGTACTATGTTATCTTGTGAGTCTACAAACTCCCTGGCACAATAGTCCATGCCTGGTGTTCAAAAAGGAAGGCCCTCCTGTAAATGGGGCACACCACAGCTGACCCATACTTGGTATAAAGTAAAGGGTAGTTACAAGTTTCATAATTATTTATTAATAATAATGCCTAACAGGCTAGGAAATGCCACAATTATGTCAAAAAGAGTCCCATTGAGAGGTCCCAAAGTATACAAGACATTTTTTTTAAAGAGATAACTATTTAAAACCACCTAGCTTACTTACCTCTGAGAGGCACTGCTCAATGGGGAAAGCCCCAGGAAACCCTTAGAAGCTTTATACTTGCGAGGTGTGATTAACATTGGCTCTCGGCTGTCCTGTTACTAGCATCAGTGCCATCTAACTGATACACTGCCTATAACATCTCTTTCCCAAACTTCTCTTCTCTAAAGACTTGCTGTTTCCACAGAAAATTAATTCCAGTAGCAACTACCAGCTCTTGCTTCCTGGAAAGAGAATTGGGGGCAGAAACTAACATCCCTGATCTATTGTCCTTTGTGGCAAGACCTTGGAGGAAGAGGGTACCTAGTCTGCCTTGTAGTAGGGAAAGAATTTGGAGAAAGTAGGGCCCAATTCCGGATGAAAGAAATGAGGCTCAGAGATCAGGGAAAGGAACCACAAAGGGTGGCAGAAAATTCATGATGGGACCCCATCCCACAAACACCACAAACTTTAAGTTCTACTAAAACCTGGGACATGCTTGGCATAAAGGGAGTTCTTAATGGAGACCAGGTGAAAGGTAGGTCTTGATCCCTGTGGCTCAGCTACCCAGAGGCAGAACATTTAGGTAGACCAGCGGGCCCTCACAGCCCACCTGACATCTGATGACATACAGACTCATCTTCAAGTTTGATCAGAAACAGTTTACATATACAGTGGTACTTCGAGATACAAGTGCCCTAACATATGAGATTTTTTGAGATACGAGCCATGGAGCGAGCGATTTTTGCTTTGAAATACGAGCAACATTTGAGATAGGAGTCATCGCGTGGATCGGCCGGCTGCATAGGACCCACCAGTTTACCGCGACTCGAGCGTCTCATAGTTTCCCACGCCTCAAGGTTACCGAATGAATTAAACTCGTATCTCGAGGTACCACTGTACTAGTATACTTGAGGTTTCGTAGCATAGGTAACAATACCTTCAAAAATAACTTCCGCCAAAACCGGTTTGGCTCAGTGGATAGAGCGTGGGCCTGTGGACTGAAGGGTTCCGGGTTTGATTCCAGTCAAGGGCGTGTACCTTGGTTGTGGGCACAGTCCCCGTGGGGGATGTGTAGGAGGCAGCTGATTGATGTTTCTCTCTCATCGATGTTTCTGACTCTCTATCCCTCTCCCTTCCTCTCCGTAAAAAATCAATTAAAAATATATTTTAAAAAAATAACTTCCTTTTCCTTTTACTAGGAGTTTCTCCATGCCATATCCTCCAGGGTCTTATTGGTTTATGCCAATAATATAATTGCTTTTTTTTTTTTTTTTGCAGTGGCTTAGTTCTACAGACAGTCTAACTTCAGGTCTGGCTAACTCTGAAATACATATCATTTCACTGGATTTAGGAAGGGAAGACTATAGAGTGCAGAACCAGTTCAGGCGTCGAAGACAAGCGCATCCATGCACCCAAGGCCAAAATGAAAGGGCTGGCTGAGGGCCTCATCTCTCCTCTGGCCCTCCCTGACAGCGTCAACGCCAGAACATTCCGTCAACACCCTGTTTTCTGCTGGGTGGATTCCTGTGGTGTTGTCAGTGTTAAGAGCAGCTGTCCTATGATTCCTGGGTTGTCCCCAGAGGGTTGGACTGAGTTGTTGGACAAAGTGCAGCTGATTCGTTTAAAGCTCAGGGTTAAATAGAGAGAGAGAGAGGAAAAAATAGGGCTTTTGAAATAAGTAATGAACTCCAAGCGGGGCACACCATTGACCTGTATCCTCAAGGGTTAACAGTTTGAAGATGACTAAGGTTTCTGGCCCTGCGAAAGCTGCCAGGAAGAGTCCCCCTTCCTAACCGAAGCCCCCGCCCCGTTTGTTTAATACATGACTTCCTCCAGCACTTCCCCTGGCTTCGGGGAGAAGGATGCAAATGTGTCTAACCTCTGAGCGTGTGGTATGTGCAGCGAGCGTTTCAGGCAGAAGGGGAGGAAGCAGAGAGACCTGAGGCTGTTTCCGCCCACCCGCCTGCGCTCAGCCTCCTGAGAACACCGTGCGGTTTGTGGGTACCCTCCCCGTCCCCTCCAGAAGCCGCTGGAAGAAAACCTGGGGAGCAAAAGTCACAGCCAGATCCCCACGCAGCCCAGCAGTGGAAGCGCAGGCACAGGGACGACCCTCACCCATCCAAGCAGGTGCGAGCCTGGGTGGGTGGAGGCTTTGCTTCATGCCACATCCTCACACCTTGGACTCTTCCAGCGATTTCACTCAGCAAGGGACAGGGGATACCTACAGATCCGCCACACGAAGGTGCGTGGGTGGGTGGCTGAGAAATGACTTGGTGGCAGCCGGGCCTGTCACAGCACAAGCATCCTGGTGACTCTTGCAAGCGAAAATCACCCACTTGCGCAGTGTCTCTGCTGACAAGATAACCATTGATGGCAGCTTTTGTGCCCTGGGTAACCTAGGGGCCTGGAGCTCAGCACACACCCTGTTCCGATCTGGCCAATGATTGCTGGTTTCAGGACACGAAAAGGGTCCTCATTTATACTTAAGTTTGTGGAGAATGAACTGATTGGTTTTACTGCAAAAAGATCTGCCTTTGTTCATCTAGTTAAGCTGGACTCCAGCCTCGCCTCCCACCTGTGACTGGCTGGCCCGCAGGCCCACCCTCGGGGGTAGCTGGCCCAAGTGCACCCATCCTGTGGCAAAGGCTGTGCCAGGAGGGGGCCAGGACGGCCTGGGAGGTCCTTCCAGGAAAGAATGGGACCATCTGGGCCTCATCTCTATCCCCAGAGAATGTGAAAATGCAGATTTCTGGGCCCCCCTCTGACTATATTGCAAAATCTGGAAATGGCTGCCAGAACTTGTATTATAAACCGGCGCCCAGGTACTTCTTATGCTAATTTGAGTTTGAGAACTACTTTGTCACCACTTTAGGAACTCACTAAATGCTTGTGAGATGAAGAAAGGCCAATTCCTTTCTGCTAAGGTATTAACCAAACCCTCCAACAAAGGATGGCCTTTTTGTTCTGTTTTGTTTTCTTTTCTTTTTCTTTCTTTCTTTTTTTTTTTTTTTACAGGAACTCTCAAGATTCTAAAATGAAAATGGCAGGACATTGGGTGTGAACTCTCAGGTGGATATTGGGTGTGAACTCTCCCCTCAAAGCACCTGGTAGGCCCTCTCCACACAGGCCGGGGATCCCATTGAGAGACCCGTGGTACTGAGTGCCAACCATTTTCTCATCTCCTGCCAGGTGCCCGCCGGGAGCTTTACAAAAATTATCTCAAATTTCACATTCATGGTACAGTTCCAAATTTCCAGACGGGGGGACGGAGGCACAGAGAGGTTGAGGAATTTGCCCCCTCATTGTAACTCCAAAGTGTCAAGGCACAGATTCAAACCCAGTCATTTGAGCCCAAAGACTGCAAAGTCCCGCCACACCCATTAAAATAGATTTCATAAATTCCATGGGGCATCAGAGAGTCTGAACTATCAGGTCAAGCCAGGACCTCAGGGCTTGACTAGTTCAACCTTCTCATACAGGGAAGAGACAGTACAGTGTAAATCTGAGGTTCCCTGGTAAGTGCTAAGAAATTAGGCAGCATTTAAAATTTTGGTCATTTTACATGAAAATCCAGGCTTTTCCTCTAGAAAAAGAAGATTTTATAAACCTGAACCCCATCCCTGGGTGTAGTAATGGTTTATTGTATAGGTTTTGGAACTCATAGGTCTGGATATGAGTCTTGGCTCATGGCTGTGTTACCTTGGTTAAGTCACTTAACCTCTCTGAGCCTTTTCCCCTCAGCTAAAAAGTAAATATAATAATAGTATACACCTCATTGGATGGTATTAGCATGGAATGAGATATATGCTCAGTGCTTGTGCTTAATAAATATTAGTCAATATAAGTGTAGAGAGAGAAGGCTTTGACCACGGCAACATACCTAGTACATGACAGAGCCAAGACTCCCACCCAGATGTCAATAACAATTCCCAAGCTGCTTCCACTGCGTCATTCTACTATCCATCCCCATCCTCCATTCCACCACTCCCCATGAAACACCCAAGTCAGCATGCAGGCAATGAGGAAAGCTGAGTTTTCTGCATGTCCTACACAGCACTAGCTAGATGCAACATTTACCTCAAGAGGCAAAGTGGTCATGGTATACAGAGCATTAAATTGAGGTCCAGATTGTCGTCTCAACCAGCTTATTGACTCCTAGAAAATCATTTATCCTGACTGGGTCTCAGTTGCTTTATCTGTAAGAGGGGAATTATCTATTAGAAGTTAAATTGTGTCCCACTAAAATTCAGATGTTGAAGTCTTGATCCCCAGTACTTCAGAATATAAGCAAGCGCATTTGGAGATGAGGTCTTTAAAGAGGTGACTGAGGTAAAATGAGACTCTCAGGGCAGGACCCTAATCCAATGACCGGTGTGTTAGAAGAAAAAGACACGAGGGTACATAGAAAACAGCCATCTGCAGGCTGAAGAGAGCATCCTCCCAGCCCTGTCAGCACTTTGATCTTGGACTTTGAGCCCCCAGAACTGTAAGAAAATCAGTTTCTATTGTCCAAGTCACCCATTCTGTGGTGTCTTGTTATGGAAGCCCTAGCAGATTAATACAGTGTGTTTCACAGGGAATCGTTGAAGAGCCCAGTACATTGTAGGCCTTTGACAGGGCTTAGCTATTGCCTTACACAATCGGAGCAGAGGGCGTGGGATCTCTCTGATGGAGACTTCTTTTCGTTCTGAGGCTGCTCCTCGAGCCCGCCTTCTAAGCCTTCGGGGTTCGCCTGCCAAGCACCTGGAATCCACCCATTGTCTAGCCAGAACACCCTCTACCTTGGACAAGACTGGAAAGATAAGGATAGCTTTATCAACTCTCCTTCACGCCACCACCTTCCTGTTTGTACTTGTCATTGCAACAAACCCTTTCTTCATTCCAATCTTTCTTAACATGCCTCCATCTTGAAATACTATCAGCTCAATCACTGGGACATCTTTTAAGATTACTCTTAACAGCTAGGAGGTTAATTGGACTCATGAGTGAAATATCTCTCAACGTAGAATGATTACTCACAGGACATCTTTATAGTTTCTCTCACCCCTACTATGCACAATAAAAATGTACTATATGTCCTTAATTTTTATATTGATTATACCTTAAAATGATCATATTTTCAATGTGTTAGTTAAATCAAATGTGTTCAACTAGTTTCACTCATTTCTTTTTGCTCTTTTAATGTGATCCCTAGAACATTTTAATTGCATATGTAGCTCACAGTATGCTTTTACTGGACAGTGCTGACAAAGAAGAAAAACCAAGGCACAAGAATATTTTAAAGTGACTTGTTCTAGATTCCATATAGTCAGAACTGAAATCAATGTCTGGCAGCCCGCGTAGGCCTCAGCCACTAGAGGAACATAATCCCATAACATAGAATGACACCCTTTTGCACTAATCTTTGAAAACGTCTCTCCCACACTGAAATCTGAGATCTCCATTCGTCACTTTGTTTCTCTTGAGAAGGAAGCCTGTGAGGATAACAGTCAGCCAGAGGATGAACAGAAAGCCATAATCTTACACGAGTCTTGAAGAGTGAAGTGAACGACCTAAGTTTTTCATCCCTCATGTCTAGAGCGGTTCGTAAGACTATGTTTAACTCCCGCTACCACATCAGAGCATACATGACTAAGAAAAATGAGAGACTCAAATGACCAATAGTTCCTCTCTGTTATGCCTTCTTTATCAACAGCAATTGTGATCACTCTACAAATCCCCAAATGATGTCACCTAAGGGACTGAAAGGCTCATCCTCTTACAGGTGGATGCACCTGGGGAGGTGAAAATAGAAGGCGAAGATGAGGGAGTCTCAGCTGATTTTGTCTCCGCTTTGAAGAGGAAAAGGCCGTGCATAAAGACCACCAACATCTGGGGTGGCAAACTTCACTGAGTCTGGGAACCTAGCTCCCAGCAGGGCGGTCCTTGTCTCACCTGGATTTGCCCGTGCCCTTAAACCCTCAACCTCGTCAGAGCCATTCAGGAAAGACCCCTGATTTTCCCGAGGCTAAAATACCCCCTCCTCTGGAGGTCACTGTGGGACAGGCAGGAACCGTGATGTAAGCATAAAACAAAAACAGGTCTGTGAGCAGCCTGAAGAGTCATCAGTTAAGTTCATAAGAAACTCATTAGGTTCTTTCCAGGATTTATTGATTCTTACCTTACCTACGACTATCACAAAGCCATTTATTCGCTTCAGTAGAAAAAAAAGAGGAAATAAAAAAGAAGAATGAAGTACTTTCAGACACACTCCAAAAAGATGTCAAAACTCAAGAAAGGGACAGATGAAACACTCAAGAAGCAGAGCGGCTTAGAGCTGGTGGGTATACTTCTCCATGTTTCTTTCAATCTGGCATTGATAACACCAGAAGAAACGAATAGCTGTGACCATTCTATTTAGATATTGATATCCATACCCATGACCCAGAGGCATTCGTGGATGTTTATCACCCACCCGTGGACGTTCCATTTTCTGCTTTCAATGGCATGGAGATGCGTGATCCACAGAAATCATTGGATTAATTTTTCTTACATGTTTAATCCTGTGCAGGGGTGAGCCTCAGCGATTGCTCATTCTCCCAGCAGCACCCTAGAAAAGGGGTGCTGGGTGAGAGAAGGGGTACTTAGGATGTTCAGAAACATCTGTCTCAGTAACCCCGGACAGGAGTTAGTTGTCTCCTACTCAGACAGGGCCCCTCACAAACCCCCCTGCACCCCGAGTGTGCCATGTGCTCAGGGACTGGTGGGCCGGTCTCCTGGCTCAGGGCCATGCTCAGGGCAGCGTGGGCCCTGCCTGGCATGGCTCCCTGTGAGCCCTGCACTCCCCTGTCCCCGCAGATGGGCCAACCCTCAGGGAAAGGAAGCTCGTCTGGGATCCTCCTGTCTTCATTCTTCCCAAATGGGCTTTGCTATACAAAGCGAATTAAACGACCATTGTTCCTTCCCTCCATGAAGCTGGCAAACCAACATCCGGCCTCCTACCGAAGGCTCCAGGGCGTGTGCTGCTGGCCGCCTGCTGCTGCTCCCAGCAATGAGGAAAACTGGGTGCAGACCCCTCTTCCGTGGGTCCTGTCTCCTTTCCCCGTGGGTCCTTCTCTGTGATGACATAAGGGGAGCAGGTGGGGCAGGGGGGAGGAGCAAAAGGAGGTTTACAGTAGCTCAGTGGAAAACAGTATAAACTATTTGCATACTCAACAACTGAAAAGCTACTTTTAAAAATATATATATTTTATTTATTTTTTACAGAGAGGAAGGGAGAGGGATAGAGAGAAATATCGATGAGAGAGACACATCGATCAGCCACCTCTTGCACGCACCCTACTGGGGATGTGCCCGCAACCAGGATACATGCCCTTGACCGGAATTGAACCTGGGACCCTTCAGTCCATAGGCTGACGCTCTATCCACTGAGCCAAACCAGTTTTGGCTGAAAAGCTACTTTTGCCCCACCCTGCATAATGTGCAGAAAAGGGCTTTTATTGATGTATCCTTTTAAATGTTCTCCTCCCAGCCTGGAGAGGCACTCCCCCGGCCTTCACAGAGAGGCGGGGAGACATGATGGGACCAGATCCTAAAACACCGGCCTTTAACCCTTCCCCTCCCTGAGGAACCATTTCTCAGCGAAGACTGACCTCATTGTCTTCAGGGTCCTCCTAAAACACCGAGTGGTCAAATGGTAACTGCGTGAGGTGATGGGTGCATTAGTGAACTTGGTGGTAAATAGTTCCAGTGTATACCTACATGAAGCCATCCCACTGTACACTTCAAATATCTATTGTTTTATGTTAACTAGACCTCAATAAAGCTGGAAATAAAAAAATAATAATAATAAATTAAAATACAAAGTTGTCACCTGACCCCGAATCTAAAGTAGAAAACGTAAAAATATTTCCTAAAAAGTCGAGCAGCGGAGATGAAAGTAATACACACATCCTGGGACCCAGACATGTAAAGCCCAGCGCTGAGAGGAAAGGAAGCAAAAGACGTCATCGGTCCTCAAAGCAGTTTTTGACTCTGCAGAGAGAAGAAAGATTGGGGAGAAGAGAGAAAAAGGTGGAAAGAGGGAGAGAGATTGAAGAGAGAGGAGCAACCTGAGTCTCTCATAGCGTAGCACTTTTCACACTGCAATGAAACTGCTTGTGTCTAACCCCCCTTCCTATATACATCCCAGGATCTGCATTTTAGGCCTTTGTTTTACAAAGTTTACTTCAAAATCATTGAAATCTAGCATTTATCAGTAACTCACGGAAAACTCTGACATCCTAAAGTGACCCACAGGGCTAGTGCCTGTGGACACTACCTCTGAGGCTTCCTTGTGGACCATCCAAAGATAACACCGAGCTGGCTGAAGTCCTATGACTGGGCAGTACCCAACCTATAGGATAAGCAGAGCTCCCTCTTTTCACACTTTCTTTATTTTTTAAGATATATTTTTATTTATTTCAGAGAGGAAAGGAGAGAGAGAAAGAGAGACAGAAACATTAATGATGAGAGAGAATCATTGATCAGCTGCCTCCTGCATGCTCTCTACTGGGGATGGAGCCTACAACCCGGGCATGTGCCCCAACTAGGAATCAGACTGTGACCTTCTGGTCAACGCTCAACCACTGAGCCACTACAGCTGGGCCTCTCTCTTCACACTTTCATATACTCCTAGGAATGCCATTAACCATGGATCTCTCTAACTGGTGTAACTCATAACTAATAGCAAACAACTCAAACATCTGATTCACTACACTTCAGGAATCCTCAGGAGAGCTCCAGATACAAGGTGTTAGAGAGGGACAGAGCTAGGCAAGTGAGTTCCAGGAGGGAAAACATATCTGAACAGCAGGCTTTGAACCCAAAGGCTAGAACTATTCAAAATTATTTATTCTTCCACCTTTTAGAAGGGGGTGGGGAATGTCTGGCCCATGGGCCATAAAAGGCCCTCAGAATCATTTGACCTGGTCCTGCCAATGTAATTAGGGGTGAGTTAATTAAATGTTTGACCAAATATTAGCAGCCTAATTTTTAAGTTGATAATTTTGTGTGTCCTGCAAAAGATGTTATACATACCCAAATGGCCCTTGGCAGAAAAAAAGGTTTCTCACCCCTGTTTTAGAATGAAAGGTTAGAATAGGTATTTTAAAAATGAGTTTCTGTAGAATCAAATGTACCATCAGGACATTTCACACTTACTGGTCCTCTCGACCATTTCTGAACTGGGGGCGGGTGGGTCTCTGAGGTTTCTAACCTCACCTCTCACATTAAGGCTTTCAGAATGAGACCTTGGCACGTGTTTCCTGAACAGCCTCTCTCTAAAAGTGGACTTGTTCTCAGAAAGGGAGAGCCACTTCTGGTAACTACAGGACCAAAGCAGGAAGCGAGCTGCTGACAGTCTGGCAGGGTGTGTGGATGGTGTGGAGGATGCAGAAGGTTTCATGGTGATGCAGCTCTGCTCCTCCAGACAGCACTCTTCAGGGGCTTGGTCTTTCCCGCCAGCGCCACCCCCACCAGCTGTGAGATTTGTGCATGAAGCCACCAGCCAGTGTCTCTGTGACCACAGGGGTTCATTTTCAGGATCCTGGCCTCTATCTGATTCTACAGTATTGACAAAGTTAATATTGTAGGAAATGTTACTATGACAAATTATGGCAAACTTTGTGGCTTAACCAACACAATTTATTATCTTACAGTTCTGGGGGTCAGAAGTCTGATATGGGTTTCACCAGGCTAAAATCAAGGTGAAATCTCTAGGGGAGGATCCTTGCCTTTTCCAACTTCCAGAAACTGCCCATACTCCTTGGCTCATGGCCCTTTCCTCCATCCTCAAAGCCAGCAAAGTCAGATTGAGTCCTCACATTAAATCATTCTCTTCCATTTTTAAGAGAATTAATGCCAGACCCATCCAGGTAATCCAGGTTAATCTCTCTAGTTCAAATTCCAGTTGATTAACAACTTTAATCCCATCTGAGACTTTAGCTCCCCTTTGCCACATAACATAACACTCATAGATTTCAGAGATTAAGAAGCAGTTCTCTTTTGGGGGCCCTTACTCTGCCTACCACACGAGCAAATCAAAACAAAAAGGATATAAAATGGGAAAATATGCCCTCTCAATGAACATACATGAAACACCTTGAAAATGCCAGGGAATAAATACAAAGTAATAGGTCAAAAGGGAAGCAACAAAGTACAACATCAATTCAGGGCCAGAAAGTTCACTGAGTGTCAGAAGAGGTCATTGATGAAATCAAAGCAAAAGGAAGCAACCAAGAGACTTGGTCAATGAGAACTAGTAGGAACCTCAGGAAGTTACATGACTACCATTACTGAGCTCTCACACAGAAGTTTGTGCTCAAACATTTTCCTGGTCAAATGCTTGGATGCCTGAGTTGAATATATGAAAAGATGCAAATCAACACCAAGCAAACGGTCAACCACTGCAGCATTTCACATCATCTTTCCCAATGTCCATGGATTCCACACCACTTACTTGATTCCCATCCCCACCCATTCAACTCTGAGTCACCGCCAAAAAGAACTCTTTGTAGTTCTGACAGCTAAGGAGCCAAAGTTCCCACAGGTCCCAGTAAAAACATCTTATCTATTAAAGAGGGAATATGCTAATTGACCATCGCTCTGTCACAAAGATGGCTGCACCCACAGCTGAGGCCAAGTTCCCATAAGGAGCCTGAGGCTATGCTGTTCCCTGCCCCTGTGGGGCTTGACAGCGGACCTCAGGCCATACCCCCCACCTGTCAGGGCTTCACAGGGGACCTCAGGCCATACCCCTAGCCCTGGAGTCAGGCTGGGGGACCTTAGGCCATGCCTTCTGCCTTGGCACCAGGCCAGGGAACCTCAGGCCACACCCCCCACCCAGCAGGGCTTTGTGGGGACCTCAGGCCTCACCCCCTGCCTTGGCACCAGGCCAGGGAACCTCAGGCCATGCTCCCCACCCAGAGAGGCTTGACAGGGGACCTCTAGATACATCCCCAGAGCCAGGCTGGGAGACCTGAAGCTGTGCCCCCCCCCACACCTGGTGGGGCTTGACGGGGTACCTCAGGCCATGACCCCCATCCAGTGGGGCTTGACAGGGGATCTCAGGCCGTGTCCCTCACCTAGCAGGGCTTGACATAAAACCTCAAGGCACAACCCCATCCTGGCACTGGGCCAGAAGATCTGAGGCTATGCCCCTGCTCAGCGAGTTCTTGATAAGGGTGGGAGGGTGGGACTAGCTGGGTCTGGATCTAGCCCAATTTTTTTTGTGGGGGAAGGAGACAGGTCTGAGTCTCACAAAATTTTGAGACACATGTGGGTATGTGGGGACTTGACTCTGGGTTCTCCCTTTTAATGTGCATAAATTTCAAGCACTGGGCCACTAGTTATATATAAATGGGAAGAGCAGAAGTGTGCACCAAGCAAATTGAACTCCCACTAACCTATGTGTCAAACTGGATGTCAGAAATACGTCAAATTTCTGGTATCCAGTATAGTTACAATGAATAGGGGACATCTCTGAGAAGGACTTGAGGAATACCATTGTATCTCTGCATATTGATGGAGGTCCAAGGACCTTTAAGGGCTAAGTCAAATTCCTCATTCAATCCTCCCAGCAACCCTTGGTGTAGGGTGTACTACATCCCTGTTTGGCAGGCAAAGGAAATGGAAGCTCCAGAAGAGCTTAGATGGAACCTGGTCCATCCTATGCTAAGTTTGAGTTTTTCTGCTGTGTCTGATTCTTCCTCATCTAGTCATCCTGATAGCCCTATTATTTCTATTATTTTACAGGGAGAATAGATTTTTCATATATGTCAACCACTACAGCATTTCACATCATCTTTCCAAATGTCCATGGATTCCACATCACTTTACTTGATTCAGAACCAGAAAGTTCACTGAGTGTCAGAAAAGGTCATTGACGAAATCAAAGCAAAATTAAGCAACCAAGAGACTTGGTCAATGAGAACTGACATTTTTTATATATATATATATATATATATATATATATATATATA
>JAAGEH010000046.1:7494106-7517288 GCA_011751065.1 Lasiurus cinereus
AAACTCTCCCAAAGCAATCACAGGATAGAGTGGTGTGTTTTTTAAATGAAGGCCACCACTAGGCAAAACTGGAGCAGGAAACCACAGATGTGAATATATTAAGCTGTATTTTAAGAAATCGCAATGGGAAATGGTTTAAATACGAGAGAGTGCTGGGCTCGGACAGATGGTGAGCGGCAGGGCAGCCTGGTCCAGCAAGCTCTCCCTTCAATCTGCCCCACCCCCCTCCCTGGTCCCAGGGACGGAGCTGCTGTCGTCTGCTGGCCTGGCTGCTCTCTGCCTGTCCCTGAGCCATCCTCATGTGAATCCAAACTTGATCCTTTGAATTAGACCGGGGCTCCACAGCTACCACTGTGTGAACTATGATGTTAGCAGGAATACCCTGAAATGTCTGATGCATTTGTCCAGAAACTCATCATCATCCGCCGTCACCACAAAAGCCCTGAGTTTTAAGACCAAAGGCACAGACCGCTGGGAGAACCATGGACCCATTTCCGACGGGCCACAGCATGCCGAACGAACATCACAGCGGTCCTGTTGTCTTGGCTGCAGTCATCTCTGTTTTTGCACCAGCGAGCCCCTAAAACTAGAGCGGTGTCTGCCTGCCACACAGCACTGTGCCCTGGGACCCGCTAGGTTAGCTCCCAAAGTCTTTACATTTTTACTTTCTTAAAGTACAGCTGGCACACTATGTTATGTTAATGTCACGTGTACAGCAGAGTGATTTGTGCAAGAAATCGAGAAAGAAGCTCTCTGTCTGGGTCAAGTGAACAGACAATGAAAACCCAAAAAGGGGAAGAGAAATCGATGGCAGAAATGCAGTGAATGTGTTAGGGGCATCAGGCGGGCTGGAGGGAAGGTGACAGAGCTTCTGTCTCTGCAGCTTACCCACACATCCACTGTTCTGTCCTAGCTGAGCCTCTTGCCCTGACAGCTGGGCCTTCTGCATGGATCCATGCTGCTTCCAGGACACCACCTAAGCCCTAGGTTAGAGGATCAGAGTAGATCTCCAGCAATAGATTCTTGAGAGTGGGAGGGGCCTCTGAGCCCACGTGACATATCCTTTTCCATTAAATCCCACTAAGCATTAATTATTTCCCTTGGCCCCTGAAGGTTTTAAAACTGCATTCATCAGTATGGAGTTTCCTCAAAAAACTAAAAATGAACTCCCATTTGACCCAGCAATCCCACTCTTAGGAATATATCCTAAGAAAGTAAAAACACCAATCAGAAAGGATTTATGCACCCCTATGTTCATAGCAGCACAATTTACAAAAATAGCTACAATTTGGAAACAGCCTAGGTACCCGTCAGCAGATGAGTGGATCAGAAAACTGTGGTACATCTACACAATGGAATTCTATGCAGCCATAAAAAAGAAGGAATTCTTACCATTTGCAGCAACCTGGATGGAACTGGAGAGCCTTATGCTAAGCAAAATAAGCCAGTCAATGAAGAAGAAGCACCACATGATATCATTCATATGTGGATAATAAAGAACATTATAAACTGATGAACAAAAGGATAGACACAGAGGCAGTAAAGCATCAAACAGATTGCCAAATTACAGCAGGAATGATGGTCAATCTGTATATTACTCTTTTATTAGATAGGATAGAGGCCTGCTGCATAGGTGGGGGCCAGTTAATTTGCCCTGAAAAGTGTCCTGGATCAGGATGGGTGTTCCCTTGGGGCATAGGGTGGCCTGGGTGAGGGGCCTGTGGTGGTTTATAGGCAGACCACACCCCCCGGTGACCCAAGCAGAGCTTCTGGTATCTGGGATTTATTTATCTTCTACAATTGAATCTGTGTAGCCTGGAGCAGAGCCAAGCCTGGGCCTGCCAGGGTGTGGGGAAAGCTTGGCTTCCTCTATCGCCAGGGGCAAACCAAGCCTGCCTCTGTGGTGGCAGCCATTGAAACTTTGTTGCCTTAAGCAGAGGCCTGGGCCTGCCAGGGTTTGCAGAAACCTTGGCTTCCTCCATTGCCAGGGGAAACCCAAGCCTTCCTCCTGCTCTCTCTGTGGCTATAGCCATCTTGGTTGGGTTAATTTGCATACTCGCTCTGATTGGCTGGTAGGTGTGTCTGGTGGGTGTGGCTTGTGTGTGTAGCAGAGGTATGGTCAATTTGCATACTATTCTTTTATTAGACAGGATATTGTTGTCTATATTTGTTATATTGTGCATTAAATCACTATGGCTTATTTACTGCTCATTGCAAATTTGTTCCCTTAAACAATATCAGTTTCTTTAAGGCAGAATCTATGGATATTCTGGAAGGAATAATAGGGATTTTCCTCTCCAGATTCATTCTTCCTCCAGTGATCCTGCTGAGCCTACAAAAAAGAAAGCAAACATGTACCTGCTCACTCGGGCCTGAAATGAGAAGCCTTTGCTGTTGCCATCTGCTCTTTCTAGCATACACACACACACACACACACACACACACACACACAAACTCACACACACGTACCTACACCTACTTACACATGTTCACAGAGCCCCCAGCAGCCTCATGCCTCTATGACATCTGAGAAGAGTAACACTATCTCACATAGACTCTATACTGTGTTATCACCTTTAAGAATCCGGTGAACCAAAGCATTCTCTCGTGCCTCTGACTCTGCAGCTTTATTTCCTCCCTTCTTGCTTCCTTTTTCTGAGGTGAAAAACCTTGCCCAGCTGCTGATTCACCTGCTCAGAGACACTGTGGCTTCCGTATGCTGAAAAGCAGCTGTTCGTCAATGGAAAAGGTTACAGGTAGAGGCCATCGTGGGGCCATAGCAAGCTGTCAGGGGAGCTTCCAGGAGAAAGGCTGCTCACCATCCTTAAGTAGACTGCCTATCCTCAGTTGCTTTTCCATGAAAGTAAAATCTGGAGCATATTCTTCATAAAGCTATTGAGAAGCAGAAGCAATGTTCCAATCATTTATTCTCAGAACAGCAGGATCCTGTCTCTCACAGCCCACGACACCTCTGTACCTTGAGACTTCTCAGAGGCACCATCAGTGAGATTCACCAGGGAGGTGAGTTGGGAGGCCAGGTTCTAACCGGTCTGTCCTTTCACCTCTTTGCAGCCTGGGAATCCCATCTTGAATCCTCAGGAAACGGATAGATGCTCCTAAAGACCTTTCCAGACCAATGACGATTCTAACACCAAGTGAGTGAAGAGTGCCTTAGACTGTGCTGAAGACCCAGAATAAGAAAAGGGACCTGTCTTTGGGTGTTTGATATAAGCCAGCAACACCTGGGAGAGAATAACAGGAGGTAAGACTTGGTTCATGGTGACACCGTGACAGTTTCAGGCCTACTCAGGATTCTGAGTCAATACTAAGGAAAGGCCTGGAAAGGTGAGTGTATCCATTTAGTCAGCCTAAACTTAATACAATTAATATGAAAAAAGGGGGGAGGGAGATGCTAAAATTTTACTCCATCATTTTCTAGAAGTTTCCCAACAGTCCAGTTGAAACCTGAGGAGAAGGTTAGTACCAAGTCATGTGTGATAAATCAGAAATGGTCCCAGGATTAGGATCTTCTAGATGAACAGTGGGAGATCACTTCTCTGGAGCCACCCATGTTCACTACCCAGCTGAGTCTTCCGAAGGGCAACAGCTGTTGATTCTCCATCCACATCTGGTCACAATTTCTTCCCGACCTCATGAGGCACTCCATGTATTAATCATCAGGGGAAAGACAAGAGCAATAGTGTGTATACCAAAAAGGGGCATTATGGACTGAATGTTTGTGTCCTCCCAAAAGTATGTGTTTAAGTCTTGACCTAATGTGATAGCATTAGTAGGTAGAGGTGATTAGGTTTAGATGAGGTCAGGAGAGTGAGGTCCTCATGATGAGATTAGGATCCTTATAAGAAGAGGTACCAGAGAACCTTTTCTCTTCTCTCTTCTCTCTCTCTCTCTCTCTCTCTCTCTCTCTTTCTTTCTCTCATTCTCTCTCTCCCCCACCCCCCACCTCCCATGTTATGGTATATCAGGAAGACAGCTATCTGTAAGCCAGGAACCCAACCATGAACCCAACCATGTTGAGACTCTGATCTTGGACTTCTCATCTTCTAAAACTCTGAGAAATAAGTGTCTGTATGACATTTTTATACCCAGCCCATAGTATTTTGTTATAGCAGCTCAAGCTAACTAAAGTTGAGGGAAATCCTATATAATAAAGAGTTAATATGCTAATTAGACCAGATGGTAAAACAACCTTCCAAAATGACCAGTGGGTAGGGCTGCAGGGCTGCAAGGCAGCCAGGGCTGTGATGGGCTGAGCTACTTGAATGAATTTTGTGCTTTGGGCCTCTAGTCTCTAAATAAAACAGAAGTGGGTCCAACAACCTTTGCAATGCTCTTTGAGCCCTGCAAAGCAATAGCCACCTCATTTTGGTCCAATCTAATCTTTCAGAATTTATGTTCCTTAATTCTCCTACTTGGCCTCAATACAAAAAAAAGGAAGTACATGGCCTTTGCCAAATTAGGTCCTACTACCCTGCCAAGTCCCAGGTGTGACTCAAAAGTTAGAAGGCTGTTCCTTCAGGCAGCTACCCTCTTACATACCTGGGCTTGTGTGATCCAGGCATCAGGTAGGTGAAGAGTGACTCTATCTTGGAAGGTGAAGCATTTCTAAGCATCTCAAAGGGAGGTGATGTTTCTTCTAAGGAGTCATTTGGATTTCATAGATGGACTCTAGTGTCCTTCTCCAGAATTAACACACATGATCAGATGCCCCATGGAGTATGCTCTACATGGTACTGAAAGCTATTTCTCATACCAGACACAAGTCTGTGTTAGAGAAAAGTAAAAAGAATTCAGTCACTCATGAATTAAAGCTCTCCCAAAAACTAGGTACAGAATTATGCAAGTTAGAATCTTGCAAATCCTCTTTTAGGAGCTTGTGATCCCAAAAAGCTTCCGATTAGGATGGGGTCATCTGATCTACTGTAAAGTAATCCTGACCCAGAAGCAGGTAGCATACAAATGATTTGCTTGTATCCAGAGCCAATTTGGAACAAATTACATCCGAGTAGCCATTCTGCTGAATCTGTTCCTCAGCCACCTTAGCGGCTTTGGTGGTCCCATTCAGCCACATAAGCCACCCAGGCCCTGGAGGAGTGCTCAGGACAAAGCACAGGAGTTTAAATGGGTTAGAAATTAAATAGAAGCAAATTACCTCTTCTGAAGGTCCAATCTTCTTGAACAAAAAGAACTCACTTGATAGATTTGACATTTTACACTATAGAATTTTCTAGTCAAAAAAGTGGGTGGTCCTTCCACTTACTTAGCTATTCTTTAATTCTCCAGTAATATTTTATATTTTATGACTTGAGACTTTGCACATTTAAAAGATATGCTGAAGGTATTTCATTGTTTAATGCAATTATAAAGGTAATCTTTTAAAAATTTAATATTCTAACTAATTGATGATGGCATATAGAAAATATAAGTAATCTTTAAATATTGACCTTTGAAACTGCAGATTTATTAAAACCATTTATCATTTCTTAAAAAAAAATCACTTCATATAAATGAGCACTTATTGACAAGAGGGGAAGTATTTCTAAATCTATCACCATTATTGTGTAAAACCGATCGTGTGCCACACAGGTACCCGAGAGAACAGGAAAGAGGTGTGGACGTTACCTTTAGTTTTAGGTGGTCAGGAAACATAACTCTCACCTTTGGGAAATGGGTGATCTGTACAAATGAAAACTTGGCCCATTCCATCCTGTTGAGAAGGAGCATATGGATGTCTATCTTTGCTGCCATTCCTGGTTCTGAGTTGTGTGCTGGTGGTATTTTTTATGGAGATTGGGAAGAGAGAAGGGATTTAATCATTTCTATTCCCTTCCAGCATCCATTCAAGAGGAATTATAGGGTCCTTTGCACATGAGAAGGAATGTGAGAAGGGCAGGACACAATGTGACAGAGAGACAATTGTATCACACATATAAGGTGCAAAAACAATTGTAAGACAAATGAAATGAATGACTCCAACTGTGCCCAGACTAAGGGAACAGAGACAAAGTATAGCAAGTAGCAGTGAAGCCCATGAGCTGGAAATTAAAGAGAGGGGTCAGTATTTTTCTATCTGAGCAATGACAGGAGTGGCCTGGCTCCCTTTCTTTACCTCATGTATGACTTTCTTATGCTATAAAAAAATACCCTAGAACACACAGATATCAATACAAAACTCTTCATTTTACAAGGGGTACAATAAGGTACAGAACCCATGAATTAGTTGCTCAAGGTAACCCAACCAACCAAGTCAAAACTCAAAGCTAGAGCCAATACAGACCTCTAAATGTCCTAGACAGGGGAGAGGGAGAGGAATTTGAATCATCTGCTTGGAACAGATGAGTGTCTTGGATGTTGATGCATTGATGCATACTCACCTGAGCAAACACCAGATAGAGTTGCCAGATAAAGGACAGGACACCCTGGTACGTTTAGATTTCAGCTAACTTTGAGTGTATGTGCAAAATACTTTATGTGCCTATGGGGCATAATTCTACTAAAAATTTATTTTTTGTTTAGCTGAAGTTCACATTTACCTGGGCATCCTGTGTTTTCATTCACAAATTCTCACAACCCTAACGTCAACGGCCTTTTCCTCCCTGTTCATTATGGTCCTCCTGCTAGAAGTGCTACTTCACCTTGTGCAAACACCTATAACATATTCTGATGGAACAACATGAATAGCCTGGAATATGCTGCTGTGGATTCTCAAATTGTTTCATAGGCTTTCCTTGTCTCTTTCCATCGATGCTTCAAGCCACTTGGGTCAAACCCATGCCTGCCTCTCATTTTGTATCCTCTGTTAGTTCTCCCTGTTACAGGGCAGAATGGTCAATAATTGATGGACAGTTGTTTGCTTTAAGGCACATAGAGAAGTTGACAAGCGTGAGATTAGGATATCATTTTCTCCCTAGTTTCTCCCAAGTATAAAAAGACAAAGGATGGAGGAAGGAAAGTCTAGAATGCTCCAAAATGATTTGCGGCTCAATTAAAAATAACATGTGTATGTTAAATTGATTTGCACCAAAATTACGCATGTGAGCAAGAAGCCACAACCAAATTGTGAATTAGGGCAATTATATATTACACTAGAGGCCCAGTGCACAAAATTCATGCACTCAGGGGTCGAGGGATTCCCCAGCCTGGCTTGTGCCCTCTCACAGTGCAGGAGCCCTGCAATCAATCATCCCAAAGAGGTAGACCCTGCCCACCCATCTGAGGCTCCTGGATGGATTGCCCAAAGAGGTAGGTGGGAACTGGGGGTCCTGCCTCTGCACCACGTGGGGCCATGGGACCCCCAGGTCTGAGCTGCCACTGGGCCATACCACATCTCTGTGTGACACACGCAATGTCAAGTCCCCACCCACCCATGCACTCCCACTGCACACACAGCCTCTGGTGATGGATTGTGGGGTTGTGATGGCATGAGGGCATCACGACATGAGGGTGTGAAGACCACCTAGGCTATTATTAGTATAGGTTTTGACTATACATTTGCTTCTATGTAAATTACTTTCCTCATCTAAATACTATTCCATTCCCCAAGCATCACAGCCAGAAGAGCATCAAACATCACCTGGGCCAGGTCATCATGATATAGGAAAAGAGCCTAGAGAAGAAGTCATCTGTTCATGGTGGGAAGTGGGTTAGTGGCAATCTAACCCCAAGTCAAACCTGGTCCCCACATCAAAGATCTTTCAGTGTGTTAAACTGACTCCCCAGTCTCAGGGACAGCCATGTGCCAATGGGGCAGGTGTTTAGCCCTGCTTGTTTTAAACAATAACATTTGTTGTCTTTTTCTATCGATAAAAGGTATTTCCTTTTAGTGGGAAATCTAGAAGATATAGAAACACATAAAAATGAAAATTGAAGTCACCCACCAGAAAAGCCTCCTATGAATATTTGAGGTATTTGCTGCCAAGCCTTTTCCTATGCATATTAGAATAGAAACTCCATGGAGGCAGGGGTTGTATTCATCTTCCTTGGCCCTATATTCTCAGCCTCAGACACTTATCTGACACATAAAAGACACTCATCCAGGCTTGTTGAATAAATAGATACATAAATATGCATATTTATGTATATTATATGTGCATAAATTATGTAATTTAATAAATTGAATTCATACCATTATAATTCACTCAATATCCCTTAATATCATAGCATAAATATTTTCCCATGTCAGTAAATATCCTTCTACATAAATTTGAAATAGCTGAATGATTTTTTATTGTACAATTAAACCATAATTTACTGACCCATCTTTAATCAATGTACATTTAGGTAATTTCCAAATTATTGTGAGTTACAAACAGTGCTATGATAAATATCTCTGGCCCTGGGTCTCAGTGAGAGTCTGCCTGTGGGGAAATTGAACCTTTACCTTCACTGGTGGGAGAAGTTTGGGCAATAAAGTGATAGCGAGTGGACTGCCTGGGAAAGTGTTAGCCCTGTCTAGGCCGTTTGACTCAACTTCCCTCACAAATCACAAGCCTGGTCAGAACTGACATCCGAGACTGCAGGCATCAGATAATCTATTTAAATATTATCTCACTTACATCTTACATGAAAAAGTTATCCTAAGTGGGTGAGATAAAATATCTGAACCAAAGGGCATGTTAGAGTTGATTTCATCAGTCTCAGTCTTAGCCAAAGAGCATTAAATTATAAATAAAGTGCCTTCCTCTCCCCAAACAAGTTCAATTATGTATTCCAGTAGGAATGTGAGTTTAAATTCAAGAAAAATAATACAGATGACCCAAGTCTAAACTTAAGTAACAAATTTATTTTTAATTCTATCTGTGTATGTTACATTCCCTGCATTACCCACACTTGAACATTTTTTTTTTTTACTGTTGTTCATTATACATCTACTGACATTCAGCAACCCATGACTTCAAGCTGCCTCTTTAATTTTCCCTTCCAGTTGAAGCAAAGCTAAACCAAAGCAGATCCAGCAGGTTCTGTTCTAAGATGTAAAAGGGTCTTTATGATGTCATTTTATGTTCTGTTCTGAGCACTGAGGTCCAAGAAAAGATCTCTCCTTCCCGAGAAGAAGCAACATCAACTTTTTTTTAAAAAATCCAAACTTAACTGAGTTCTGGGTCTGGGGATAGGACATCAGATTCCAGGATTGGGCTGCTGTATAAGGCAGAGTGTGAGTACCCTGTCAGTGGTAGGCAGTTAGACATGATCAGAGCCAGGACATTGGGCCAGGTACAGAGGGTCACCAGGGCAGAAGGTCCTGGGTGCAGGAAATGGACAAAACTAGGAAAACAAAGACCTCATGCCCATGGTAGCCTATCATCCCATAGCATATTGCTGGTCATGCTGTTTAGACCTCCTGACTTTTCATATCCCTGGTCATGCAGTTCAGACCCTCCCCTGACTTTCCTCCCCTGGCATGTTGCTAGTCATGTAGTAGACCCCCTTGCAAGAGGAACAAGGGGCTGAAGAGTGACCTCATGCGACTCTCACGTGGGCCTTTCCATGACCACTCCCTTAAGCATTGACTCCGAGGATAACATCGAGGCCTGAGTTGTGTTTCAGCTCTGGGCCCAGAAAGTAGCAAAAACAGACAAGCAATGCCATGGCTAACCTCAGGACCAGCTTCACTGACTAAGGACCCCTTGGCCTGGTGCCCACTAATCAGTGGAGACCATGACCCTGAAAGAACATACCTAGAAAGCTGATGAATATTCTATTGAGGTCCTCCCCTGGAACCTCCTTAAAACCCCCCTTAGACGCTCTCTCTCCCTCCCTGTAGCACACCTGCATCTTTCCCCTCCCATCTTGCCCCCCCTCCAGGTATATTACCTTTACCCTTCTCTCGCCTAAGCTTCAAGGGCTCCTTCTTTTTGCCTTTGTCCCTTGTTTCCTGAGCCCAGTTCTTCTACAGCTCACTTATTCTACCTCTGTGACTTTTAAAGTAAACTTTCCCTTATAATTTGAGTCTTGGCTCTGAATTCTTAGCCAGAACTCAAGTACCAAGGCTGCCGTACCAAGGTCCAGCCTGGCCCCACCATTCTAAACTGGTGATGTTTTCACTGCCAACATATTTATTGTGAAATGGCTGGGCATAGATGTTCTGGGTGTGACTTCAGACCTCATGCCGTTTCAGGACCTCTCACAGTGCTGGTGTGTACCTTTCTGTTCTGTGAACCAAGTCACGCCGGGACATGTCATGCCTCTCTCACCTGATCTTTGAGTAAGAATACAACTAATGTGGAGTCCCCACCTTACATACCGCTGAAGATTCAGAAGAGACTAAACTTGTTCAAAAAGAGCCTCGTATTCTCCAATTGAAAAATAAAGAGGTCAGACAAGGATGGCGAACATTTTTCATCTTAATAGTTAGTTCTAATTGACTAGTAGTAACGTGCTGGAGTATTACCTAAGGACTATTCAGAGCATAAAAAGTTTTAGAATCACAGAGCGGTGGGGCCAGTAAGAAAATCTAGCATGTGCATGCCCCAGGTCTTGCATACCCTGCAAGACTCCCAGCTGGGAGAAATAGGAGCTTACAAAACTGGTGGCGTCATCAACCTAACTTTCCCCTTTTTATCCCCTCTTTCTATTCCGTTGGACACCAACCCCATATTAGAGTAAAACATTCAATACCTTCTCAGCCTCTTCTGCAGTTAGAGCTTGAGCTCTTACCCAGCCTAGAGGTTGTCCTCTTCAAGTACTGTTGTGTCTATAGATGATGCCATCTTTTATTTTTTTAATATATATATTTTATTGATTTTTTACAGAGAGGAAGAGCGAGAGATAAAGAGCTAGAAACATCAATCAGCTGCCTCCTGCACACCCACCACTGGGGATGTGCCTGCAACCAAAGTATGTGTCCCCGACCGGAATCGAACCTGAGACCTTTCAGTCCGCAGGCCGAGGCTCTATCCACTGAGCCAAACCGGTTTTGGCTGATGCCATCTTTTAACCATGAAGGGTCAATTCTAAGGATATAGCCAACACAGGGAGAAGGGTAGAGGAAAGAGATGAAAAAAAAAATCCAGAAATTTAGTGATACTACTGAATGGTAGACGTGACCTTGGAATGCTCTATGCAGGAAACTTTTGTTATGTATGATTTTTAAATTGTACCATTTAAGCCATTTTTGGTTGGATATTCTGGTACTTTCTGTTGAAAACATTCTATTGGATATACTCACATTCCATGATTGCAGAAGGACTGTGATAGGCATGACTCTGAATCCAATTCACCTCTTGGAGTTTGTACTGATTCTTTTTTTTTTTTAATATATTTTATTGATTTTTTTACAGAGAGGAAGGGAGAGGGATAGAAAGTCAGAAACATCGATGAGAGAGAGAGACATCGATCAGCTGCCTCCTGCACGCCCCACACTGGAGATGTGCCCGCAAGCAAGGTACATGCCCCCGACCGGAATCGAACCTGGGACCTTGCAGTCCACAGGCCAACGCTCTATCAAACCGGTCTCGACTGTACTGGTTCTTTAATATTAGGGAAGTTTTCCCCTAGAAGCCCAAGAGAGCAATTGCTACAACCCAAGATTGGCTGGAGCACTCCATTTCAGGTTGTGAATGACAAAGCCAGGCTGAGGGAGGAAACGGTTCTAGGAAGGAATCATCCATGAAAAATGAAGAAGAAATTGAATTTTGCACGCTTCCCTGTTTCCTGACCCCAGGCAATTTTTTTTTTGACACTGTGGGGGGAAAAAATCAAAGATCACCAGAGAAAAACAGACTACTGCTACTTTCTTTGTAGCTTATGGTTCATAAAGCTGCTAGCAAAGCTATTTACATCTGTACGTTCTTTTCTAAGTGAGTATTATAAGACACACGTCATCATCAGTTTCCACAGGCAAAACTGAAAACATTTCAGTGGTGAATAAAGGTAAATTAAAAAAAGCTCAATCTACACGGATAACCAATAACCAGGAGAAGGAAGGAAAGAAGGGAAGAAGAAACCAAAGAAAAGAAGAGAAGGAAGAGGAAAGAAATGGGGAAAAGGAGTCTCTTCTTACAATAGGCATTTAAAATTCTAGAGTGAAGCGAGTGAGGCCAAAGGAAGTCTGGACCTCAGTCCAGTATTTGTGGTTCCCCCAGGATGATTTCATCACTGAGAGAACTAAAGCAATCCATGAGTAAGAGGCAGTGTATGGGGTTTCAAAAGGAAGGAAGTGGCAAATGGTGGGGAAAGGCCAAGTAATGAAACCCAAGGCGACACCCTTGGATCAGGCCATGGAAACTCATGAATGACCTTGGTCCCCTGGTTTCCGTGGAGCCATGGAGTGGCGATCTGATGGCAGCGGGCTGAAGGAGAAAATGGTGGCGAGGAGTTGCTTCCAGAACGAAGGGGTAAGATGCTGAGTAGCTGGAGGGCTGCTGTAGCAGGGGAGACTCTACTTATTTAACTGTTTCGAGCAGGAGATACTTAACCATGGTAATACACTGAGATAAAAGAGGCAGGCGTGCAATATAGGAATTGATGACACAGGAAATCAGAGGTGAGAATTAAGGCAGTTTGAGGAATAGGTCCTAGACCAAAGGTCAGAAGGAACAATGAGTCCGGTCTAAAAGAGTGTGTCGTTGCCATGGTTTAACCTGACAGCCTCGATCCTAATGATAATAACAGTGACAGTGCAGTATTAATCCTCAATGAGGTGAAGCGGCCAGACCAAGTGCTAAAGCAAACAGGAGAGCAAGTCAACCCTGTTCACGCTGCAGAGGGCCCTGCAGGCTCCGAGACCACGCAGGAAACCACCTGCATTTCCTCCAGCATTTGCACCCCAAAACTACCCATACAAGTCCAGGCTGGTTGATGCTTTCTTTAGCAGCAGCCTGTGTAAATTCACTTCAGAGTGTTTTAAATGAGTGTCTGCCCATCTAAGCACGTGCTCTGGTCAAGATAGTGCAGAAAGTTCAGGGTTCATCGCACCCCCTCTGTTTCGAATGCATGAAAATGGGAGATAAAACATCAAAGGAGAAGCCCAGTAAAACACAGCTGGTCTCAGAAGCAAACTAAACATCTCCAAGGACTAAAAGCAGATGGAAACCAAAGCAAGGGCTGGAATGAGAACCGTGAGCCCGCAGTGATGGCAAAGAGGTCAGCTGCTTTGAAAAACGGTGATGAAATGTGTCCCTGATGGGGGGTGGGGGGGGAAGGACCAGGCTCACCACCTGATGCCACTCAGAAGAGGCAGATGCAAAAAAAAATGGTTTCCTGGAAAATGCAGGCTGTAGTGCTCAGAAATGACAAGACCAGACACTGAGTCAACTGCCCACTGACTGGGACTCTGGACCTGCCACACTCAAAAGTCCCAGGGCGGGAGGGAACTCCCACCCAAACAACCACAGCTGGGGGCATGGTCCTGGGCAGAGGCCTTTCAAACTTGCTAAGCATCGATGAAGCGAGAACAGCAAACGAGGGACCTTGGCTTGCTTGAGCAGCTGCAAGGAGCCAGAGTGGAGGAGGCAGGGAAAATACGGGGACGGTGGCAGGAGATGAGATTGGGAGCAGCCAGGGGCCTCGTCATGCAGTACCCGGTAGACAGTGGTGCTTGAGAATGGGATTTCGACACAAAAACAACAGAAGTTTAAACAAACTAAAGTTAATTTGGAAAAAACCTTAAGCCAAGTGATCTAAGAATCTTTCTAAATGGAGAACAATGGAGGAAGATTTCAAGTATACAATATAAGATTTAAAGTATAAAGTGACATGAAATAAAAGATAACAGGCCTAAGAGTACCAAAATAGAGCTAAATATATTTTTCTAAATTTAGTGTATCATAAAGCGGCAATTCAAATTTGTAGAAAAATACAATTCCTAGGGTAGACAGAGGCTCACTTCACTAAAGCATAAAAGGATACCAACATTTCAAAGAAAAGCAAGCAAAAATATCCACAGTGGCCCTTACATACATGAAAAGCCATTCAAAAGAGATGAAAAAGAAAAACACACTGAGATGTCATTTTTCATCTACCAGACTGGCAAAGATTACAGCATCGGACGACATTGGTGAGCTTGCCAGTTGTTTGTCTATTTTCCTCTCCAATCCATTGCCAACCCTGTTCTATCTTGTGGGCTTTTATGTGAGAGAGAAGTAGAAACATCAATGATGAGAGAGAGTCATTGATCGGCTGCCTCCTGCATGCCCCCCACTGAAAGATCAAGCCCGCAACCCAGGCATATGCCCTGACCAGGAATCGAACCATGACCTCCTGGTTCATAGGTCAATGCTCAACCACTGAGCCATGCCAGCCAGGCAGCTTTGTTGGCTTTACCATGTATCATGTACCATATACCCTATCGCCAAGAAGCACCTAGCAGAATAGCCTGCTGGAAGCTCAACCATGCTCCAGCTGGGAGACCACCCATGTGCAGTTGGGATGCTGTCCTAACATGATACAGTATGTACCGTGAACCAGGACCCAATCTATATGCAGTTTTCCTCATGGTTGAATACACAGGGCCAGGAGCAAAGAGACAGAAGAGTTACGCCTCTCCCTGCGCCTAAGGGCCCAGTCACACGGTGCTTCCGGATCTGCAGTTGTGGGCTCTGCCAATTAGGATATTGGCTTCCCAGAGAGGAATGAGTCCAGCAGGGACACATCAGTGGTTCCACAGCGTCGGAGGCTGGGACTGCCATCAGGCTTTTCACCGCACCAGTGGGCAGAGAGAAGGGTTGTCATATTAACTAAGGAGAATAACTTCAATTACCCAGAGGCAATGTGTCTCTGATATACCATGGCGCAGGGAAGTCTATGTTTGGGACTGAAAGGATGCTCTCAGGTGCCTCTTACTATTTCCTGCCCAACGGGTAAAGTCAGTAAAGATTATTCCCCAACAGCCAAGGAGTGGCAGAGGACAAAGGAAATATGGAATGAGTGGTGGAAGAAGAAAGTGGCACCTATCAGCCTCATGGCCAGTTACAGACATGAAGACTGACCTGCTTTGGCAGGTATGTATTAGTCAAATTTTTCTTTTTCTTTTTCTTTCCCGTTCCCTGGTGATTTTTTAGGAGGGATGTTGATGGGACTTAAATTTGTAATCAGGAGAAGAGATCCGGATCTGAGTGGAAGATCCTAGACTATGGAGGCTGAGTGTGAATGGCTTCATGCTAGTATGTCCCCATTTGGGGGAAAGGCCTGAAGTGTCTGAGTTGGTCCAAAGGGTGGTTGCAATCTGTCAACCAGAGCACAAAGTTATCATTGCACGTCAGGTAAATAGGCAGAGAGTGAGAATAGAGCTGAGCAGTCAAAAGGTTGGACTGCATCATTCATAACCCTGGTTTTCTCTCAGATCCATTCATTCCTCCATCTTTCTCTGTCTTTGTCCATATTCACGGGAAAATATATTTCCCAAACTCTCTTGCTAAATTCAGGTCATTTTCAAAAATGGGAGACATTAGCAAAAAAACAAAACAAAACAAAACAAAAACACAAAAAAAAACAGAAGGGCGGAGAAGCTGGGATATTTCTTCCCTTCATCCTTTGTCTGAGAGGACACTCCTCCAGCTCAGAAGAAATGTCCCCTCCTTCCATCCTCCCAGATTCTGCCAGGCAGGCCTGCGGTAGCTTCTGTTTCCTCCCCATGACCCTGGCTTCTGGATCTGTGACCCCGGCTTTGGCTCTCACCACCCCACCTTTGACTTCCTTAGCTCTTTCCATCATCTGGGTAATCAGTTTCCTGTTCAAGGATTCCCTCCGTTTAAAATCCGATGCAATGACTCTTTCTTGACTAGCCCTTGTCTGGCAAGGCAAGGAAGTGGGAAAACCAGTGGGTGGGTTTGAGAATGCATTAGAACATTCTTGGCCAGTGGGAGTGTAAACTGGCAAGACTCTATTGAGGGTAATAGGATAAAATCTATATCTCTATCAGAAACACAGAGGCATAAGTCCTTTGTCCCAGTAGTTCTACTTCTAGAAATTTCTCCTATAGATATATTTGGATATACAGTGGTACCTCGAGATACGAGTGCCCTAACATACAAGATTTTTGAGATACTAGCCATCAAGCGAGCGATTTTTGCTTTGAAATACAAGCAACATTTGAGATAGGAGTAATCTCGAGGATCGGCTGGCTGCACAGGACCCACCAGTTTACCACCACTGGAGCGTCTCATAGTTTCCCACGCCTCAAGTTATGGAACGAATTAAACTCGTATCTCGAGGTACCACTGTACTTAAATAATATTTGTATAAGCTTATTCATTGCATCATTGTTTGTAAAAGTAAAAGACTGGAAACTACCTAAAAGTCCACTAAAGGAAGATAGGTTAAATAGGTTAGGATATATTCATAAAATGAACAAATATGCAGTCACTCAAAAGAATGAAGAAGCTCTTTATCTACAATTAAGGATTAATCCCTAAGAGACGAAAAAGCAAGGTACAGAACAGTGCATATAATGCCATCATAAAAAAATACTTACTTATATTCACAATGATTATCTCTAGCAAAAAATGAACCATATTGGCCACCTCTAAAGAGAAAGAGTGGAAGGATAGGAAAAGGGGATGAGAGGGAAATTTTTGCTATTAACTCTTTAGTATATTTAGAATTTGGAAATATATGAGTGATTTCAAGAATACATTAAATTTTTAAAAATGCAACTCTACACTACTTATAAAAGATACACCTAAAATATACACACGTAGTCAGACTTGTCAGAGTGATCACTCTGTAAAGGATGTAAGTTTCTAATCACTATGTTGTACACCTGAAACTTATACAATATTTTATGTCAACTGTAATTGAAAAATAAATTTTAAAAATTAAATTCAAAAAATATGTACACATGGAGAGAGGGGTGGGGAAAGTTGAAAATAAATGGGTGGAAAATATATACTATGAAAAACAAAATTAAAAATAAAAGAATTGTAGGGAATAAATAATAATCAGACAAAGTAAAAAATTTAAAAAATATTAATAAAGATAAAGAATGAAATTATGTAAACTTTAATGGAAAGAATCTACCAATCATGAATATGGATGTATCTAACCACATAGTCTTAAATATAAAGCAAAATCTAAAATAATCACATAGAAGAAACTGGTTGTGCCCCTTAAAATAAATGAAGACATAGAAATTTAGAATAATAAAATTGACAAATCTGATTTAGTAGATATACATGGACTGTTTTACCAATAATGGAAATTCCACATTCTTTTTGATCACACATGGAACATGCACAAAAATTGACCATGACCACAGGAGGCAGAAGAAATTCCAACCAATGCACTTCAAAAAATCCATGTCAAACAGGCATCTTCTCTGACCACATGTTGATTAAAAATCAACAATAAAAAGGACACTTTACAATATATTTGGAAATTTAAAAATCTATTCATGAACTTAGGTAGAAATCACAGGGGAAATGAGACCAAAAAAAGTTGCAATCCAACAGCAATGGAAATGCTAATACTACTATCAAATCAGTGGGAAGAATATTTATAGTAATATTTATAGGAAAATTGATATGCGTCTATTAAAACCAAGAAAGATGGAAAATAAATTAATAAACCATTCACCTCTTAAAGTTAATAAATTTGCAGAAGGTGGAAGAAATGATTCTAATTTAGGATGTTTAAACACATGTATCTAATTTCTCTCCCTCCAGAGATGCCAGAAAAGTACAGGAAAGGGATTACTTAAAAGGGCGGAAAGGCACGAAGCAGGGCAGACAGAAGAGGAGACCGCAGCAATAAAACCTGGAAGCTGGAATGCAGATGGATGGATGCTAACCGACTCAGCCGACAGTGGACAAACCCAGTTTATAGGGCAGCAACCTCATAGGCTCAGACTCTAGCGATACTGGTAACACTGAAATTGAGAAGAAAGGGAGGGGCTACTAAATTAAGAAAGATTTGGTAAAAAGTTGTTTGGGAAACAGTTCATCCTTAGAGCAGTGGTTCTCAACCTTCCTAATGCCGCGACCCTTTAAGACAGCTCCTTATGTGGTGGTGACCCCCAACCATAAAATTATTTCCGTTGCTACTTCATAACTGTTATTTTGCTACTGTTATGAACTGTAATGTAAATATCTGATATGCAGGATGTATTTTCGTTGTTACAAATTGAACATAATTAAAGCATAGTGATTAATCACAAAAACAATATGTAATGTATATTGTGAAATATTTATTTCTAATTACAAATAAATGAAATTTTGTCTTGAATCGTGGTGTAGCATGGGTAACAGTTTTCATATGACAACAGTAAACTTCATTGCTACATTTTGCTACACCAAGGAGCCGTGTGTTGGTTCCTAAGACCATGGGAAATAGGTGTTTTTCAATAGTCTTAGGCGACCCCTATGAAAGGGTCCTTTGACCCCAAAGGGGTCAGGACCCACAGGTTGAGAACCGCTGCCTTAGAGTCTCTCCGATACTCCACACTGCAGAGGGCCAGGAGGTCTTCTGGACTGAGGATCAGCAATACACCTCTTGCCTTTTCTGCCTTTTACTTTCATGTGGGTCTGTGAAACATTTGGTGGGAAACTAGCTGTAGAACACACTAAAAGCTTCTCTCCCTCCCTCTTTTTTAAAATCAGAATAATGTGCCGGTTTTTACAGCAAGGTTCTTTGGAAGCAGAAATGCTTTGGTCCAGGGCACCTCCAAACTGCATTGAGAAGAGATTCTAGAACCATTCCTGTTTCCATTTTTATATAACATACTAGAGGCCCAGTGCACAAAATTCATGCACGGAGGCAGGGAGGGGTGCCCCTCAGCTCAGCCTGCACCCTCTCCAATTGGGGACCCCTTGTGGGATGTCTGAGTGCATTATTGCCCCTAACTGCCTCTGCCTGTCCAGAAGTTGCACATCCCTCTCACAATCTGGGACCACTGGCTCCTAATTGCTCACCTGCCTGCCTGCATGATTGCCTCTAACTGCCTTTGCCTGCCAGCCTGATCACCCCTAACTGCCCTCTCCTGCAGGCCTGATGTCACCCCCAACTGCCCTCCTCTGCTGGCCAATTTGGTTCTGATTGGTCGGTTCCTATGCTAGTCAACATTAAAAGCTCTGCCTCCTAGGCAGCCATTGGCTCCCCCCAGCACCCACCTTTGGTTCTGATTGGTCAGTTTCTATGCCAGTCAGCATCTCCAGACCTATCTCTGGGCCTTATCAAAGAGGCAGGGCTTACCAGCAGTCCCCCGGGGAGGCCTGGAGAGAAAGAAAATCCTTGCTGGCGAAGATCAGAAAGAAAGAGGGAGAGAAAGAGAGAGGTAAGTACACTGATCAACAACTCCCAATGAGGCTGCAGATCAGACCCTACTCACTTTCTGGATCTCAGCCACCTGGGCAGTCAGTGCTGCGTCACCAGGCTGCAGCTGGGCAACCCAGCATTGACTTCCAGATAGTCTGTGTTTGGTCGCAGGCTCAGCCCCTTCCCCACTCCAATGGCCGGCTGGGAGTGACCTGGGTGCCGAGGAGGTTCCTAGAACCTAGGTATGTATGCAAATTAACCTCCATCTTTGTTGGGTTAATTTGCATACTCACTCTGATTGGCTGTGGGCATAGCAGAGGTATGGTCAATTTACATCTTCCTCTTTTATTATGTAAGATAGAGAGGACACTATTTTACCAAAGGGGGAAAAAACACAACAAAGACACAGTGGAAGCTATGGGCATGTGCTCTCATCTGAATGTTACACCCCAATTCATTTGTTGAAACCTAACCCCCAAGATGATATTAGGAGGGAGACTCTTTAGGGTTGACTAGGTCATAGGGATGGAGCCCTCATGAATAGGATTAGAGCCCTTATAAAGAGACCCCAGAGAACTCTCCTGACCCTTTGTCCATGTGAGGGCACAGAGATAAGACCCCTTCAATGAGGAAGCTGGCCTTCACCAGACACCAAATCTTCCAGGGCCATGATCTTGGACTTCCAGCCTCTAAAACTATGAGAAATATTTGCTGTTTGTAAGCCACCCCGTTCATGATCGTTTTTTGTTATGATGGCCCAAATGGATGAAGACAGCACCCTGAATAAAGAAGGAAATTATGAGGCATCTGAATGCTGAACACACATCCCAACCCTCCTCCCCTCTTGGGTAAGGCAGGAAATTGTAAAACCTTTCTCCATGGAATCTGAGAGCCAAAGAGGAAAGTTAAAAAGACCAACAGTAGGGATCTCTCTTCAACAAACAGCCTTCTAAATCACTCTACAGTGCAAATAAATGTTAACCAGCTCCCGCATTTCCTCAAGACTTTCAACCAGCTTTTAACTCTCTTACTGTTAAATATGAGCAGGTAGCCAGGGATCACTTTCTTCAGGGGGCTCTTACAAAGTCTCAAGAAATCGGAAGCCACCACACGACTTGAAGACTCTCTTCAACATCTCTTCTCCAGCAGGGGAAACACAGTATTGCTCTTAGCATAGATTGCTTTGGACTGGCCAACCAGCTTTGAAAAACCTACTTTCAAAGCATTCAAATTATTTGGATATATATGTATGCTATAAAACATTAATGAAATGGAGTGATGCGTCTCTGGGAGAAGGTCCGATCAAGTGAGGTAGATGCTCACCGTGGAGAACTGTGGGCCTCGTTACCATATACACCCCACATAGATCCCTTCTCTGCCCTTCACTGCTCTGCACTGGCCCTGGGGTGGCCACTCCTACAGAAGATGTTACCAGGGCACCCTTGTCAATGGGAATTAACAAAAGAATGAAAAGCCAGGGAAGAGAAAGATCGAGATATGTATTCCCTACTTCCCCTCCCACTTTGGCATCTCTGTCAGTGGCTGCCTCTGTCTATGGTTATGGTTCCTCTGGGGCGGCCCCCTCCCTTAGTTCCAGGTCTCACCAGACTCCACAACCTTAGGGATGGAATTGGATCAGTTGGGAGAATTGGTGTTATGCAAAAAAAAAATGTTCTAGGGTAAACTGGTGATCTTGATGAAAAATACAATAACAATAATCCCTATATCACACCACACACACACACATGAATTCCAGGTCAATCAGAAGTCTAAATTAATGAAGAAAACATACATTTTGAAGACCAAGTACATTTTGTTGCAATAAAACATAAATCGGTTTGCTCACTAAAAAACATATGAACAAAGAAGTCAAGGCATTGTCTTGGAAAACATATTTGCAACACTTAAAACAAACAAAGAGACCTAGCCAGTTTGGCTCAGTGGATAGAGCATCGGTCCATGGACTGAAGGGTCCCAGCTTCGACTCTGGTCAAGAGCACACACCTCGAGAGAATCCAAGATGGCGGCATAGGTAAACACCTACACTGCTGCCTCGCACAACAATTTCAAAACTACAACTAAAAGACAGAACGGACATCATCCAGAACCACAGGAAAGCTGGCTGAGTGGAAATTCTACAACTAGAGGGAAAGAGAGGGGCTCACAGAGACCCAGAGGAGCTGCAAAAAGCTGAGGTACGGAGACGCGCGCGAGGAGAGAGCGGGTGCCGGAGTACCTGGCTGGCTTTCTCTGGCGGGCGGGAAACGGAGACTCCCAACGGCATTGAACCCCTTATCTTACGACACTAAACCCCAGATCCAGCCGAGACTCATACGGGGGGAGTTTGGACTGTGAAAAGGGAGAAGTGCACGGAAATTTAGGGGAGTCGCAAAGGATCGGAGGTTGGTCGCGCAGGGCACCACGCGGAGGACGGATTGCTGATTGTGCTGCTGGCTTTCGCGAGTGGGCGGGAGACAGACCCTCCCAACTGCGCCACTTCTGAGTCCACTGGGCCCCTGTTTTGGGCGAAACCCTGGGGACCTAGACTCGTGTGGTCCTGGTTCGCAGGGGAGCCGGAAAGGCAGCGGTCAGAGGCGCTGCGGGTGCGCTCGCCCACAAGGACCGCTCCAGCCATTACCCAGTCACGTGAGACTCAGGGGCCGTGGAGGGCGGGGCCGACTGGAAGGCAAGGCGGTCCCTTAAGCCCTGAGACTCCACCCTCCCAAGCTCAGCAGAGGCTTCTTCGGCTGAATCCAGCACAGAAGTTTCCCCAGCACAGTGAAAATGCCGAGACAAGGGAAGGGATTACAAGCAAAAGAAATGGAGGAAAAAAAACGACTGGATATAGAGTTCAGAACCACGCTTATAAGGTTTTGCAAGAATATGCTAGAAAAGATGGATAAATTTAGTGAGACCCAAGAGAAGATGATAAAGACACTGACTGAAATGAAAACTATTATGCAGAGTACTAACAGCAGACTAGAGAAAGGCAAGGATCAAGTCAAAAATTTGAAATATAAAGAAGCAGAAAACATTCAACTGGGAAAGCAAGAAGAGAAAAGAATCCAAAAATGTGAAGATAATGTAAGGAGCCTCTGGGACAGCTTCAAGCGTACCAACATCAGAATTGTGGGGGTGCCAGAAGAAGAGAGAGAGCAAGATACTGAAAACCTGTTTAAAGAAATAATGACTGAAAACTTCCCACATCTGGTAAAAGAAATAGACTTACAAGTCGAGGAAGCACACAGAACCCCAAAGAAAAGGAACCCAAAGAGGACTACACCAAGACACATCATAATTAAAATGCCAAGAGCAAAAGAGAAAGAGAGAATATTAAAAGCAGCAAGAGAAAAACAGTTCATTACCTACAAGGGAGCACCCATACCACTGTCAGCTGATTTCTCAACAGAAACGATGCAGGCCAGACGGGAGTGGCAAGAAATATTCAACGTGATGAACAACAAGAACCTACAACCAAGAATAATCTATCCAGCAAAGCTATCATTCAGAATTGAAGGGCAGATAAAGACCTTCACAGAGAAGAAAAAGCTAAAGGAGTTCATCAACTCCAAACCAGTATTATATGAAATGCTGAAAGGTACCCTTTTAGAAGAGGAAGAAGAAAAAGGTAAAAGACAAAAAATTATGAACAACAAATACACATCTGTCAACAAGTGAATCTAAAAATTAAGTGAATTAAAAATCTGATCAACAGAATAAACTGGTGAATATAATAGAATCAGGAGCACAGAAAGGGAGTAGACTGATAATTCTCAGGAGGACAAAAATCATAAAGCATCAAACAGACTGTGAAATTATAGCAGAAAGATTAAAGTTAGGTGAGGTAAATAAGTGATCAATCAAAGGACTTGTATGCATGCTTATAAACATAACCAATGATCACAGACACTGGGGGGTCGGGGTACGCCTGGGAGGGAGGGGGGGCAATGGGGAGATATGTATAAAAAATTAA
>JAAGEH010000046.1:7517388-7529043 GCA_011751065.1 Lasiurus cinereus
AAAAAAAAAAAAAAAAAAAAAAAAAAGAGCACACACCTCTGTTGCAGGTTCTGGCCCGGACTGCAGGAGGCAACCAACCAATGTGTGTCTCACACATCAATGTTTCTTTCTCTTTGTGTTTCCCCCTCCTTTCCACTCTCTCTAAAAAATCAATGGAGGTGAGGATTAAGCAAAAAATAAAAAAATAAGTAAACAAATAATTACAAACAAAACTTATAAAGAATCACTGTAACTTAATAAGAAAAAGATAAACATATCCATAGAAAACGAGGTAAATTATAAAAAGAGGCAAACCACAGAAGAAAACTGAAAATAAGCATATGGACAGCATATTCAACAGCACTGATAATTAGGGGAATGCAAATGAATCAAAAACAGTGAATACCCCTCAGATTGGTGAAAAATGTTAATTAAAAGAAATGAGCTATCAAACCATGAAAAGATATAGAAGAATCTTAAATGTATATCACGAAGCAAAAGATGCCAATCCAAAAGGCTATATACTGTGTGATTCTGACTCTATGACGTTCTGGAAAAGACCAATCTATGGAGACAGTGAATAGATTGGTGGTCACAGCACAGGGGTGGAGGGGGAGGGTGGGAAAGAGAGATGGCTAGGCAGAGCAAAGAGGATTTTAGGGCAGTGAAAATATTCTGTATGACATTATAATAATGGATATGCATCATCATAATTTGTCCAAACTCAGAGACTGTACAACGAAAGTGAACCCTAAGATAAACTATGAACTTTGGGTGATTATAACAAGTCAATGCAGGTTCATCTTTGGTAAATATTATATGAGGGATGTTGATCATGGGAGAGGCTGTGCATGTGTGGGGCAGAAGGTACACAGGAAATCTCTGTACCTTCCTCTCACTTTTGTCAGAAATCTAAAACTGCTCTAAAAAATTAGTGTTAAAAATTGTCATGTGATAACACCAAGGGTTGATAAGAATGTGAAGAAATGGGACTCACACACACATTCCAGTAGGTGTGTATATTTGGCAGTATTTGTGGATTCTACTTCTGGGTATACATGTTAGGGAACAAAATCTTGCATTTGTACACTAGAAAACAGGTATTAGAATATGTATCGCAGTGTTTTGTAAAAAGTACGGAAAAATTAAAGGAAACGGCATAGATATTAACCAAATGGAAAGTGGATAAATAAGTTATTATATTTTAAAATGGAACACTACATAGTAATTTAGTAAAAAGTGAAACAACACAGAGGAATCTCCAAAAACCGAATCTTACTTTTACAAAGTTAGGATAGTACCGAACAATACCATGTATGTAAAATTTAAAATGTGCAAAACAACACTGTGAATACATTGCTAATCCTCACTAGAGGATGCTTTTTCCATTGCTTTTTCAGAGAGAATGGAATGGAAGGGGAGCGACATACAGAGAGAAACATTGATGTGAGAGAGACACATAGATGTGAGAGAGACACATGGATTGGTTGCCTCCCCCACTGTGGCCAGGGTTCCAGCGGGCAACCCAGGTTCGTGCCCTTGACTGGACTCAAACCCACTCTCAGCTGTATTAGGCAGATGCTGACTGAATACAACAGGTGTACTCGGACCTCACATAAACAGGTGCTGAGTGTATACAGGGACCAGGACTTGTCAGCAGACACAAACTGGGTCAGAAAAGACACAGGAAGACACAGCCAAAGCCTTCCTGAGATGTCACAAGCAGTGGGGCATGCCAGCTCATGTAATGTCATCCTGGAAAGTGGCACCTGCCAGAGACCACTTGGTACTCCAGGAAGGGTTCAGATAAGAGCGAGATGCTGCCCAGTTCTCAGCCTCACCCTCGTGGCAGGGCGGCTCTGGGAACACACAGATTCCTCATGAACAGAGTAATGCCCTTTCTTAGACACCAGAATAGACACGGGAAGATGCACGGAGCCGAGCCTGCCAGGCCTTGCCAGGAAAGCACACCTGCCTGGCTGGCCCTGGGCTGACTTGGGGGCTGGAGGGTTGGTCTGGGTCTGAGCCCAGCGGTCTCAGAGTTGAGATGCAGCTATCTGTTTACATTCACCGGGGCTCACCAATCAGCGGGCAGAGCGCTCACTTGTGACACTAAGCACAGCGTTTCTCTCTCTCTCTCTCTCTCTCTCTCTCTCTCTCTCTCTCTCTTTAATGTGTTTTTTTAAATATATTTTATTGATTTTTTACAGAGAGGAAAGGAGAGAGATAGAAAGTCAGAAACATCGATGAGAGAGAGACATCGATCAGCCGCCTCCTGCACGCCCCACACTGGAGATGTGCCTGCAAGCAAGGTACATGCCCCCGACCGGAATCGAATCTGGGGCCTTTCAGTCCACAAACCCACGCTCTATCCACTGAGCCAAATCGGTCTCGGCTGTTCTCTTGACCATGAACAGTCAACAACAAGCTCCCGGTCATTTGTCTTCCATTAAACATTGGAAACTGAAGTCCACAGAGGAAGCTCCTTCCCGTCCCAACAGAAGAACCAAGGCGCTCCGAGTCTGTTCTCCCGTTTTGCCCAGATGGCCGTGGAGGCACATACGCACAGGCCAGCTCACCCGGTTCAAAATGTAACAGCAAAACACATAAACAAGCGACTAGCGCCTGGGTCATGTGCTCTTCTGCTGTGACTCCGTCCTCCATTTTCAGAACAACTCAAGCGGCATGAGTGGGGTGCGCTGAGATTCTGTGGGAAGGGAACGGGCCTTTGAAACAGGCTTGGGTCGCCTTTCTCTGATGCCAGAAGGTCTTACCGCAAATGCCCAGAAAGCCTCAAAGACACTGCAGTCTTCCAGTGAAGCTGCTACTACACTCTGCATCCACATTTCAGACCAATTTATTCTACTTGAATATAATGGGTCTCATTAATCTCTTCCATCTGTTGTTTATGCGCGTGAACAATCCTAATGGGAAATATAAAGGACTGACAAGAGGATGTATTCCTGGGGCCTCGGAGTCCAGGTCTAATTTGCAAGGAGTTGCTATTCCTGCAGATGGGACACAGATAACTAAGAGCTGGCTTCCCCCGTGTCGCACAGACATCTGTGAGCGCGCCCCTGCCTGCCTGCCTGCCTGGGCAGCGTTCCCAGGACCAGTGCCACACAGATGCTCACGTGTCAACCTGTCCTGAGAGCATCAGACGTCAAAGGCAGAACAGGACTTCCAAGACAGGAGCAGAGGGCTGCCAACGCCGTCATTCAGGTTTTCCCCTTCTGTGCTGCGTAATTGAAAGTACCCACGTGAGAAGAGCTGGCATTAAATTGGCTGCACAGAGGGCTGGGGACTATGGACCATACTGTCCTCCAATTCCCACATCACCAGGATAATCAACATCTTCGAGGGAAAATTGACACCTCGTGAAAAGCCGGTCTGAAAACCCAGGGAATAATTAGATGAGAATGACTCAGTGTTTCTCTACTTCCGCAAATGTGGGAGGGCCCTGCAGGAGCCATGCTTTGTGCAGGACGCTGGGGCATTCGATGGCAAAGAAAGCACACACAATCCCCAGGCGTCTGAATTATTCCACGCTGCTATGGGTCGACGTGTGCCCCTCTTCTAGATTCATCTGTCGAAGTCTTCATCCCCAGTACCTCAGAACGTGACCTTATTTGGAGAGAGAGTCATTACAGAAGTAACCAAATCAGAGTGGGCCTTAATCCAACATGACTAGTGTCCTTACAAAAGAGGGAAATTCAGACACAGAAACAGACATGGGCACTGGGAGGACACTCCAGGTGAAGGTGAAAGCAGAATCGGGGTGATGCTTCCCAAGATTGGCAGCAAACCACCAAACACTAGGGGAGAGGCACGGAACACATTTTCTCACCCAGCCCTAGAAAAAAAACCCAACCCTGCTAACACCTTGATCTTGGCCATCTCACCTCTATAACTGCCAGGCAATACATTTCTGTTAATTAAGCTCCCTGGTCTGTGGTACGTGGCATGACAGCTCTACAAACTACATACAGATGCCTTCTACCCAACCATGTCACCGAAAAAGAAAGAACTCGTGAAACATTAGACAACATTTTCCTCATTTCCCTTCTGCCACTTAAGGCATCCAGCTTTCCATAAACACAGCCTGACTTCCATCTCTTCCAGCGCAACAGGTGTGCCCAGCTGTGCGTAAACCCAGAACACAGCTCTGGCCAGCCGCTCTGAAGGAACCAAGGCCAGAATAAGTGGGGGCATGTGCGGTCCTGTGGAGATGATCTTAAGGGTCAATGGATAAGAAATAATTAAAGGTATTTTCTATAAATCAAAAAATAAGTGTCTGCAAGGATGTAGAGAAAAGGAGACCCTCGTCCGCTGTTGGTGGGATTGTAAATTGGTTGCATTCACTATGGAAAACAGTAGGGAGATTCCTCAAAAAAGTAAAAGATAGAGCTGCCATACAATCTAACAATTCCTCTTCTGGGTATTTATACAAAAGGGAAAAAAAAGACCCTATTTGAAAAGATATATGCACCTTATGTTCATTGCAGCATTATTAGTAATAGCTGGATATTGGAAGATATAAAAACAACATAAAATGTTCATCAGTAGAAGAACGGAGCCCTGGCTGGTGTGGCTCCGTGGATAGAGCATCGGCCTGTGGACTGTACGGTTCCAGATTTGATTCTGGTCAAGGGCACATACTTTAGTTGCAGGCTCTTCCCAGCCCAGGCCCTGGTCCAGGTGGGTGCATGAGGCAACCAATCTATGTGTTTTGCTCACATCGATATTTCTCTCTGTCTTTCCCTCTCTTCTACACTCTTTTAAAAATCAATGGAAAAATATCCTCAGGTGAGGATTAAAAAAAATAGCAGAATGGATAAAGACTTCCCAAGATAGGTACTGTGAAGAGCCTGGGTGTTTTTATTTTCTAAGCATATACAAGAACACACACACAAACACACACACACACACACACATACTCCAAAAAATGTAATCATATCCAACATAGGGTAGGCATTTTGCTATTTTCTTTCAGTCACTGTGTTTTGAACAATTTTCTATGTCAACATTTACAGATTTTTCTTATTATACCTTTTAATAGCTGCATTGTGATTCCATTCTGTGTATGAACCATGTTTATTTCTGTATCTGTTATTAATAGGCATTTAAGTAATTATGAGGGTGTTTTTGTTTTGTTGTTTTTTGCTATTATGATTAGTTCTATAAGATAAAGTTTCTGAAGTAAAATTGCTGGATCAAATGGTATAGGTACTTTTTTTTATTTTGATGAGTATTTTCCAAATGTTGCACCAGGTCACCCTCCCAAAGAGGTGTTTTGTTTGTTTGTTTTCTTTTGTTTTACAGATATACTGTGTCATAGCTGCGGGTCTTGGTGGGGCCCAGTCTTGCCTATTTGGCTTAGAAGTAAAACCCTGGGGCTTCATTGTGACTAGAAGCACTTGGCCATTAGAAATCCAGCAAGCTTCCGCAGTTCCACCAGTGTATTTATGGGCAACATGGACCTCAGCAGTGGTGGGAGGGTGTTCCAGAATCACAGAGGTTGGCACTACACCGTCCCGAGGGAGATGATTTCATCGACCTCCTCATCTGATGGATGAGCAAATGGAGCTGAGGGTGGGGACTGTCTCTGGGTGGGCATCACCCTGTCCCCATCTTTCTGTGAGGTGTGGGTGTTCATCAGTCATCCAGAACTTCTGGATCTTTACAATGCAACCTCAGGGGAGGGGCAGGGATAGGCTTGTGAAGGTAGAGTGGCCACCTAGGCCATGAGAGGTGTTCTCAAAATATCTGTCATCGCAGTGTGAAAACACAGAACTGCTCTGAGGAGAACCAGAAGATGAGAATATATTTGTTGATCAACAGGCTGAACTATAAATCTACCTCCTGTGGCATGATGCACTTCAGCGTGCAATCTGTGGGAGAGGGTCGGCTCCTGTTTTAATATCTTAATTGGTACAGGACTCACAGGAAGCAAGGGGCTTTATTAATCGGCCCTTCTGAAACCACAGCATTCTCCTTCCAAGTCTTTGGGTTAACTGCTCTGGGAAAAAGAGGTGGATCCAATTATTCACCTGACAAGGGTTCAGTGGCCTCCTGGGTGCAGAAGCCATTGGATCACGGGCCCTCACTCTTTTTTCCGCTCAAGAAGCAGGGACTAGGATGGATTGGTTCTCTCAGGGATATTCAGTTAGGAGATGCTCTTTTATCTTAGTTGATAGGATTGGGATCGAGGAGCCTCCTGGAGCATCAGCAGACCTGTTAGCAAGGGGACAGAGGTGCTGGCAGAGCCAAACTGGGAATAAGAATTGTGAAAACAATATGTATACACACACAGGCATGTGTGTGTGTGCGTGTGTGTGTGTGTGTGTAAGAGGGGGAAGGAGGGGGAGAGAGAGGAATTAGAAAAAATATATAATTGAGCCATATCTCCTGAATTGTTAGGAATGTTCCTAATACATTGTCAAGGAGAGGGATGGAGAATCAAAAGAACAAGTTGCAGGCTAATGCATTTACTTTAATTATACTTGAGTGTAAACAAACCAAAAATATCTATCAGAATGTAAATATGCATTTGCATCTGTTTGAATGAGCAAGGGAAATGCGTGGGAAGTAGATAGCAGGTGTTAGCAGTGGTAGCTCAAGGGGATGGGATTGGAAAAGGGGACCCAAGGAGATGATTTGCTTTTATTTTATATGTGTTTATACCGTCTCCATAGCTATAATAAGCATGTATTACTTCTGTATTGAAAAACATCATTAAGGAAATTAGATAAAAATGAAAAGAAAATATTCATTCCAAATAAGTATATTTCTCTGTTTGGAGACAGAGGGGGAGAGAAAGAGAAAAGGTATAGAATAATATGTTTCATATGATCTATCTACATCAACAAAAATATTCATTCACATATGTGCTGGTATATGCATTGAAATATTTTTTCAGTACTGTTTGAAACATTTGCCATGGGTATGTAATTCTTTCATCTGTCAAAAAGTTTAATTATATTCATGAGTAATGCGTAATACAAGGAGAAAATGCTGGTGATGCATTAAACCAAAGAGCAGTAACTCAAACTGCTAATATCTTAACATTTCACTAGTGAGGGAACAGTCAGGGGAAATGCGCAGACCGGAGGCTAGATGGGAATATGCCATAATGTCAACAGTGATGGCTAAATTACCAGTGGCATTTGTTAAAGTTAAAAACAGGTGCTGCAGGTGTGACTTTACCTCTCATGCTTTAAAGTTGGGAAAGGCTTGTGGGGTTGGGGATGCACAGCGGGCTCTGGGACCAGGGCATCTCTGTGGTAGCCCCTGAGGTCCAGGGGCGCCATGCCTTGGCTAGAACAGCTGAGGGACAGAACAAGAAGCACAGTGCTGCCAGCACGGGGAAAACAGCACCAGCAGCTCCTGTCCCGACGACAGAGGCAGTACCTGTGTTTTGTTTTAAATAAGGACTCCAGAGGAATGAACAGAAATTAAAAATAGTTCCTATTAAATAGCTTCCTTTAACTGGACTGATTCAGAATACAGACGCTGGAGTCCGACTTCTTGGACTCTATATTCCAGTTCTACAATCTAGATCTTAACCTGCCCATGCTTAGACCTTTTCATTGCAAAATGATAATAATCATAACCTCTGGCTCATTGGGTTCTTCTGAAGCGTCAGTGAATTAAGAGATGTAAAAATTCTTAGAATAGTGTTTTGAATATAACACTATGTGTCTGCTATTGTTATTAATGGGATGATTCCTTTAGCATTTAGGCAAGGATGGCATTAACACTCCGTTTCTTGTCATTGTTTTAATAATTACTACAATTTGCTGGAGGTCACAGTTATGTCTGGAAAGTGCATGGCTCTTTTCTGAGGAAGGGCTCCAGGGTCAGCCCAAAAGGTCCTTGAGGTGAGCAGCAGACTGAGTTTCTGAGCTTCGGACAGCCTGTCCCTAGCTGGCACTCCCAGGCAGGGTTGGGTTTGAGAGCCCAGGGGTCCTTGGAGAAGTTATGGCACTGGGATAGGTGGTGAAGACAAATGACATTCTCAACACTAAAGTCTTGGCATTTTCCCTGTCCGGTTTAGGAATTGTGGTGCTATTTCAGCTCCTAAAGATAACTAGCGGGGTCTGAACCACTCAGAGTTCAGGACAGGGTCTGTGTGCTTCTTGCAGCTATCATCACACGTTGCTTCATTCGTGACATGCACCTACCTGGGCCAGAGAGCAAATTCTACAGCTGATGTGTCATATGCATCTCCTTGTATAAATACAGATGAGTGACAGTAGCCAGACAAATAAATGAGTATCTGTACAATTGTACATGTATCTATATGTTTTTCAAGTATGCACTATATATGTATTTATTAAAATGTTCACTTCCTCATCTATCAAGTTCTGCGCAGGTAAAGTTGTACCTGACCATTTTTTTCTTCTACCAAATGTCCCTAACCACTCCCAGACCTTATGGATACCCTGTTCTTTGGAATTCTTAGACCTTCTAAATAATTTGCAATTTAATTATAGAGTAACTTGTACTATTATAGGTATTTCATATGGGTTTATCTCTCTTGTCTTGATAAACTTTCTGTTGATAAATGTTGTAAAAAATTAAACTTCCTCTAAATCTACTCCCTCGCTCTCAAAATCTGAGCATATCATGAAACAATATAAAAGCATAGTCTCAAAGAATTTTAAAGCTTACAGGAACTTGAATTTATGAAGGAACTCCTTTCATAAGATGAGGAACCTCATCTAGCATCGCCTGATAGAATAATTATTGCATCTAAGCTATGGACACTGCCAATAAACACACACGCACACACACACACACACACACACACACACGCACGCACGCACGCGCACACAGGCACACATCCCCCCTACCTGCACAGGTCCACTTTGAAATCAAATGAACACTGTCTCCTATAACAGATTTAGACACAGCAGAATTCAACCGAAAGGACACCTAAAACGTCTCCCACCTGCCAAAGACAGGTCTCAAGAGTCTTCTGGGTGCAACTCTTTTTTATTGTCTTTGCCTTTCAAATGCAAAGGGAAGCAACAAGGTTTGGCTTTGGCTGGTCCTAAAGTTTCTACCAGTAAACCATGGAAAAGGGTTTCCTACTTCTAACTGCAAAGCACTGTGGGAAAGTGTTTAATTTTATTAGTCACATTCATGGGGAAACTCTATGCATGGTTTTATACCTTCGACGTTAATCCACCTTATTCATAAAATGTGGGGTAATGTTCAGCCCAGGATATTATTTCATCATGTATAAGAAAAAGAACTGCCAGCTGGGGGAGGTGGTTGAACCTAGACACCAGAACCGAGGCCCAAGTCTTAGTTTCCTGATCCACTAATAAACACAAATGGAACCAGAAAATTGGTTCCCATGGCTTACTAAGTGTGACTCTGGAGTAAATCAGACCCTATGCCTTCTTTGCTGCATGACACAACACACACAACAAGAAGGAATAGGACTGGACTGGTCGGCCACCAACTTCTTGAGTCCTTTGGGCTGACAGTGGTAAAGTACCATATGCAAGTGGAAGGACTTTGCAACTCTGGGTTTGGTGGTGGGGCAGTTGCTTCAAAATTCTACTTTGATTAATCTCTAAAAAAATCTCCTTCCTCTTATCTGCATTCAATGGACTATAAACTGATCAGCCAGCAATGTTATTAGTCCCTGTAGCCAACTACTAGCAAAGAATTTAGCTTGCAGTAAGTGCTCAAAGGATATTTATTGGACTGATTTGAAAGTGAATAGAATAGACTCTAGGAAGTCTCCTGCTTGGACAGTAGCCATCTCTTTCAAAACAACACCTTCCTCCTTCCTCCTTCCTTTCCTTTTCCCACATTTCCGGACATGAGGAGGGCGGCCCTGACTACAGAACAAACCCCCACTGACCTTTGTTTACAAATTACCCCAGGTTACGCAGTGCTCTTCACCATCCCAAAATATCAGGCATCAGTACCAGTCTGGATCTAGAGAGTCAAATGAGCACTGATGTCCCGCCTAAAGGCCTTCCACGGGCTGCAGGAAGAATATCAATTATGGGTTCTATTTGTTTTCATAGCCTGGGGGAAGCCTCCACAGACACTAAGGCATCTTTCATCTCCTTTCCATTTCCTGTCTGGGGGAGGGGCAGGCTGACGCTCCTTCCCCCGTCTTTCTAATTCAACACTATCCATTCCTGTGGAGCTACTGGGAGTCAGCAGAAAAGCACAGGACTCTCTTCCCAGGGAGGAGTGGCATGAGATTAAGTCCAAGGTCCGGGCTGGGGGACTGTTCTCCTGACCCCTTGACTTGTGGTGGTCAAATAATTCAAACACCCAACAGCACATTAACAGAGAACATCCAATGTTCATAGGAGGGCACAGAGAATTCACATAGCATGAAAATTCTAAAGACAGGAAAAAAATGAGGTTGATATGTCATTTTTGGACCAAGCAGGGGAGATAGGCAATTCACAGGTAGGAGAGAAAGAGCAAATATTTGGTAAACAAATTCTCGCAGGGCCATCCAGGATCAGTGGGGCACAGGAAGAGATGTTTGCTTGGATCCTCTCAGTCTGCCAAGCTTCATTCTTAGTTGCTAAGGTGAATGGTAAGGCTCCCTTCCTGAGCAGTTCCGTTCCCCGGCCCCAGCCCCCCACACACCAATAACCTGCTTGCCAGGGTGGCACATTCTGGAGAGACTCACTCCCAACCTCCAAGGCAGTTCTGAAATGACATAGAGTGTTTTACATCTGTTCAAATTAGAATATTCTTTCATCACCGTCCATTATAATGGCTACTAGACTATTTTGCATCTCTTTGTCAATTTCTGTTTCTCAAAGTTTACCTCTGGGCCAAGTTTCATACATTTATTGAGTTGTAGAATTCTAGAACCCTGTCAAGGGTACTAAAGAAATAACAATGTGACTACAGTATCTTTTTAGTTAAAGAACACTGACTTGAAGGTATATGTGTTAATACCCAGCCTTTCTGTAAACCAATCATAGGTATTTAGAGTTTTATATTCCAAAGAATGTCCAGAAAAATGGAATAATAGCTTTACTTATGATTTATTTTAAAGCGTTTCCTGAAATTTGATTTTTGCCTTAAATTGGGTGAGATTTATAAAGAAATATGTTTAAGGAAGAAATAGATATCTGTCACTCAATCTCGAGTCTGCTAATATTTGGATTTGGGGAAAAAATAGTTAATTTTTCTAGGAAACTTGGAAACATTTTTTAAACCAATTTTTAAACAAGAGGAAGTATTTTCTGATTACACTCTGACAAGGTATACCCTACAAGTACTTTATTGACCTAACTTTTAAAACATGCTCAGGATGATTCATTCCCACTATTATAGTTCTTTTAAAAGAACATAATATGTTTAAGGAACAATAAAAAGTATACAAACCAGTCAATCAAAAAGTACAAATGGGCTTTTGCTAAGGGGCAATGATTGGCCTAGATTTTCCGTTTACATAATTAATCCTACACAGATGTAAGCCTGGCTGAAGCCAACTATGCTGAGGGTGAACCCGAGCCCTCTTCAATGATTCCAGACAACAGAACACCCATGCCCATGGGTGTCTCACGTTACATGGTGCTTAGCACTATGGTCCCTGTGGGTGGTGAAGTACAACCAGCACCACTGAAACTCTCTCTCTCTCTCTCTCTCTCTCTCTCTCTCTCTCTCTCTCTCTCTCTC
>JAAGEH010000046.1:7529053-7635403 GCA_011751065.1 Lasiurus cinereus
CTCTCTCTCTCTCTCTCTCTCTCTCTCTCTCTCTCTCTCTCTCTCTCACACACACACACACACACACACATTTCACAATACCCAGTGTCTTTCACTGTACTTCCAGTTAATGTTTGGTGGGTGGCTGTCACTAGGATGAGGTGAGGTAGGCATTGACCTTGGCAACAAACTTTAAAAGGATACCAGAAAACTCAGTTACCAAGATAAATAATGTCTCAATGCATTATTTTTTAAAAAAATCAATCAATTGCAAAACAATCCATGATGAGCAAAATAGGAAAATATTTTAAATATATTTTTATTGATTTCAGAGAGAAAGGGAAAGGGAGAGAGAGATGGAAGTACCAATAATGAGAGAGAATCATTGATCAGCTGCCTCCTGCATGCCCCACACTGGGGAGTGAGTCTACAACCCAGGCATGTGCCCTGACTGGGAATCAAAACATGACTTCCTAGTTCATAGGTTGACGTTCAAGCACTGAGCCACACCAGCTAGGCCCAAATAGAAAAATTTAAAATAATAACAAGAACCAACTTGCACTGCCTTGCCTCACTCACCCTACCCTAATCTTGACTCTGGATCCAATAAAACCTTATTTATGAAAACAAGAAGCCAGCAACTTAATGTTTTTAAACATATTGCATGAAAGTATTATTCATGTTGATTACTGACTGTTTCAGTAGCCTTTAAACTTCACATTTAGTGGGTGAACAGAGTCTCCTAATCAGCAGTAAATACTATTGATACCATTGCAATAATCTGGTTATTAATTAATAACTGGAAAGGAGCAAAGGGAAGCTGCAATTTAGACACATGCCCAGTAAGGTCTGGGTGACATGACATGGGAAGATGCTTGAGTGTCAGTCATACCTGGGAACAGGGCATTGGCTGAAGTGAGCATGTAGGCATGGCCACTGCAAGCATGGGAATATTTAACATTTAAGCTCCTAAACAAAGGACCGCTCTCCCCCGCCCCCCTCTCCTCGCACTGCTCTCTCTTGCTGCTTGAGTCTGACTCCTGGCTTGTAGGACTCTCATGCTCTGATTCTCCCCCATGGCTCATGGCCATGTGGACCCCCACACAATGGACTAATGGACTGTTGACTAGCCTGATTCTGTGCCAGACTCAACTCCACCATGGAATGGAGACTCTGGACACTGGATTTGCTTCTAGCTCTGCTGAAGCTCAGCTGCACATTTTCCAGGACTGGCTAAGGGAAAATGGGACTTTAGAAACAGAGGGATATCACTGCACACAGATGAACCTTTCTACCACATCTCATTCTCCCATGCAAATCTTAGAAAATTCTTAAGATCTTGTCAGAACCCCACTCCCACTAGCAATGGAGGAATTCAGTTATGCAATCCTCTGATAACACTATGAGGACAAAGATCAAGTATTATTTATCGTTGGTACACAAAAAGCACTCATGAAACGCTCACAAGTGACTGTCAGAACAAATACTTAAAGTCATATTCAAATCATTTCCCTAAATTTAACTCTTTAATTTTGTAGTAATAAAAAATAGATTGTAGCCCTGGCGAGGTAGCTCAGGTGGTTAGAGCATTGTTCCAGTATGCCAAGGTTGCAGGTTTGATCCCTAGGCAGGACACATACAGGAATCAATCAAGGAATGCATACATAAGTGGAACTACAAATTGATGTTTCTCTCTCTCTCTTTCTCTCTCTCTCTCTCTCTTTCTCTCTCTCTCAAATCAATAAAATTTTAAAAATACATTGCTTGTTCTGTAAGAAAAATGCAAATGTAGCATGAACTACAAATATAATCTCTATGTTTAATATAAATATTCTACTTTTAGGAACTTACCTTAAGAAAGTAATTTAGCTAAGCAATAAGGCATAAGTATGAAAATGTTCTGGCAGCAAAGTAGAGAACTGCTTATATATTATGATATATCAATAGAATGGAATCTTAAGTATTAATTAAAAAATAATGATTAAAAGACATGCAAAAGTTTTAAAAATGATAAAATAATACGTTAAAGTTAATAAAATACAGAGAAATATGTGTATTCTGAAAAATAAGCCAATGTACACAATTAGAAATTAACAAGCAAAACAAACATTTTTAGAATAATGGAATTACGTTTCACAATTTTCAATAAATTGATCTTGTTTTTATAACTCTTCTATTAAAATAATTTTAATGAAAATTTATTTTCTTTAGTATGCACAAGGTAAGTCCAATAAGTGCAGTCTATTTTTTTGTCTTCATGAATATCCTAAGATAAAGAAAGAGGAGTTGAAAATCTGAGAACAAAAATATACCCTTTCTTTTATTTCCAATGAAGGGAATTCTCTTTTCTTTCTTCTTATTTTAGAGAGGAAGAGAGGAAAGAGAGAGAGACATTGATTTGCTGTTGTCTCACCTACTTATGCACTGATTGGTTGATTCTTGTATGTGCCCTGAGCAGGACCAACCAGCAACATTGGCATAGGGGGATGACAGCTCTAACCAACAGAGCTACTCAGCCAGGACTGGGCTTTCTTGACTCTTTATTATTTCTCACAAAATTTTCAAAAGTATCCTATTTATAAGCATGGCAAATACTAGGCAAAGCCACATAAAGAGGATTTAAATATCTCAGGTTTCTGCTTGAAATGTAGATAAGGGGAAATATGAGTGGTTATGACAGAGGTGAAGGAAAGAGGAAGTGTTCTAGGGCAGAGATGAGTAAACCATGCTCTCTGGGCCCAATCCATATTGCAAACTAAGAATGGTTTTTGTAATTTTAAAAAGTTAAGAAGAAGAAAGAGGAGGAAGAGGAAGAGGAAAAGACATAATAGACAAAGTAGGTTTATAGTTGTGAGTACACAAAACAGAGTTTATTATTCTATTTTTATTTATTAATTATTGTTTATTTTCCATACAAACATCTGTAAACCTACTGTTGTCCCACCCTGTCCTTTGTACTATCTAATCCTTTAGAGAAAAAAAGGTTGCCAATCTTGCTTTAGGAGAAAAATAAATTTCTCTCTGTTGAACAGTCTACTTTATATATATTTTTTTTAATTAGTAGATTTTGTTTTTTACAGCAGTTTTAAGTTTACAGAAAAATTGAGCAGGAGTTTACATATACCCATTCTACCTCAACACACCTCACCAGTTTTCCCTATCATTAACATCTTGCATTAGTGTGATCCATTTGCTACCATTGACAAACCAATATTGATATATTATTATTATAGACTCAAGTCCATAGTTTACATTAGGGTTCACTCTTGGTATTGTACAGTTCCCTGAGTTTTGACAAATGTATAATGTTATATATTTATCAATGCAGTATTTCCCAGAATAGTTTCACTGTCCTAAAAATCCTCAGGTTCCGTCATCTCATCTTTTCTCTTCCCCAAATCCCGGGTAACCACTAATTTTCTTACTCTCTCTGTGATTTCGCTTTTCCCAGAATGTCATATCATTAGAACCATATAGATGTAGTTTTTTAAGAGTGGCTGCTTTCATTTTTACCTCCTATGATATCTTCTAAAGATATTTAGAAGTATTTGGTTTTGTAATATGCCTTCGGGTTTCCTCCATGTCTTTTTCTGGTTTGATAGCTCAACTTTTTGTCACTGAATAACATTTGATTACATGGATGTATCACAGTATCATAGTATCATGTCCCATTAAAGGACATCTTGATTGCTTCCAAGTTTTAGCAATTATAAATAGGCCTGATATAATTTTCAGGTTTCCTATGTGGACATAAGTTTTCAACTCATTTGGCCAAATACCCAGGATTGCTAGCTCTGTGGCAAGACTATATTTAGCTTTGCAGGAAACTGCCACACTGTCTTCCAAAGTGACTGTACCATTTGCATTCCCACCAGCTATGAATTTGAGTTTCTGTTGCTCCACATCCTCCCTACATTTGATGTTGTCAGTGTTTTGGATACTGGCCCTTCTGATAAGTGTCTATTGTATCTCATTGTTGTTGTTTAGCAATTCCCTAATGACATATGATGTTGAGTATCTTCTCATCTGTTTATTTGCCATCTGTACATCTTCTTTAGTGAAGTATTTGTTCGGATCTTTTGCCCATTTTTTTAAAAAATTGGGTTGGTTGTTATTGTCAAGTTTTAAGAGTTCTTATGTATTTCAGATACAAGTCCTTTGTCAGATATGTATTTGCAAATATTTCTCCCAGTCTGGACTTCTTCCTTTTTTTTTCTTTTTTTTTAAATTGATTTTCAGAGAGAGAGGAAATGAGAGGGAGAGAGAGAAAAACATCAACGTGAGAGCATAACATGAATCGGCTGCCTCCTGCCTGCCCCACACCTTTCAATGCATGGTACCACGTCCAACCAACTGAGCCACACCAACCAGGGCCTTTATACTTTTTAACAATATCTTTTGCAGAGCAGAAGTTTTTAATAAAGTCCAACTTATCTATTATTTTCATAAATTATGCTTTTACTATTATATCTAAAAACTTATTGTCAAACTCTAGATCTCCCCCCTATAGTATCTTCTAAAGTTATTTAGTTTTGCATTTTATGTTTATATCTGTGACCCCTTTGAGTTAATTTTTTTGAAAGAGGTAAGATCTGTGTCTAACTTCCTTTCTTGTATAAAGATGTCCAGATTTTCCAGCACCATTTGTTGAAAAGGTCAGTCTTTCTTCCATTGAATGACCTTTGCCCCATTGTCAAAGATCAATTGGCTATATTTGTGTGGGCTCTGCTCCATTCTAAGGATCTATTTGTCTATTCTTTCACCAAGACCATACTATGTTGATCCTGTAGTCATAGTAACTTTTGAAGTCAGGCAGTGTCAGTTCTCTAACTTTGTTTTCAATATTGTATTGGCTATTCTGAGCTTTTTGCATCTCCATTTAAACTTTGGGATTGATTTGTCAATACCCATAAAATAATTTGCTGGGATTGTGTTGAATCTACAGATTAACTTAAAAAGAACTGCCATCTTAAACAAAATTGAGTCTTCCTACCCATGAATATATTCTTTTTTACTTTATTTTATTTTATTTCTTGCCATAGAATGTTTTGGTTTTCCTCATTTAGGTTTTGTACATAATTCAGTAGTTTATATGTCAGCATCTCATTTCTTTGTGTTATTGTAAATGGCATTGTATTATTTCAAACTCTAAATGTGTATTGTTGATATATAGGAAATCCATTGAATTTTATATGTTAATCTTTCATATATCATGCAACTTTGCCCATTAGTTGTAAGACTTGTCTTATTTATTCTTCAGGATTTTCTGCATTTACAATTAAGTCATCTGTGAACAAAGACAGTTTTATTTCCTCCTTCCCAATCGATATACCTTTTGTTTCCTTTTATTGTCTTCTTGTATTAACTTGGACTTCAATTAAAATGGTGACTATGAATAATGAGAAGAGGTATCCTTTCTTGTTCCTGATCTTGGGTAGAAAATATCTAGTATCTTAACTTTAAGCATGATTTTAGCTGTAGGTTTTTGTAGATGTTCTTTCTCAAGTTAAGGAAGTTTCCTGTATTCCTAGTTTGCTGAGAGTTTTTATCATTAGCGGGTATTGGTTTTGTCAAATGCTTTTTCTGCATCTATGATATATAATCATATGATTTTTCTTCCTTGATCTATTGATGTGAAAAATTATAATGTTGAACCTGGGATAAATTTCATTTAGTCACAGTGAAGAATTCTTTGTATATATAGTTGGATTCAAGTTGCTAATATTTTGTTGTCTTGTGTATTTATGTTCATGAGAGATAGGGGTTTTTTTATTTCCTTCTTTGTAATGTCTTTGTTTGGTTTTGGTATTAGGGCAATACTGGCCTCAAAAAATAAGTTAGAAAGTATGCCTTCCTCTGCTTCTATTTTCTGGAAGAGATTGTAGATACTTGGTTGTTTCTTCTCATTCCCTTCCTCCTTTGCCCTCCTTTTTATCCTTCTCCTTCTCTTCTTCCTCTTCCTTGTCCTCCTCCTCTTCCTTCTTCTTTTCTTAAATGTTTGGTAAAATTCACCAGTAAAGCTATTGAGGCCTGATTTTTTTAAGTTATTAATTACTAATTCAATTTCTTTAATGGATATTGCCTTATTCAGTCTATTTCTTCTTGTGTGAATTTTGATAGAGAGTGTTTTTCAAGGAAATGGTTCATTTAATCTGGGTTATCAAATTTGGGGACATAGAGTTAATCACAATAGTCCTTTATTTTTCTTTCAATATTCATGAGATTAAAGACTCAGTAGTGATGGCTTCAGTTCTGATATTAGTAATTTGTGCTTTTTCTTATTTTCTCTTCTATAGTCTAGCTAGAGTTTTATCCATTTTACTGATTTTTTCAAAGGACTATCTTTGGGGTTTGTTTATAATCTCTATTGATTTCCTATTTTCAATTTCATTGATCTCCACTGTAATTCTTATAATTTCTTTTCTTCTGCTTACTTTAAGTTTAATTATTTTTCTTATTTTCTTATGTGGAGCTTTTATTATTGATTTTAGATCTCTCTTCTCTTGCTCTGTAATTCCCTTTAATCACTGCTTTTGCTGCATCCCACAAATTTTGATGAGTTGTATTTTCATATACTTCTATGTGTTAAATAGTCTGTGGAGTTTTTTAAGTAAAATGTATCTGTACTATAATATCCAATAGACAGTTCATTTTTTAATAGACTCTTTAAGGCCAGAAAAGATATAGTTGGAAGGAAAAGTAATGGGCAAATATGAGAATGTCTACACCAACCCTCCCTGAACTAATTATGGTGAAAACTGACTTAAACGTTTTTCTAATACACAGAGCATATACCAAAGAGCTAAGACTAACAGCCACTATGACCACTCCTCTTCATCTGGTCTTTCTCTTTAAAAAAACGTTGACTTACTAAACTTTATGGTCTCAGTGCTATGCTGGAGCCAGTTTGACATGCTTTGGAGAGGCCGTTGTTAGCCTAACTTGAATTGGACATGGTGAAAGTATTTGTACCAGGAAAATTGGCACACACTACAAATCAAGGTAGGTTGGTGGGGGAGTTATTGTCTCATCAGCATACCAATGCCAAATAGTAAAAGCTATGAATTCCCCAAGCTTTCTAAATTTACTAAGCACAAGTAAGAAACACATACTATTTTATGTGACAATTGGAGGGGAATATTCCAGACCATCTAGAAGAGGAATTCTTTCAAGCAGCAATTTAAATTGTAGCGGGGCCACAGTTTAAAATGGATTTTCTAAGAACACTCAGTTAAATCTTCTACAAACATGAGGAAAACATCCTTAACCAACTTTCATAAGGTTAAACTTAGTGTGTTGCGATTCATCCAGAAGTACAAGCTAACAGCAATTGAAAGTGAAAGCTACTAGTACAATGTGTGTTATTATTTATGCCTTGGTGGTTCAGATCAAGGATTTTACCTAGGAATCAAATGCCGTTCACCTATATCAGAATAAGTGTAATTGCCTGATGCTTGGGACTTGGAGGAATTGGTCAATAACTGATGGGGAAAAGCCTAGGAAAATGGAGAAAGGATTTTCCTGTAAAGTTAAAAATAACTGTGGTGTCATTATATGCTTATTGGTATGTAAATGCACATTCCTAACTATAATTTTAAAAGACATCTGGCTCTTCCATATAATTACTGCCAGGAAAAATAGAGATCAATTATTTTAAAACTAAAGTGACTACTTATAATTATGTATAAATAAGAATTATACAAAACAGGAGAAACCAAGATGGTGGCAGAGGTGAACACCTAAACTGCTGCCTCGCACAACAATTTCAAAACTACAACTAAAAGACAGAACAGACATCATCCAGAACCACAGGAAAGCTGGCTGAGTGGAAATTCTACAACTAGAAGGAAAAAGAGGGGCTCAGGGAGACTCAGAGGAGCTGCAAAAAGCTGAGGGATGGAGACGCGCACAGGGAGAGAGCGAATGCTGGAGAACCTGGCTGGCTTTCTCTGGCGGGAGCAAGACAGAGGCTCCCAACTGCACTGAACCCCTTATCCTATGGCACTAAGCCCCGGTTCTGGGGGAGACTCAGACAGGGGGAGTCTGGACTGTGAAAAGGGTGAAGTGCACGGAAATTTAGGGGAGCTGCGAAAGGGCAGAGGTCTGGGGGCGCGCACACCACTGCGCCCAAAAGACGGACTGCTGATTGTGCTGCTGGCTTTCTCTAGTGGGTGGGAGACAGAGCCTCCAAACTATGCCACTTCTAACTGCACTGAACCCCAATTTTGGGCAAGACCCTGGGGACCTAGACTCATATGTGTCCTGGAGTACAGGGGAGCTGGAAAGGCAGAGGTCTAGAGACACGCACCTGCATGCGCACAGAGAGACTGCAATAATTATTGAGAGACAATTGAGACCCAGGGGCCACATAGGGTGGGGCTGACTGGAAGCCAAGGCTGTCTGCTAAGCTCTGAGACTCCACCCCATCCAAGCTCAACAGAGAGACTTTCCCAGTTTTACAAGTCTTGTATCATAAGGCTGATTCCAACACAGAAGTTCTCTCAGCATTGTGAAAATGTGGAGACAAAGAAATAGATCACAAATGAAATAAATGGAAGAAAACAAACAACTGGATATAGAATTCAGAACCGTGGTTATAAGGTTTTTCAATAATTTCTTAGAAAAGATGGATAAATTTAGTGAGACCCAAGAGGAGATGAAAAAGGACTAACTAGAAATTAAACATACACTGACTGAAATAAAAAATATTATACAAAGACCTAACAGCAGGCAAGAATCAAGTCAAAAATTTGAAATATAAAGAAGCAGAAAACACTCAACTGGAAAAGCAAAACAAATCAAAAAATGTGAAGATAGTGTAAGGAGCCTCTGGGACAACTTCAAGCATACCAACATCAGAATTATGGGGGTGCCAGAAGAAGAGAGAGAGCAAGATACTGAAAACCTATTTGAAGAAATAATGACTGAAAACTTCCCACATCTGGTAAAAGAAATAGACTTACAAGTCCAGGAAGCACACAGAACCCCAAATAAAAGGAATCCAAAGAGGACCACAGCAAGACACATCATAATTAAAATGCCAAGAGCAAAAGACAAAGAAAGAATATCAAAAGCAGCAAGAGAAAAACAGTTAATTACCTACAAGGGAGCACCCATATGATTGTCAGCTGATTTTTCAACAGGAACTATTCAGGCTAGACAGGAGTGGCAAGAAATATTCAAAGTGATGAATAGTAAGAACCTACAATTAAGATTACTCTACCCAGCAAAGCTATCATTCAAAATTGAAGGGCAGAAAAGAGCTTCATAGATAAGAAAAAGCTACAGGAGTTCATCAGCACCAAACCAGTATTATATGAAATGCCGAAAAGTACTCTTTAAGAAGAAGAAGAAGAAAAAGGTAAAGATAAAAATTATGAACAACAAATACATATCTATCAACAAGTGAATCTAAAAATTAAGTGAATTAAAAATCTGATAAACAGAATAAACTGGTGAATATAATAGAATCAGGAGCATAGAAAGGGAGTGGACTGACAATTCTTAGGGGGTGCAGGGAGAGACTGGACAAAAATCATATACCTATGGATGAGAACAATGTGGGGGGGCAGGTAAAGGTAGAGGGAGGGGTGGGAGCCAGATGGAGGGGAGTTATGGAGGGGAAAAAAGAGAAACAAATGTAATCATCTGAACAATAGATTTATTAAATAAAAAAAGAATAATACAAAACAAATTATCTCTTTTAATTACCTTGATCTGTATTTTACAAATTCATGAATACAGGCATATGTATCTCCCCTTCATGTCCCCACACATACATACACACCCAGAGATACAAGTGGCAATCTATCCATAGCCATCTCTCCAACTATTCTACCTTCCTACAAAAGTATAAAAAAATAAAAGTCAATATACTATTACTTTTACAACAGTTATGATTGTTGGTGCAAAGGGTTCAGCAATCTGGAAAAAGGCTGTGCATAGATTAAATAAGAGTTCAAAGACAAAACATAATTTTGAAAGGCAATGGGGGTCAGAGGAGCTTCAGCTAAAGAAGCTAAAATTCTCCTTATTTCAGGACCCTTCCCTTGCTTTTTATTAACACAATTTGTCCTAAGGCAAGGTGGAGATAATACACTTCAAAGAGTAAGGTACAGAAGTATTGTCAGATTGGGGCATAGCCTATGGCTATTCAGGTGTTAAGCAACAGGAGGCAATAACATATAGATTAAGATGCCCTGAGCTGTCTGTCAGCAAACAATCATCCCATTCAGGTTTTGGGGAAGTGCCTTTCAGCCATTCCAATAGGTGATTACACATGTGACTCAGCCCTTGTTATTGAGACCCCAAGTTTCATCAACCTTTTGATGAAAGTCTTGTAATTATGACATGCTAGAATTGGCTTCCAGTAATGGTGAGGAAGCATTTTCACAGACATTATCTTGTTTGCTTATCACTTATTAATAATGTAACATTAGTTACATTCTATGTGAGGAAACTGAGCCTCTGAGAGATTCACTGACCTCCCAAGGTCACACTGTAAATCAGCATATGAATCAGGATTAAAAGGTAATTTGTTTTTAACTGAAGCCTCCCATATTCCCTTTATCACACACAAACCCTTGCTCCATCTTGCCATTTCCCTTTTGTGGCTTCCCTAGAAAAACACTTTAGCAGACTCTATCAGTAGCATTGAAGAGAAGCAGAATATGCCATTCCAAATATGCCATGTTGGCATAAAAATTATTTTGAGTTGAAAGCAATTGAGAAGTGGATACTAGAAAAGTTCTGCCCTCTCCCTCTTTGCCTAAAATCAGGACATACATTTATAAAGGTGTCTCTCCTCCCCTCTCTACCAGGAAAAGCAAAAGTGAGTTAGCACTAGAGGCATCAATATAATACACTTTACTAACCAGTCCTTATCTACCATTGGTTTCTCCACATCTGCCTTCTCACAATTTGCTACCCTAGAAACTCAAAGTCCTTTTCCTTTGTCTTGTCACTTCTCTAAACGTTCTTTTGTTAAGGTGCTATGTAAGCCCAAGTTCTAACCACCCCTTGGAGTTACTCATCCATGCAGGTGTTAATAAGCTTCTGTTTGTTTTCCTCTCATTAATCTCTATTCAGTTTGTCTAATTATAGGGCCTCAGCCTGAGAACCTAAGACAGGTATAAGAAAAATATTATTTTTTTCCTCCCCTACAGTGTTATACAATTGACATAGCCTTGGACAAAGAATTGTCTTACCCTCTCTATTATAACCTCCGTGCTACATTGGGCACTAACCTGGAGGAGTTATGGACTTGCCACTGCAGGTAAGAAAGGTACTATCTGCAAAGGCCCAACATGTGATCAAGGAGAGGCAGTTCCAATGCAAACACATTCTTCTGAGCTTGTGAGTTGCAGCCTTGCTTGGGTTTGGTTCTGTAAAACGCAAATAGTAACATAATTAATGTCCAGCTCAACATGCTTAAAAAGGATCTTTTACTATGTCATGGATTCTTTTTGGACTTTCTTATACAGACATAGAGAAAGTAACTTTTTTAAGTCAAATGAATTACTAAGAATGAAGTCATTTGATTTCCTTGAATGTCTAAATTTGCATCTATCTAGCTCATGTTTCTAACATTAAATTTTTTTTTGATTTCTCAACAAATGGAAACTACCTGTCTAGTATCATTGAAAGGCTGTAAGTAATTCTGATCTAAAAAAAAAAAAATGTTTTATATATTTAAGTGTTTTTGTCTGGCTGTCTTTACCACTGATTTTTATAATGTTTGTCAGCTACTTCCTGTGTATCTGAGACTTCATGAAAAGTGTATTATTCAGGTCATAAATAGAAATATGAATAAGCACTGTGTGCCCATCTCAAGTTCTAAGAATTTGTGGCCATTGCTAAGAATTTTTTAAAGCATTTTATTCTAATGTTTTGAAGCCCAAACTAAATTTAGAAGGATGTCTTTAGATTTCAAGATTCTCTAGATTTTTTAGTGCATAAACATAGACAAGTACTCAGGTTATAGAAGTAGTGGAGAAAGGCTAAACAAACAGAATCATCCTATATAAGCTGCCTGATTAGTTCTAAGTTGCCCAAATGCCACTTTACTCTGTTGCAGGTGGACAATCTGCTTCTAATTAGGGGCTAGTTGAAAGCAAATATGCTGCAACCAGCGTGGCTCACCAGTGTCAAGAACTGTCACTTTGCTCATAACTGACTCTCCCCTGGTATTTTATTAAGGTAGCACCTCAAGATATTAGAAGTAGGCTCATAATTCATTCTCCAACGGGAGATGAGGAAAAGCATTTTTGAAAGTTCTTATTAGGCATTGAATCCAGGTTAGCTGAATGTTAAACTAATTAAACAAGAAGGCCATTGACTGATGTGGTTCTAGTGCTTTGGCTGCCTGTGTTAGCAAACGAAAGCCTAAGCCTATAAATGCCTCAAGGTTGAGGACCTGAAACATAAGGACATCCAGTCACAAACAGCCAACTAGGTTTTACCAAATAAGGTCACCACTTATTAGCCAAACAAATAATTTCCTTGCTTTACTTCTGCCTCTTCTCTATAAAAGTGCTGTCTCCAGCTCCTGTCTGTGGAGCACTCCTGACCCCTTCCAGTTAGGCACTGCTCCACTAGAATTCATGTTTGCTCAGATAAACACTTAACAGTTTTCTTATGCCTCAGTTTATCTTTTAACATAAGGAAAGATACATGGAATTATTGTACTGTGACTTTAATTGATTTTAAAGTATTTCCCCTCCTGTCTTAAAATTTCTCTTTAGTTATGTAGAATTTAAAGACAAAAACCAAAACCAAAAATCAAACAAAAAAAACAACACCATGGTTCTTATATATGCACACAAATTATTCCCTCCTCATTCATATTTTGCTAGTAAGAGTTGGAGAGAGAGAAAAAGGAATTGGTTCTGCAACTCAAGATTCAGGGTGGGGCAAAAGTAGGTTACAGTTGTTCATAGGGAAAATATACAATGCTCTCTCTATATAAAAGCCTAAGCAGCCATCTAACCGTTCCACCATCCAACTGGTAGCTCTGCACACAATGACCACCAGGGGACAGACACTCAATGCAGGAGCTGCTGAGCTGCTATGACTTGGCAGCTGTGGTTCTTGGGTGACCCACCCAGAACCAGAGAGGAGGAAGCACGATCATGGGGTGCATCACCCGAGAACTGCCCTCTTGCAATCTAGGACCCCTCAGGGAATGTCGGAGAGCTGGTTTTGGCCCATTCCCTGCAGGTCAGGTAGAGGGACCCTACCAGTGCACAAATTTGTGCACTGGGACTCTAGTTAATAAATAATAATATAAGAGTAAACTGTATTTCACATACTCAAAACTCAAAACCTACTTTTGTCCCACCCTGTATATTGCCTATCTGGTGCAGACTGGACCTTTTTAGTTAGGTAGCTCAGAATCTGTAAGGCTAGTACATATCCCCCAAAAGAGAGCTTGTGATGGGATCAGAGTGGGGAGAACTGAATTCAAAGATACTCCTGAAACTTCTTGGTAAAGAAAAGCATCCCGTAAGAAATTTACCAATTTTAAGGACCAGTACCCACCCACCCACCACCCCCAAAAAGGCCTCAGGGCTCTGTCTCTGTTTAAATTTTCTGATTAATGGAGGAGCACTTCTCAGAACCAGTAGGAAATCCTCTTTTCCTGTAAAGCATTAGGAAAGACACATCTAGGGCTTCTATTTGTGGGTCCCTCAATTTCCTCTCCAAACCCACATTGTATTGTCTAACTTGATTGAAAATTGCTTCATTTATAACCCAAAAGGTTTTTAAAAAATAGTGGTAGAGGGAATTTAAATAGGTAATCCAACAGAGCTGACCAGCAGAGAAACCAATCATACTAATCCTGCTATTTTAACTCCCTGGCGTCTATCCCTACCCTTACTCCTTAAGTAAATTTTTTGTTTTGAAAGTACCTATGTGAATTCTTATTCCTAGGGAAAGTGTGTAGAAAGCACGTTACATTTTCAAAGATGTTCATACCCCCAAAAGTTTTAAAACCCTCACTGTGAGGTGGAGAAATGGAGCTGCCCTCTACAAAACCTGAGAAATGAAATGGGCCTGGTGCTCCCTGAACTAAAAGTCAGCTTCCTGGTGTGCAACAAAAGGGGCCAAGGCTGTTAAAAAATCCAGTGGTTAATGAGCTTCCTGTGGGTTCCCAGTGCGATATCACTCTCTGGAGAATCTGGGAGGACTTCTGATCCATAGATGCAGTGTATTGCCATGAAAGCAATCAGAAACATACCAAGTCAGAATCATATCAAGATAGATAGATAGATAGATAGATAGATAGATAGATAGATAGATAGAAACATGTAAGTTGTCACAAATGGAGCATACCCTGTAAGTACCACCCAAGTCAATATATTCAAAAAGCATTGCCATCATTATCTGATGACTATTGACAACTATGAGGCTAAACACTTTACTTTTCATATATGTAGGGTGTCCCAAAAAATGTATACACACACTTTGAATAAAGGCAGTATTTACTATAAAGGCCAAGCTTCCATGGTGTTTGAGAAATCAAAATAAAATTTCATTTTCAAAAATGAGTTATTAGCTATTAAAGTGTGTATACATTTTTTGGGACTCCCTGTATTTTGGTTATACAGGATCTATATTGATTATAAATTTTAATAACATTTATGTTATTTAGATATTCTTTCTTATAAAGTGACTTTTCAAGTCTTTTGCTCATTTGTTTACTGTGTTATTTGTCTTTTCTAACTGATATGTGAGCAATAATTTGTGTGTTCTGGAGATGAGTTATTTGTGAACTACACGTCTTGCACTTACCTCCTTTCACAATGTTAGTGGCCCTTCCCTCCCAAAGACCAATCTGTAGTGAATACAATTGACAGTTAATATTTATTTTTTGTCCTGTTTAAAAATTTTTCGCTTACTCCAAAGTCATAAAAATATCCTGCCATGTTCTGGAAAGTGTATTGAATTCCATTCACATTTAAAGATACAACCCACTTGCAATTAAGTTTCATGTGTATGAGTTATGAGTCAAATTTCAACTTTTCTGTATGAATATCCAATCGACCCAGCACCATTTATTGAAAAGACTGTAATTTTCCCATTGTTCTGCAGTGCCCTTTTGTCATAAATCTAGTATCTATATTAAGTACTGGAATCTGTTCATCAATTTGACCTATTTATCACTGTGCCAATTACATGCTGTATTATTAACTGCTATAGCTAAATAAAATTGTTACCAATAGTATGTTTTCCAACTTCATTTTTTCTTGATTGTCTTAGCTATTCTTTTCCTTTTGTATTTTCTTATAATTTTAGAATCAGCTTGTCAATTCTCTCTCACACAAAAGAATCCTATTGGCATTGCACTAACAGATATGAATTCAAGGAAAATGACACCTTTATTATATTGAGTCTTCCCTCCATTTATTTTATTTTTAATTTCTTTCATTTGTTTCAGTAATGTATGTTTTTCTATGAAAGATCTTGCACATCTTTCTTAGATTTACTTCTAAGTAGTTGATTTTTAAAACCAATCTAAATGATGATATTCAATATTATTTCCAATTGTTTATTGCTGGCAAAACTATCAGTTTTTATATAAAGATCTTGTATCTAGTGATCTTACTTAATTCACTCATTAAAACTAAAAGTGTATTTATAGATTCATTTGGAATTTCCATGTAATTTCATGTAATTTACAAATAATGACTTTTTTTTTTTCATCCTGTCTAGCCAATCCTAACATCTCTTATTTGTTTGTCTTCTCTTTTAAAATAGGACTTCAGGACAATGTTGAGTAGAAGTGGTTATAGTGAGCATTATTATCCCACTCCCAATTTTAGGAGAAAGTTTCAGAAATTCACTGACAAGCATAATGTTTGCTATGGGATTTTTATAGATATACACCATAAGATTAAGGAAGTCCTCTTTTGTGGAAATCAGCTTCTAAGATGGTCCTAAATACATTTTCCATTCTGGCATTCAAAACGTTGTATTCTCTCACACTGAATCATGGCTGGCCTGTGTGTTCAATAGCATATGGAAGAAGTAATGGGTGATTCCCAATTGAGTCACAAAAGACATTGCAGTTTTCACTTCATCTTTCTTGGAGTTCTTAATCTCTCTTGGATCACTCACTTGGACATATAAGCAGCCTTGTAAAGAGATCTGTCCACCTGTGTTTGATAAGAATGATAAAATATTCAAAACAACTTGTCAACCATGTGAGTGAGACACTGCGGAAGCAGATTCTCCAAATCAAGCAGGGAAGAAAAATAATTTTTCCTCTGCCTATCTAAGTTCTTGCTTTAATTCTTAAATTTGCAATAAACTCTCTTTATGACCTCTAAAATTTCTCCAAGCCTCAGTTTCCTCAGTGAATGGTAGTGAAATGTGCTCCACTTCATTGTCATGAATATAAAAATAACTCAATGCATGTATATACATAAATTATAAAGTTGGGAGGTGTGGTCTATGCTTGTTTTATAAATATGGGCATTATCTCTTCCACTTCGTTTCTTCCTCTTTCTTCCTGCTTAGTAAGAATTGCAGAGGCATCTTGAAACCACGAAAGAAAAGCCAAGACCTCAGCCCTAACATTGTTGGGCCAAGCTTCCGTGGTGTTTGAGAAATCAAAACAAACAAACAAACAAACTTGTGTGAAGTTTAATCCTTGGTAAATATTAATTCCCAGTGCCTCAGGGAAAAAAGCCCTGATCTTTAGCATTTGCTGTTTTCTGTGATATAACTTGAAGAATGATGGGCAATAACATTGGCTGATATATTAATTAAGATTGTGTTCCTCCAAGAGTAATCTGAAGCTACCAATGTGGTGTCACTGACTGCAAAGATGAGAACAGATGCACAATAGCACACTATTATAGTGTATTCCAATTACTAGATAACAGAGATGCAAATAACTTCAAAAGAATAGATAATAGTGAAATGTAGTGAAATCATTAGGTTGTGATGAATTTTTACTATTTATTAACTTTGTAACATAATTAATTTAATTATACATTTATAACATTTAACTTTTAATAATGGCTTTATTTGACAACTGGCTTGCAAAATTCCTGAAAATTCAATAGTTAGCTCTTATGAGCCAGAATGTATCCAGTTCAACACATTATTGGGTTTCAGCCCCCATTAGTGTGTCACTCCCAGAGGGATACAATCTTAAATTAATATATCAGCCAATGTTATCTCCCACCATTCTTCAACTTGGCCTTCTAAGTCATCCAGACTAGCACCTCACCAAGTTTATTCTTGCTTTTTCTTCCTTTTTAAAAAATATTTATTATTATTATTATTTTGTTAGAGAGAGGAAGGGAGAGGGATAGAGAGTTAGAAACATTAATGAGAGAGAAACATTGATCAGCTGCCTCCTCCACACCCCCTACTGGGGATGTGCCCACAGCCAAGCTACATGCCCTTGACCGGAATCGAACCTGGGACCCTTCAATCTGCAGTCTAACGCTCTATCCACTGAGCCAAACCAATCAGGGCTTTCTTTTTCTTATACCTCCTTTTTTATTTTATTTTTCCATATTTCAAGGGGTAAAATTCCATGTGCTATAAACTTTATATCTAGGGCAGACAGACCCTAGGATGACCCCCATGTTCTTGTCCTCTATAATTCCCTACCGTTGAAGTGCCTGTGACTTGCTTCTCACCAATAGAATATGGCAACGATGATAGGATGCTACTCCCATGATTACATTAGGAAATGCATATACAAGGCTTTGTCTTGATAGCATGCACTAGAGATTCTCTTTATTAGTTTGATAAATAAGCAACCATGCTGAGATAGCCAAGGTCAAGGAGCTGGTGATGGTCCTGAGGACCTGAGGGTAGCCTCCATCCCTTAGACAGGAAAAGGAGAGACCTCAGTCACACAGCCGCCAGGAAACAAATTCATTCTACCAACAACCTGAATCAATTTGAAAGAAGAGTGTTCTTCAGTCAAGCTTTCAGATAAGAAAATGCAGCCTAGTCATTGCACAACCTTGTGTGATACGGAGCTGAGAAGCCAGTTAAGCCATGGTTGGACATCTGACCCATAGTAACTCTGAGAATGAATGTGTTGTTTTAAGTCACTAAGTCTGTTGTAACTTGCTTTGCAGGATAGAAAACTAATACAATCATTGTTCCTCCTCCCTGCCTCCCATTACCACTTAAATTCCATTCATAAAATTGAACATAACTTAGGAGTTCTGTGATATGGACCTGGCATTGATTAATTCAATAAAGTCTCATCCACATTAGAAGTATATGCATTGGTCACTCCTGTCTGGGCAGGTTCAGACCTGTCCTGTTATTTACATGACATATGCTTATTAGCTGCAATATAAAACAGAGAGAGGTAACTAATTTTTTTTTTCAAAATGATAGACTAGATGAGAATAATGAGCAAAATAACAAGATAATGGGGATGGATGTAAACTATCTTCAGGTTTAAAAGAATAGAATATTAGCAACCTGAATTACCAGAAATATCAATGGTCAGCAGTCTGGAAACAGTTGATCACAGAAGGAAAAACATAGTCAAAAGACCTGTCTGCTGTATATTTTTTCAAATACCATCACCATCAAGCAGTTAACTGAATTCTCACAATCAAGGCCTCAATTGTACAAAACTACCCACCAACCCCCACCTCCAGCACCACTACCAATTTCAGTTGCTAATGGAAAGTTTGGATTGTCACCGGTGATTCTGACCAAGTGGCTGTAGATTGGAGGTCTCCGAAGATCCCTTCTTAGTTTAGATTAATGTGCTAGAGGGGTTCACAGAACTCAGCAAAACATTTTGCTTGCTAGATACTAGTTTATTATAAAAGGTTATAACTTAAAAACAGACAGATAAAGACGATGTATGTGAGAAGGGATGTGGAGCATCCACGCCCCTCTGAGTGGGCCACTCTCCCTGAATCTCCACACATCACCAACCTGAAAGGTCTCTGGGACACTCCGTGGTGCCAAGTCCTTCTGGGTTTTTATGAGGGCTTCTTGACATCGGCACAATTGATTAAATCATTGGTCTTTGGTAATAGAACTCAATCTCCAACTTCTATCCCTCCCCATCCAAGGCCTTGACTGAAAGTTCCAACTCTCTAGTTACACGCTTGGTTTTACTGGCAACCAGCCCCCAGTTTAGGCTATCTGGGGCTTTCCAAAAGTCATTTCATAGGCATAAATTCAAAAAGGGATCCAAGGGTTTAAGGAGCTTTGTGGCAAGAATCAGGGACAAAGACCAAATATATTTCTTACTATATATACTACAACCTGTAAATGTATAAATTGAAAAAAATCTCAGGCCAAGAAGATTTATGAACTAAGAAATCTAAGGTGCCATTTAAAAATATGAACCCACGTTGAGAAGTATATTGGTCCAAGGGTATGCAAAAAATTGCTAATAGTCATTCATACAGAATCCAATATGAAGGTATAGAATATTTTTAAAACTTGGTGTGGCTTTACAATAACCATCAACACTTACAGCATTGTATGTCCCTCCCTCTCTCCTTGGATTGGTCAATGTCATTATGGACAATTGTGTCAGTCTATTGTTACATAACAAATACTCCAAAATGTAGTGGCTTAAAATAAAAACTGTCTTATTTGCTTATAATTCTGTGGGTCAGCAATTTGAGCTGCGATCAATGGGGCAGGTGACTTTGGCTGGTGTTGCAGTCCTGGTGGATCAGCTGGAGGTGGGTTGGTCTAGGGAATCTCACGTAAGAGAGATCATCCCTGTTCTGTTGCATCCTGTAGAGGGTTAGCCTGAGCTTCTTCACACAGCAGTTGTAGCATTCCAATGGGACAAAGATAGAAAGTAAAAGCCCTCTTGTGACCTAGGCTTGGAAGTCATAAAACATCACCTCTTTTACATTTTATTGGTTCAAGAGATCACAGAGCCAGCTCGGCTGGAAGGGGTGGGGAAATAGATTTCACCTCTTAATGGATGGAGCTGCAGTCTTTCTGCCCATGTTGAATGTATCACATCCATGAATTTAGTGATTTTATCATCTCTTGTGCTAGTGTCTAGTCTCCTGTCTATGTTCTTTGATGATGATGTTCCAATGGGATGGGAGAGGAAATCTTTTCCAGAAAGATTTCAACTGTGTTGAGACAGGTGCAGCCTCATTCCTTCATTCAGGGTTGGTGATAAGGTCAGGCACATCAAACTTTTTCTGAAACCGTCTTTTGCCAGTATCCTGTGTGAAGAGGAGGCAGAATGGTCCCAATTTGCCCCTGGAGAAGTGGTTGCTTTCTTTATACTCAAGGGCCTTCTTCACAGCACACTTGCGGGTAAACTAGTGCTCGGTGAAGAGCAGTAAGCACGCTGACATTTCACTGAGAGTTGTTATCTATAGACACCTGTGGATAAATGTGCTAATGAGAGACTTTTCTGAAGGGCTCTTATGTCCATGATAATTCCACAGCATGGGGGGAGAGTGGCTTAATCATCAAGCTTCAGGTAGGAAAGTACCAATAAGTAATGGCTTCCCAGACCTGGGACACTTACAGAGTCTATGCATTTCCAGTGTAATCAAAACAACCACCAAAGTAACTCCTTTCCATCAAATTTTGTTATTGAAATCATTTATGGAATAATTTTCTAAGAGGGACTAGCTGCATTTCATACTTCCTTGATAGAATAAGAGGCCACAGAAGGACTTTTATATCATGCACAGGCTTTAATCAGATACTCAGGGACCCACACCATTTACATCGATATGATGACAGAGCATCTAGAGCAGTGGTTCTCAACCTTCCTAAGGCTGCAACCCTTGCATACAGTTCCTCATGTGGTGGTGACCCCCAACCATGAAATTTTGCTACTGTTATGCTTCGTGATGTAAATATCTGCATTTTCCGATGGTCTTAGGCGACCCCTGTGAAAGGGTCGTTTGACCCCCAAAGGGGTCGCGACCCACAGGTTGAGAACAGCTGATCTAGAGGCTGTTCAACTACCCCTGAGATCAATGTGATCCTTGATGTCCACTTATTAACAGATTTTAAACCTAGACCTCATGGCATTGTTGGTCTTCCTCCTTGAGTTTTCCGTGTTCTCACTGGAATAGCATCACTTGTGGGTTTTATCTTAGCAGTTAGTACCTCTTTCTTTTCCCTTACTTTTTGTACCTTCTCTTTCCCACTATCCCCTCTCCTTTTATCTTCTCCCTTTCTTTATTATCCCCTTAGGACTACAGGAGTTAGGATTTGGTGTTGAAACATAACTCACTCAATTTTAAACAAAAAGGGATTTAATAAGGGAAGTGATGGAAAGGCTAGAGAAGTGGGCTTTCAGATGGGCTTGCAGGAGAAACTCTTAAAATGCCAAAGTGCTGGCCACCAGGTAGCTGTTCCTTCTGTTAGAATCAAGAAAGTAGGGAATCAGAGAATTGCCCCAGAAACTATGGGTTCAAGAACATATCAGCATGGTGGCTGTACAGAGATGAAGAATCAAAGATCTGAAAGCCAGGATCAGAAGGTCATTGCCTCTGATCACCTACAAAGTTGGACAAGTGATTCAGAAAATTCCATGGTCCCATGACCTTGTTGCCTGCAGAAAACATACTTCAACAGTACGGAAAAGGTCACTATCTCACTTCCTTCTTGCAAATATCACATAAGCAAATCTGATCTAAGTAAATAATTTTCTAGCTGAGAGAGGATCTGGGAAATGTGTGGGTTTGGGGTTTTCTAATCTCTACAGTATGGAAAGGTACCATAGAAGGTGAGAGTGAATGTGAGTGCCTCTTGACTAAATCCTACACAAGGACTCTCACTGGCCATTCTCCCCTCTAGCAACATTAATGAAAATGTATTCCAGCAAACATGGGCTGGGCCCTCCGAAACTCATTTTCAACATTATTCCATTTAATGCTTATATCACCCCCATACATTAGGTATATGAACCCAGTCTTCCAGATGATGAAACTGTTGGCAGGTAAATCATGTAAATTGCCCAGAGGCTCACAGTAGAAAGGGAAGAAAGAGCTGGTAAACCCTGTTTTGTGTAATGGCAAAGTCCATCTGTGTCAAAATCTATCTGGCATCAAAGACTACAATCTAAATCACTCCACTAGAACACTTAACAGAGGTGCTCACTCTATATCCAGACCATGGGCTCCGCCAACTGAGCTTGTAAGAATAGTTTCCCATTCCCCTTGCTGGGATTTGTCTGATTGCTGTATTTCCTTAATCCATTCCAATGAGCTCCAGATTAAGGGATAGACATGGGCCAAGTAAAGAACTGACAATAGCCCCATCCTCATGTCAACTGGTTTTCTAAGAAACCAATTATCTTCACAGAGAGACTTGAAAAAATGTTTAGAATCTAATAGCATAAAAAATTCTTGAGGACTTTCAGCTCGGTGTTTATAATCATCCCCTGCATAATGAATGTCATTCACAAACAACAGGACAAGGAACACAGGCCCACGGCTGACCCCACAATAGTCTTGTGGCAGGTGAAAAGCAAGATGAGAGCATAAGCTCACCCACTTGATTGAATGTCAAGGGCTATTTAAAGCATTTTATTCTATTCTGATAAAGAACAGAATTTAGAATCGGATGGAAAATTCCCCTCCAGAGGCTGCTCGAGGTGTCTTTCTGTCATGGTTGATTGCCAGACTAGTGTTGATTGTGAGGAAAACAAAAACACCAAAAAACTGTTCTTGGCAGAATACTCATTGGATTTTTTTTTCCATTATAATTTTGTCTAGGTTCAAACCCTCTCGACCGAGCGATTCTTCACACACACACACAATGCTGCGTGAATCCACAGTGGAGGTGAGTGTGACAGTTCACACACACCCCTGACTCTGTACCTGTCAGGTCCTCTGGCAATGGGGCCAGGCTCCAGAGACTTCCCTCTTCCACACAATGCCTTGAGACAGCTCCTGGTTCTCAGAGGAAATCATTTTACATACACTAACTGATTAGTGAGAAATGCTTTCAGCAGGCTGCCCTTCTAGAACTATCACTTCCTTAAAAAATGTAGCAAACGCTGCCAAAGGGGGTTATTTTGGTCTGAGGAGCCCCATGGGCTACACCCTTCTAAAAAGGATATGGTAATGAAAGCACACCTTCCGTCTTCCTCCTTGAGGATCTCTGTACCAACAGTAAAGGTCCTCATTTAGCCATGAGGTACCCTTTCTGCCTGGAAATCACCTCCGCTTGTGTGTGGGATCCTTTATTAAATGTGGGTGGTGATGCATCATGGGTAATAGACACTGCTTTGCATCATCAACTGAGAGGGTAAGAAGTCTTCCATTTATCAGTCAGATGATCTGTTCTTTTTGTCTTAACAGGTCATAATGTACTATCCCCCACTAGCACCCAAAAACTCAGTCATTTCTTTGTTTCTACTATAATTACTTGGAAATTCTTCCTAACTTCCTGCAATACACTTGCCCCAATGGCGATTGTTACAGTCCCAAGGGAGAATGGCTATTATATTGAAAGTCCAATCTTCTTGGGGTTAAATAATTCTAGTTTATTTGGGTTTCCCTTACCCTCCAACATTAGAAATAATTCTAGTTTATTTGGGTTTCCCTTACCCTCCACATGGCTTTGTGACTTATCTTTAAAGTCCTTTCTACTTCTGCATATTCCTATTCTCTAAAACTATGAGCAAGTTTTGATCCTTTATAGAGGCAAAGCATCATACAATGCCCTCATCTTCATTCCTGTAGGAGGAATATGACCCACCCTGAAAAGGAACCAACCCTTCTTTACAAATAAGAAGATAGAAGGGGGATTTATCAGCCCAACTTACATAAGAGGCCAGTCTGGGCTCAAATTATGATCAAACCAAAAATGTACTATAGGTGAATTGTGTGCATCCACCTTGTTCCTGGTGAGAACCCAACGGTAGTGACTCAAACTCTTTCCCTTCAAATATTCCTTTGACAGTCATTTCCCCCAGTGCTTCTTTGCTAAAACGCTTTCCTTTTAAGTTAAACTTATTTCCATTTAATCTGTTTGAAAGGCAATGTTTTTACTTATTTGTTTCCTAGGGGCCCAGTGCACAAATTCATATGCACCCTGTGATTGGGAACAGCGTTTGGTCTTGGCCCATCCTTCCACCGCCACTCCTCTGCCCAACCCTTCCCACTACATCCCCATTCCCACCACCACTGCTCCCACACAATGATGGCGCCGGCCCCACTAGCGCCCGCTGATGGTGTGGAGTGATTAGGGTCAGCGCCTTCAGCAGGTGTGAGCAGTGGCCGCTGCCTCAATCACCCCTCAGGAGCAGAAGGAGGTGGAGAAGACTTGAGGGGCGATTGGGACTGGCAGCCACTGCTGACGGCACCTGGTGATCAGGGCCGCACCACACACCAGCAGCAGGTGTGAGTACCTGGTGGTACTGCAGTGTATAGGAGCAAAGAATTTTCAGTAACCTCCAGAGGCTCGCCCTGATGACAGCAACCAGTGCCCCACGTTGGTCTGGCACCCCTGCTCACCTGTCCCACCATCCTGCCACGGCTGATGTTCACCATATTCCACACTCTGCCACCTGCTGCTGATGCCCACCGGGTTTCACATATGCCCCCCGGTGGTCAGCACACATCATAGCAACTGGTTGTTTGGTTGTCCGGTTGTTCAGTTGTTCCACTGTTCAGGATATTTGCATACTAGGTAGGATTATATATATATATATATATATATATATATATATATATATGGAGAGAGAGAGAGAGGTTTTTACTTAATGGATAGTTAGAATTTTGCTAAAAATTTGTATCTACTAATGGGTATTCAAACTGTGTTGGCTACTTAACTTATGTGGGAAGCACAGGACTTGGTAGGAATGTCTGTAAGGAGGATTCCCCGAAAGGTTGGGGGGCCTCTGAGGGGACCTTGCCAGAGGCAGTAGCCCCTACCTTGACTTTTCCAAATGAGTCCAATCCCCTGGGATGTTTTGCTAGAACCTCAATGTTTAGTCTTTCAGACCTGACCTTGTCGAAGCGTATATTTTCTCAAGGATGCTTACCTTGCTGACTGTATCTAGAGGTTAATTTTAGTTCAAGCTGTTGTGACAGTAAAAGCCAAAGGAGGCAGGTGAGCAGGGCTCTTTAGCCTTCTCTTTCACAGAAACGTATGTTAATCAGTCATCTGTTGTTCAGGCTTTGCGGGTCAGCCCTGGCAAACTTAAAAAAAAAAATGTTTTCTCATAAAATGAAAGACAAAGAGTAACTTTAGGAAACCCCACATTTGGCCATGCTTGCTCATAATACAGATTGAGGCAAAAGTAAGTTTATGGTTATTTGTATATAAAATAATCCAATGATTGATCAATTTATCGATCTATCTATCTATCTATCTATGGAGGTAATATTCAAATTAGCTGGCCATCATAACCAGCTTGAGAAGGCTGCGTCACAACTGCTCAGGAGGAGCTCCATGTGCAGATGGGCAAGCGGGAACTGCGTGCAGCCCCAGCCCTAGTGGACACACACACAAGGGGTGGGGTGTGCTCTGAGCAGCCACGTGGCCTGGCTTGGTGGGTGGTGGCCGCAGCCGGAGTGAAGCAGCCCTGGTCCCAGATGTCTGGCGGTAGCCGGAGCGAAGCAGCCCAGGTTCTGGGTGTTGCGGGGGAACCGGTGCTGGCAGCCAGGGAAAGGAAGGCCTATTCTTGCACGAATCTTCATGCATCGGGCCTCTAGTTAATAAATAACAACCTAAAAAGAAACTCTGTGTTTTGTATACTCACAACTGTAAAACTACTTCTGCCACACCCTGTACATATTTGTAGCTCTCTCTAAGAGAGGGTTATTTTTTATTAAACCCAAGACATGTACTGACACAAAATCCAGGGGATATGGGATATATAGAAACAAACGAATCCATTTGCCATGTGGTTCAAAAAACAAGCAGATGGAAATGAGGGCTTGGTATGATGTTTTAGATCCCCCCAAATGATTTTAATGAGCAGCCAGGAGTTGAGAACTTTTGACCCAAAGTTTCATTATTTTATTGTGGCAGGTACGTTCCTCTAGAGTTGAGTCCCTCGCTGGCCTGTGTCTCACAATAGTGTCTCCATCAGACGGTGAGCTCAGCCTTCCCAAAGGCACACGGGAGTGCTTCCCACCTGCATCTCTATGCCACTGCTCCTGGACACATATCCTTTCCCAGAAGCCTTTGCTCTTCTCCTGCCCACCCAGTTCTGCAAGCAAAGACGACCTGGCCCTGCCCCCAAGGAACCTTCCCCACCCCCCTTCTCTTCCTCCATCCTGCTGGGCTTATTTACATGTCTTACATGTCTCCTCTTACAGAACTGTATGTACCCCCCCTAGCCCCCACGCCAGGGCCCCGGGCCCCAACCTAATCCCAGAAAACAAGCTCCATCACATCAGGGATTTGTGTCCGTTTTGCTTGTTCACCATTTAGGATGAGCTGCCTAATTGGCATGCTCAGTGCAAAATGCAAGTGCAGAGCCCCTAGTTCAAAGATTATTAAGGATTTATTTCCTAATGGCACCGGTGGAGCATGAACTCAAGCATGGGGTCCTTCTGCCTAATACATAGTTGGGACCCAAAATGTCTATTGAATGAATGAATTTTGCATCTGCTGCTCCTGGCATGGTGATTAGTGGAAAGAATTTGTAGCCGCTGCCTTCTGAGAAGCAGAGGCCGCAGCGGTGGGAGCAAAAAGGGGAGGATGGGAGAGACACTTTTCAGCCTGTGCTGCAGCAAATGTGGGGCACTGCGAACACCCACCCAGGAACCCTCTTTACAGTCCTATCGATGACTCTACCCAGCAACAGCTCTCTCCTTCCAGACTGGCAGGTAGAACACGAAGAATGCACCCAATCACATATTTTCTGCTTTTATTTGGTTAGCAACATAACCAAGAGAGCTTTAGCAAAGGTACTTGATCCTGGAGGAAAAAAAGATATATTTTTTCAGTTTTACAAATGGTGTTCTTGATTTTTTTTTTTCCATTTGCTAAAACATGACATGCATGATTTTTCTAATGTTTCTTATATTCTTGACAGGCAGAGGCCATTGCTAACCTCACCTTTCTATGAAACGACAGTTATAATTTTGGTCTACTTAATATTTATGTGAGCAAAAATCCATGGTATTAAAACAGTTTGTTGCTTACACACCATAAACCTGCAAGAAGTCCGGAACCAGTACAGTGGTACCTCGAGATACGAGTTTAATTCATTCCGTAACCTTGAGACGTGGGAAACTATGAGACGCTCGAGTCGCGGTAAACTGGTGGGTCGTGTGCAGCCGGCCGATCCCCACGATTACTCGTATCTCAACTGTTGCTCGTATTTCAAAGCAAAAATCGCTCGCTCAACAACTCGTATCTCAAAAATCTCATATGTTAGGGCACTCGAATCTCGAGGTACCACTGTAATCATATTGCACTAAACAAAATGATAACCGTACGCTGTTTTCACACCTAACGACATTATCCACAGTTACTTCGTTACATCACCTGTTTCTCTCTTGAACAAGTTCTCCAGAGTCTATTTTTGTTCATCTCCATCCGCAAATCCTTGGGCCCTGCTCTGTCCATCCAGAACCAGCTGGAGAAGGAGGACCTGGGAACACCCAGCCTCAGCAGAAGAATGAGTCATGCGGAGAGCACATGGTCATGGCCATTCCTGCCTCCCGCACCATCTGGCTAGAAAAGTCATAACATTTTGATTTCTGGGAGACCAGCGCACCTGGCTTTTCTCTGAAAGAGGAAAACCAGCGGGTCAGTTGACTTCCCTCATTCACTATTTTTAAATGGACTTTTTCTCTAGTAATTTCGGTTCCTGTCTTGCCACACCCCTGTTTCTCCTTTCCTCCTCGTTCACCCTCCTCTTCACCCCAGAAAGACTGAGCCTGGCACTCAACACACCAGGTGTAGCTCACAAACACTTCAGAAAACTTAAGGTTTGATTTTCAGCAACTCAAGAGTTTTCTTAATCATTCCGTTCTCAGTCTTAAACACATCCTGTTAATTATCCCATTAGCAGCGCTGGGTCCCACTATGCCTCGTCCTCCTCAGGGCTTTCCGTTGAGGCCCATTTAAGGGAGAGGGGCATGATCATCCAAATGGATTTTTAAAAGTAAAATGACACATTTACTAACACCAACTTAATTCTGTCCAAGAATGCTGTGCGTGAGGGTGAAAAAGAGCATGGCCATCCAAAGTCCTAAAGTGTTGGGGCCTCCAGAGGCAAATTCCAGAACACAGCTAGATAACATAGAAGCTAATATATGTGTTTAGGGCCCTACACTGAAATCTTATATAATAAAAGTCCAGTGACCGAATAGCGGAGAGACCAGAACAACCGGTTGACAAGTCACTATAACGCGCACTGACCACCAGGGGGCAGACGCTCAACGCAGGCGCTGCCCCCTGGTGGTCAGTGTCCCCTACCACAGTGGGAGTACCACTTGGCTGACCAGGACAAGCAGCTTCTCCTGCTGTGAACCCCGGACTGATAGGCAGAAACCTGGGCTGCAATCATGGCCTCCTTGCCCCAGGCTCCTCCTCGCTCCAGACTCCTCCTCCTCACTTTCTGCCACCTTCTCTGTGTACTCACAGGCCGCTGACCCCGGAGGCTGGGAGGCAGGTTCATGGCCGCTCTGGGTCTGAGGCCTCTTGGTGTTATTGTCCCTGGGCCCAGCCCCAACTGGGTCCCCTGGAGAGGTGAGTGCTCCAGCTCCACAGAAGATCTGGACCAGGGAGCAGCCACTCAGAGGGCGGGCCCACAGCCGCTCAGTGACTGGGATGGATCCCCGCAGGCCATGGCCCCCAACTAGTGCACCAATCCTGTGCACCAGACCTCTAGTTTAAAATAATCATTAGCACTTTACCACGCCTCCATTACTCCTTAACACAGCCCTATGAAATGGGCATGGCTATGCTCATGTTACTTTTAAGTGGCTCATCCCATTGCACAGTCAGCTGATGGCAAATCTAAGCCCAGGTCCTCCTATTTCCCAAACAGATAACCAGGACTCTGGTTCATGTGCATCATGCTTTTTTCTTACCCATTTTTAAAATACATTTTTATTGATTTGAGAGAGGGATAGAGAGAAATATCGATGAGTGAAACATCAATTGACTGCCTTCTGCACGCCCCCCACAGGAGATCAAGCACACAACCAGGCATGTGCCCCAACCAGGAATGGAACCGTGACCTGGTTCAGAGGTTGATGCCCAACTACTGAGCTACACCAGCCAACCTGCATCATGCTTTTCACTCTGAGGAAAGATGGTACCTCTTTGCCTATCCTCCCTTCTTGTATCAAAACTGCATTCAGTTTCCTCACACCTATGAAGAAGTTTCTGAAAATCTGAGATCCATTGCATGCAAATATTTATGTCTATTTGCACTTGTTTATTTTTCTAGGAAAAAAAGAGACAGAGTTTTAAGGAAAACAGAACAGTAAAAGTTCATAGCCACTCTTTTAAAACCCTACAATATTTCCAACCTCTAGTAGTGAAATGGCACCTGTGGCCTCGCCTCCCACAACTGCAGGTGATACACTTGTGCACACAGCTCACACCCAGTATTCATCCCTCACAATCCCCACATTTTTAGTTTAATTGCCACATATGACAAATATTCCTCTGACCCAACAGTGTTTGTTGTCAAGACCAAGTTTGACATAGCCCATATAACAGCCAGAAATATATCCCGAGGAGACCATTTTTCCTGAAAAAAAAGATTGCCTTTAAAAAAAATCAAAATTCAGAGCAGTTCTACAGGTGAAAATTGTATTACTAATTCTGTCTGTTCAGAGGACAACAATAATAGAATGAGATACACCACCCCTGCTTATAGATTCATTACTGACTCATCGAACACTAATTAAGACACCTTTGCTTGCAGTTCTATCAGTTAGACTTGTGTGCCAGACAGAAAACCGTCCACCAGAGAAGCTCGAGTGGCCAGGAAGTGAAGGGTGAGATTAAATCCCCAGAACAACAGGCCAGTGAAACAGTTGTTGGAGGTGATAGCTGGATACTCATAAGGGAAAAGTAATGAGTCTCAACCCCCAGAATCCTGAAACTTAAAAATATGATTTTCAAAGTGGAAATTTTAGCAGCTAAATTCCCTGTTTATATCAAAACTAGGAGCCCAGAGTGTGAAATCATGCGAGACCCAGACCTGGCATGCGGTGGGGCACAGCGTTAAGACACCTCCTGGTTACCGGTCTTTGGTTGTTATAGCGTTATGACCACTGGGTTTTTATTATGTAGACTAGAAGCCCGGCACACAAAATCGTGCAGCCCCGCCCACCCACATGAGCCCCACCCATCCGCACTCTGCCCCACTGCACTCACAGTCCCACCCACCCATGCTGGTCTTTGGTCATTATGGCATTAGGGCCACAGGCCTTTTATAATGTAGATGAGTGGTCTTTTTAAAAAATATATATTTTATTGATTTTTTACAGAGAGGAAGGGAGAGGGATAGAGAGTTAGAAATATTGATGAGAGAGAGACATTGATCAGCCACCTCCTTCACACCCCCTATTGGGATGTGCCCACAACCAAGATACATGCCCTTGACCGTAATCGAACCTGGGACCCTTCAGTCCACAGGCCGACGCTCTATCCACTGAGCCAAACCGGTTTCAGCTGGATGAGTGGTCTTAAAAATCAAGGACATCTCAAAGAATAGAGAAAAAAAATTATGGAGACAAGATAAGAGACTCAGAAAATACATCCAGGAAACACTGTGTAAAAAATTAATGTTTCCCCAGGTGGGCATTTGGTATTAAGATATGGTAATGTTATTGCAGTTATATTGGGGGTGAGAGTCAGATTGGCATTTTTATGAGTGAAATGATAAGATGTCAGGGATGTCTTAAAATTCTCAAAAAAACCAACAGAATGAAGGAGAGTGCAATGAAATAAAATAAGATTGATAGCATGCTGATAATTGCTGAGACTGGATAATGGTTCATGGAAGTTTATTATACTGTTTTACAAAAAGTTGAGTAAGAACGAAGTGCCTGGCCAGTGTGACCCTGTGGTTGAGCATCGACCTATGAACCAGGAGCTCATCATGGTTTGATTCCCTGCCAGGGCACATGCCCGGGTTGTGGACTCTATCCCCAGTGAAGGATGTGCAGGAGGCAGCCGATCAATGATTCTCTCTCATCATTGAGGTTTCTATCTCTCACTCCCTATTCCTTCCTCTCTGAAATCAATAAAAGTACATTAACAACAACAAAAAAACACACAAAGTAGCATAGAGAGGTGGAATAAAGTTTTTTTCTAAGGGTAGAAAATTGGGAGTGACATCAATATGGAGGACCAGAGGCTCTGAAGCTCTTACTGCTATTGAAATATAACTAGTTTCTTGATAAATTATAACAGACAAATGTTATAATAGTAATGTATGCCCTACATACGAGAAAATATAGAAATGTTCAAGAACCAGAAACAAAAGAATAATAAAAGCAGAGACCTTAATCTTGAGTGGGGAGCATAAGCAATACACAGCTAGATAGAAGGAGAATTCATAAGAACAGTGGCCTTGAAGAAACCTCCTTATTCCTAAATTAGCACAGTCTTTTCTCTCTGGTTCCTTTACCCTTTGGCATAAGCCATGTTACATATATCAAAAGTTCATCCCTTTTTATTGTTGAGTAGTATTTTATCATTTGGATGTACCACAAATTTTTTTAATGGATTTACCAGTTGAAAGGTATTTGTATCAGTTCCAGTTTGTGGCTATTATGAATAAAACTACAATAAACATCTGCATACAGATCTTAGGAGGGACATAGGTTTTCATTCCTCCTAAGAGTGGAATTGCTAGATCACATGGTAAGTGTTTAACTTCAAAGAACTTGTCAAGCTGAAGGAAAAACAAAACTTAAAAAGACAAAAAAAGAAGAAGGAGGAGAAGGAGAAAGAAGAGCAGGACGAGGAGGAGGAGGAGGGGGAGGAGGAGTTGTGTTTTTACATATGAAACTTGCTTTCAAAATGGTTGTGCCATTTTATATTCCCACCCTCAAAGCACAAATGTTCTAGTTAATCCACACCCTTGAAAATATTTGACACAATGGGTCTTTTTTATTTTGTCTCTTCTAGTAAGTGTGTAGTGATATTTCACTGTTGTTTCAAGTGGCATTTCCATAATATCTAGGGGTTAAGTACCTTGTCATATGCTTATTTGCTATGGTGAAGTATTTTTAAATGGTATTGTTTATCATCTTGTTATTGAATTTTAATCATCTCTATATATTCTACATACAAGCTCTTCATCAGACTTGTGTTCTACAAATATTTTCTCCCAATTTGTTGCTTTTTTTATTTTTTTCAACAGTGTCATTTGAAAAGCAGTTTTTAATATTGATTTTGTTAAATGTATCTATTTTTCTTTCATGCTTTATACTTTTTTGTGTCCTAGCTAAAAAATCTTTGACTAACCCACTATCACAAATATTTTCATATTTTCTTCTAAAAGTTTTACTATTTTAGCTCTTACGTTTAGGCCTATGATTCATTTTTAAGTTAATTTTGTATATGGTTTGATGGAAGAGTCGGGTTTATTTATTTGTTTGTGTTTTTACATATGAAAGTCAACTGTTCCAACACTATCTGTTGAAAAGATGATCCCTTTCTCATTAAATTACCTTTGCATCTCTGCTAAAAATTCTGACAATATTTGTGTGGATCTATTCCTGGACTCTCCCTTCCATTATAGTTACTATATCTCTGTCAGAAGACCAATAGCTCACTAACTTAATTATTGCAATTTCATGGTAAATTTTAAAATTATATCCTATAAGTTCTCCAAATGGATGTTTCTTTTCAAAATAGATTCTTTGTGTATAATTTTTATTAACAAAAATGAAAATTAAAAAAGAAAGCCCACAAAGAAAGGAAAAAGACAAGCTAAGAACTTGAAAAAACTATTTGCAACACATTTAAACAGCAATGAATCTTTTATCAATTATATATATATTTCCTACATATCAATTAAAAAATACAACCTCAATGAAAATCTGATTAAAAAACTCACAAACATTTCACACAAAAATGAAATAGTAACAGCAAAAATAAACATTAAAAAAATTCTCAACCCTTTGATAATGAGAGAAAACCAAATTAAAACCAAAATAGGTTATCATTTTACAACTTAGAAAATTTTGCCACTTGGGATAATTTAAGAAATTTAACAGTATTAACTGTTGGTGAGAATGGGAAGCAAGAGAAATTCTTAAACACTGCCAGTGACAGTAAACATTGGTTAAAAAACAAACTAACAAAAACACTTAAAAAACATTTGGCTTTATCTAATACAGTTGAACCATAAAATTTTAAATCAGAAACAGCTATAATATTATTTAGTGACATAGGAGAGATGAGGATTAGATCAGAAAAGGATACTCAGAGCCCTTTAAATGTATCGTTAATATCCTAATTCCAAAGATTACTGTGTATAGAGTGGTTTCATAAATTTGTCACTATTATTATTTTAAACTATATTAAAAGAAGGGTAGGTACCACAATACTAAGCAGATGTAAACAACATAACATGAGTGAAAGGTAAATTTCAGACAAGATAAAATTTAAATTTATAAACACTTAGGATAGAGGCATGAAATTCAGATGCCCAACATATTTTGCTTTCTTTCCTCCCAATTACATTTAGTAGGGCATTATCTAAGAAAAAGGAGAGAGAGCAAAATGGCCTCCACTTGCTTGCAGCAAAATTTCAAATGTTGGTTGGCTATCTTGCCAGGTTAGATTGATTTCCTAGGAGCTTTACAGTTTTAACTTCATTCTGAAGCATAATACAGAGAAAAATGTACCTGCGTAATATACAGTTCAATGAATTTTCAAAAACGTAACAACCTGAGTAGTTAATCCCAGATCAATAGCAGAACATTTCTAGTGCCTCAGAAGTGCCCCTTCCAGTCACCACCCCCCCACCCCCATACAAGATAACCACCATCACATAGATGAGTGCAGCTCTCTGTTTAACAACACAGAGGATGGACTCCACCTTGTTTTGTATGGCACAGGGGATGAAGACATTTTAGAATGGCCACATTCCTCACTATCCCATGTGTACTCGAAACACCAAATATAATTTGAATTAATTATTTGATCCTAAAGGTACTCGTGTGATGCTACACACCTGTTAAAAAATAATCATATATATGTATACTTAAAACAGTGGGGTGCCTCAACCCCACTCAACCAAAATAAGAAATTTTCAAAATATGTATTGAGTACTGCTACATGCTTGGTGCTTTGCATATATAATCTTAGTTTATCTTCACACAGATCCCCTCAAAATTAAGCATAATTATTATCCTATTTTCCAAAAGAAGAAACTGAGTCTTAGAGATGTTAAGCAACTTTACTAAGATCACACAGGTAATAAAAGCGTCTTTCTCACCCCGAATCCCATGCTCTTAGTTATATGATTAGGCCTTCTAAAGATAGTTGATTTCTCATTGTGTAGATAAAAAAAAAAAAGCAGAAAATAGCTACTATGTACCCTAAGTCTTTACAAGTTATCAGATAAGCTGTTTTCTTGACCACAGGAGAGGACACACTCAGTTAAGTGGTGATGTGAAGAGGGGGAAACTAAGATAATAACCCCAAATGACCCTTATCTTGGGCAGACCCCTGCATCTCCATAGACTGAGCTTACTAAGTGCAAGTACCATCTTCCCACCGACTTTTCAGAAAATCCATGTGGAAGAGGAACTCTGATGTGCTGGGGGTTTTTTGTTTTGTTTTGTTTTTCTGCATTCAGATCAGCTCAGAGGTGGGAGAGGCAGGGAGGAACAAGAGAAGAGATTGGGGGCAGAGATACTTGAGATAATGGAAGGTACATGTCTGGCCCACACCATCACTTTCATGAGCATGAATATATCTCCATGAGTGGGAGTCCCATGACTCAGGCCATGCCTGAGTGCCTAAGGATTTGCATGATCTGGAAGTTTCCCCCCTGTTTCCTCAGTGCCGAACAGAAAGTGAAAACAGTTTTCTTGAGATGATCATCGTCACCATCTCAAAATAGTCCCTCCATCCTGTCAGCAAGAGTGATGACATTTGGGCCATCTAGAAAACATGCAAAATATGTGAGAATCTTCTGAATCTTTGAGAGGGGAGCAGCAATGGGAAAATAAATGTTTGGCAGACCTACCCTGGGGAGCTCATCAAATGACTACTTACTAATTAGAGATTTAGATTAGAAAAAAAAATATATATATATATATATATGGTGAGCTATTGACTAACAAGTCTGAGAAATGGACAGATCTGAGGATATGAAGACAATGCCTTCACTTGGGGTACATATTAAATTTGGGGTGCCTGTGAAGGTGTTGAGTATGCAGTCAGATATATGAGTCTAAGCTAAGATGAAATATTAGGGCTTAAGACAAATATTTAAGAGTCAGCCATATAAGAATAGTACCTGAATCCTTGAGAACAATTGTAAATAATCCAGATTCTAGACAGCAGAGACAGGAGAAGTAAGATGATGATGTGAAAACCTGATTACTCAGAGCATCAGGCCTTGTTCATGATGCCACTAGATGAAAGTAAGAAAAATAAAGGGCACATTGAGGCTGGCCTTCTAATTTAGCTCTTACAAGTTCAAATGTGTCAGTTCTACCTAAGCACTATAATATAAAAATTAAAAACACTAAGTTTTAAGGCACATAGATACAGAGGACAGATGGACAGCTATCAGAGGGGAAGGGGCTTGGAAGCTGGGTGAAAAAGGTGAAGGAGCTGAAACCAGTTTGGCTCAGTGGATAGAGCATCAGCCTGAAGACTGAAAGGTCCTGGATTCGATTCCGGTCAAGGGCATGTATCTTGGTTGCAGGCACATCCCCATTGGGGGGCGTGCAGGAGATGGCTGATTGATGTCTTTCTCTCATTGATGTTTCTGGCTCTCTATCCCTTCTCCCTTCCTCTCTGTAAAAAAATCAATAAAATATATATATTTTTAAAAATTGTTAAAAAAAAGAAAAAAGAAAAAGGTGAAGGGATTAAGCAACAACAAAACCTTCATAGACACAGACTACAGCATGGTGATTACCAGAGGGAAAGGGGAGTAAGGTAGTGAACACACAATACAATATACAAAATATGTATTATAGAATTGATGCTCTGAAACCTATATAATTTTATTAAGCAACTAGAGGCCTGGTGCACAAAATTCATACATGGGGCCGGGAAGGGAGGGAGGGTGTCCTTCAGCCCAGCTTGCTCCCTCTCCAATCTGGGACCCCTTGGGGTATGATCAGGCCTAAAGGGGCAGTTGGACATCCCTCACACAATCCAGGACTACTGGCTCCCAATTGCTCACCTGCCTGCCATATGGATTGCCCATAACTGTTTCTGCCTGCCAGCCTGATCACCCCCTAACCACTCCCCTGCCAGCCTGTTTGCCGCTAACTGCCCTCTCCTGTGGGCCTGGTCTCCCTTAACTGCCCTTTCCTGCTGACCATCTTGTGGTGGCCATCTTGTGTCCACATGGGGACAGGATCTTTTGACCATATGAGGGGAGTCATCTTGTGTGTTGGAGTGATGGCCAATCTGCATATTACTCTTCTATTAGATAGGATAGAGGCCTGGTGCATGGGTGGGGGCCAGCAGGTTTGCCCTGAAGGGTGTCCTGGATCAGGGTGGGTGTTCCCTTGGGGCATGGGGTGGCCTGGGCAAGGGGCCTGTGGTGGTTTCACAAATGGAGGCCCTGGTATCTGTGATTTATTTATCTTCTACAATTGAAACTTTGTAGCCTGGAGCGGAACCAAGCCTTCTGCTTGCACAGCCTTTGAAACTTGGTTGCCTTAAGTGCCCACCAGAGTGTGTGGAAAACTTGGCTTCCTCCATCACTAGGGGCAACCCAACCCTCCCTCCTCCTGCTCTCTGTGGCCATAGCCATCTTGGTTGGGTTAATTTGAATATTTACTCTGATTGGCTGGTGGTCATGGCTTGTGGGTGTAGCAGAGGTACGGTCAATTTGCATATTACTCTTTTATTAGATAGGATGTCACCCCCAATAAATTAAATTTAAAAAGCACTAGGTTCTAGAATCAGGTATACCAGGATTTGAATTACAGTTCCAAAATGTACTACATGTATGATCTTGGGCAAGTACCTTTAATCTCTGAATTTTAGTTTCTTCATCTATAAAATATGGTAATATTTATAGTAAATGACTACTTACTGATTAGAGACTTAGATTAAAATACACACACACACACACACACACACACACACACACACAGTGGTACCTTGAGATACGAGTGCCCTAACATACGAGATTTTTGAGATACGAGCTATTTTTGCTTTGAAATACGAGCAACATTTGAGATAGGAGTAATCTCGCGGATTGGTCGGCTGCACACGACCCACCAGTTTACCGTGACTCGAGTGTCTCATAGTTTCCCACGCCTCAAGGTTACCGGACAAATTAAACTCGTATCTCGAGGTACCACTGTGTATATATATAGATAGATAGTATAATGCCTTGTAAATAGTAAGTGTTTTAAAAGATGATATATAAAAACATAATGATAATTATAAGAGGAAAAGTTAGGTATCTGACAAAAATCATAATGCAGTTATTGCTAGAAAGTAGATACCCAACCAGGGCTTACATATCCCAAGCTCCTTTGCAGTTAGGTGGCCACGTGACTGAGTTCTGGCCAGTAGTAGATATACACAACTCATTATGTCTGGCCCAGGAAAGCCTGCCATGTAGCAATTCTTCATGATGGTTTCTCCTTCCAACTGATGGGTGTCCGTCTTAGAAGCCATGTTAGAGAGCCAGTGAGGCCTGGGCTTCAGAAATATGATGTGGAAGAGGGTCACCCTCCTGAGCTGCTCAACCACTCACTTGTTATGTGAGCAAGAAATACATTTGGATCATGGTAGAGCCATTATGCACTTGGAGGTCTATTTGTTAGGAGAGTTATAAATAGCAAATCACAAATAAGGTAGCAGTTAACTTACCTAATGGGTTTTAGTTTTCACTGATATGGCTCTTGTGAGTTGAGTATCAACCTAAGAGGCACTGGTAGATAATAGTATCATTCTACTAGTGTCCTCACGCCCCACTTCTGTACTCTTTGGGGCATTAAATATTCAGAGATGTATACGTACTCTAATCTTTGTGCAGGGAGAGAAGTGGATAGTGCTGGTGTTAGATAGCCCAGGCTTTTACCAACACATTATACAAAAGCAAAGTAGGCCCCGAAAGAGGGTGCAGGAGGTGGGAGTCAGCAGAAATGTGGTCAATAAGGAATTTCTGTACAGAGGCAGTAAAGTATCAAACAGACTGTCAAATTACAGCAGGAAGGTTGGGGAGAGATGGGGTAGATAAGAGATCAACCAAAGGACTTGTATGCATGCATATAAGTATAACCAATGAACACAAGACACTGGGAGGTTAGGGTATACCTGGGAGGGGGGTGAGCAATGGGAAGATATGTATACATGTAATATGTTAATAAAAAAAAATAAGGAATTTCTGGTGACAGCATGCCAGGGGGACTTTTAAAAACACAGAGGTTGCCGAAACCAGTTTGGCTCAATGGATGGAACATCGGCCTGCAGACTGAAGGGTCCCAGGTTTGATTCCAGTCAAGGCATGCAGGAGATGGCTGGTCGATGTCTCTCTCTCATCGATGTTTCTGGCTCTCTGTCCCTCTCCTTTCCTCTCTGTGAAAAATCAATAAAAATATATTTAAAAAATAAAAATAAAAAATAAAAACACAGAGGTTGAATATTCATTTTTGAGTTATTTGCATTGCTGTAAGGTAAACCTCCTTTTCCCCCAAACTTAAACAAATATCACACACACACACACACACACACACACACACACTACATCTCCATACTACATATCCCTACAAAATCCAAATCCATAGATTAACATTCTGAATATTTTCCATTTAGAGTCTTTCAACAAATAAAGCAACATTAAAATAATTTTTTTTTAATTTTACTCTCTCAAGGTAGTCAAATATCTGATTCCTACAATATGGAGCAGTTCCTTGGAATCCTTCATAGAATACACCAGTTTTTCCTAGTTTGGATAGACGGAGATTGAGCTTTTCCAGAGAAGAGAATTTCCAGAAAAGAGAAGTGGGCCACCATCCACCACAGGCTGGGTCGTGGCCAGCTGATCATGAGGAAGTCCTGACCTTGAACCACAGCATCTGCATCCCTTGGCTGCCTCTTTACTGTCCACGCAACACTCCCTCCAAAGAAATAAAAATTCACCTTGTTCACTGCATTGTATTCCCTAAGTGGCACTCCCTTTGGAAGGCTCAGGTCAGGTAAAGTGGAATAAACCCAGAGATGCCACAAATAGAAGCCACGTAGGATGTATTATTCAGCACAGTTTAGAAGCACAGTCCCCAATATGTCACACAAAGTATTTATATTATGTGCAAATTTGACTCACTTTGCTCTTTGTCACAACGAGGTAGAGTTTTCTCCTTAAAAGCGGGGCTTTGGAGTCAGCCAGAAGGGGGATCCAATTATTCAATTGAGACTTTGGGTTACATTTTTCACCTCTTAAGACTCTATTTCCTCATCCAGGAAATAAGGAAAATAATGCCTTCCTCGTGGAGTTTATTAGAGTGCAAATGAGAGGATATAAAAAAAAATTAACCCAATGCATGCTCCATGGTACACACTGAATCAACATTATCCATTTTTGTTGTCCACGTATTGTGGAAATAAGAGTGCCTATCTCGTGGGTGAGTAAGCATTGCTCACAGTTTCCAGGGTCCAAACTCTGATATTCCGTTTCCTCTGGGTTCTAGAGCCCTTGACTTCTCAGGAGCCCAAAAAAGTAACAGCTAATTTCTTGGGCTCCATCCAGTTCCATTCCTCCACCCCCCCATGCCCCACCTCCTATGAGTGAGCAAACAATACATCATCGTGAAGGGATGAATTTTATTGTTTAGGATTTGACCCAGATCACAGGTGAGCCGTCCCTAAGAGAACCCTGAACAATAAAAAGTTGGCTTCATATTCTTTCCCCCTGAAACCCCAAATAGCTTGGGAAGTGTGGCAAGGAGAGGGCATAACTCTTCCAAAACTTGCCCCCGTGTAAAACACTCACGAGTTCTCTAACGTCAGCTGCCAGCTTCCTGGACGAGAGGAGAGCATCCCGGCTGCTAAAGGACCCAGCGAGTGAGTTCGGAGGACTCGAGTGTTCCCAGCCACTCCTTTCCAGATCACTGTGCTGGGTCTCAAGGTCACAGAATTTGGAATTTTTTTTTTTTACATGACAAACAAAGCACATATCCTATATCCCACAGCATTGAGCAATTCAACATATAAGGCGCTCGTGTTCAAAATGAGCACTTTCCCACCGTGGTGAGGACAGGGCCATCCAGACTGGCTTGATTCCAGCTCGCTTGCTATGCTCCCTAAATTCCTCCACTGTGTTCCTAAAAGGGCTCTATGAGAATACATGCTATACTCCCACGACATTTTCCCTTGGCCCCCCACTCCACCCCTGACATTCCCACCCCACCCCTACCAAATAATAACTTTAAAAAAAAACGAATAAATAAGATGCCTTGCATTTGTGTGGTAGGTCTTCCTCAAAGCAGGCTGTGTCCTGTTTATTTTATGAGTAAAGAAATCAGAATGAAATAACTCAGCCCACGAATACAAGGCATTATTGTATGGAATAAAACAAGAACTATAGGAACAAAAGTCTATTCTATTCTCAACATCTCAATATTGAAGAAAAGAATGACTTGATAAAGAAAAGAAAAGCGAAACAAAACAATTAACACAAAACGCCCACATCAGGACAGCTGAAACCTAGCAAATAATGTCTTTTTCAATTTAAATGAACATGAATCTATAAGCTAGGAGGCAGCCACCTGTAGGAAACCTGTTGAGAAGGTAGAGCAGTTAAATGGAGGCTGGGGGTCTGGGGCACTGACTGTCAGGAGAAGTTCATATCCCAGTGAAATACCCATTGGTAGGGTGACCATCCATCCCAGTGTGCCCGACATGATCATGGGTTATGCTGGTAGCCCCAGTTTAAGAAGAAATTGCACCTCTTTTTGCTCTCAAAACTGTGGTTATTTGGATGACAAGTTATATATTCACCCTACCATGGGGAACATTATAAAGGTGATACATGTTCCATGAGGAATAACAGGGGAGATCCATTTCTTTAGAAGAGACAAAGTATAGGTGAGCTGATATTCCACAGAGGATGCTGTGAGGCATAAACACCAACAGAGACACATCGACATTGCACAGAGAAGAGCCAAGCACCAGGGACATCCACAGGGACAGCATAGCCCGTCACAGCTCTTTGTCCTTTGAACTCCCTGTGCATGTTGCACGTGTACCATTCTTGCCATTTATAATGTTCTGTCTTATCCTATAGCTATGTGTCTGAATACATACTGTTTTCTACTTCTGTCTTATCTTGTAGCTAAGTGTCTGTAATACATAAAGAATAATGTTTTCTACTAAGATGTAAACCCCTCAGGGTAGATGCCTTATTTTCTTCTCCTTGTATCCTCTACAGTAACAAGAGGACACAGTGACAAGAAGAGGTTTGTGCACAGAGAATTATGTAATAAATTCTTGTATGTTCAACCGGAGTGTGATAATTGAGGTTGCTAGTTGTCCACCATAATCCATTTCATCTTTATTTCTGGACACATGGGCAGACCACATTTCCCAGGCTCCTTTGCAGTGAAGAGTGCCCTTTAACTAAGATCTCCTCCAAGAGAATGTGAATGGAAATGATACCTGTCACTTGCAGGCTTGAGCCTTAATAGAATGCTCATGCATCCTCTGTGTTCTTTCTTTACTTTCTACCAGCAAACCCACCCACCATTTAAGCTACAACAAAGTGGCAATGGTGAGACCCTAGTTGATGATGAAGAAAACCAGTGAAAAGAACCTGGATTCTTGAGAGCTAGTAAGGAGCAGAACTGTCTGCCAAATGGACATGTTTCTTTGGATGGCTATGTGAGTGAGAAATAAACTTGTATCTTCTTTATCCACTGAACCATAACTAATCTCTATTTTATATAGCTAACCCTAACCCAACTAATAGAAATATAAACTCTAAAAAAGAAGAAATTTAAATCCTAATGGGTCAGGCATCTTGTCTGCCTTGTTTGCACTGGCAGGAACTAGGCATTAACAACTGTTGGACAAATAAAATCAGCCCCCTCCCAAGGGAATAAAAATGCCCCCTGAAGTATGCGTGAGAGAAAATTTACTGCTAAGACAAAGGCCCTCCTTAAATATCACTAGAAAACTGCTGTTCTAAAATGGAAACATTCCTATTTAGAATTGTAACCCATTGTGAGATTAAAGTAATGTTATGATGTTGAGTCTGAAGGGGGAAATTAGCATTTATTAATCAGGCAGTTCTTCTTCAATACTGTTTAATGAAAGACCGTTCCTGACAAGTTGACTTTATGCATATACCTCTTTTTTTTTTTTTCACAGAGAGAAAGGGAGAGGGATAGAAAGCCAGAAACATCAATGAGAGAGAGACATTGATCAGCCACCTCCTGCACGCCTCCTACTGGGGATGTGCCCACAACCAATGTATGTGCCCTTGACCGGAATCGAACCTGGGACCTTTCAATCCCTAGGCCGAAGCTCTGTCCTCTGAGCCAAACTAGTTTCGGCTGCATATACCTCTTTAGAGAAGAGAATGATGGATAAACCTGAGACAGATCAATGAAAATATAGTAAGATTATCCAACTCCTTTTGCACTGCTCCTAATTTTACCAAGCGAACTTGTAATATTTGATTGTTTAAGCAAATTTCCCTATTAAAAGAAAAGTAGTACTTATTCACCAATGCATAATAAATGTTTGTATCCAAATGTTTGTATTTATGTGTCAGTCTGGCTAAGCTAGGTTATGCTGCAAAAACAAAAACTCTCCAATGTATGTGGTATGCAAAAATAAAGTTTTATTTAGTGCTCTTGCTAATATGCTCATCACAGGTGGATCCAGTTCATGTGTCATCCAAAGATCTAGAGAGATGGAGTGGCTACTACCTGAATGTTGCCAGTATCTGCCAGGAAGAAATAAAAGAGAGAGAGAGAGAGCTGTGGAGGATCTTGAATCAGCAATTAAATGCTCCAGTGAAAGTGACAGCAAGCCTAGTTTGCCAGAGACTGTCCTGGTTTAATACTGGAAGTTCTACATCCTGGGAAACCCTTCATTCTCAGGGATGGTTGGTCAGAGCTCTAGCCCCAACATGACACATACCATTTCTATTCACAACTCAGTGTCTAGAACCAGCCACATGGCGTTTCCCAATCACAAAGAGATGAGGACACTATAATCTGAAAATGTGACCAGAAATATTTGCCATGTCCTGGTTGGGGAGCTCATTAGCTTTGAGTGTCAGCCAAATATACCAAGGTTTCAAGTTTGATCTCTGATCAAGGTACATACAAGAACCAACCAATGAATACATAGATAACTGGAACAACAAATAGATGTTCCCTCTCTCTCTTTCTCAAATCAATAATATTTTTAAAAAGAAAAATTTACCAAGTAGCATTAACACAAACTTTTATCATAAATTGCTATTCTGATTTGTAAATCACTCTCGTCAGTTTTTCTCTTTTTTTCCATTTTACTTTTGATTGTAAGGAAGCTTGACTATATAAGTAAGTTCTGAATTTAGTCCAGTGTATTGAATTTCTATTTCTACACTGAGTTCTGCAAGCGTTACATAGATGAATGAGCTGTAGCCCTGCCCTCAAATAATTCAAAATTAATAGAGGAAATAAGATACAAACATTATAATACCAGATGGAAACAGAAAAACATAAAAAGGGCTGAGGCATTAAGAGTAAGGAGAAATCACACCGAGAAGACATTCAAAGAGTAATCCAAGAGGAAGTGTATTACCCCACGGTAATATTCGTCATAGACATAAGCATCTAAAAACATCAAACCATAACATCAAGCCCTCCAGGAAATCTTGCTCCATTAAACAAACCTTCCATTAAATCCTCCTAAATTTAAGACTTTTAAGACTGATCTAAAATCTGGAGTAGTTACTTAAATGTTATTTTTCTAGACTTAACAATTTCTATGCTATTGGCCAATAGGAAAAAAAACACATTTCTTCAACAATAAAAATTTATAGAATATGCTATGCTGTTCTACCAGTTTTCTTGATGGGGTTTAGGAAATATTTTCCGTGTTATAAAAATCTTCAGTAACATCCCTCATAAGTAGAAAGTTAGCATTGATGTGTGGGGATGCTTTGCACTGTGATAACTCCTTTTAATAAAAATGACTAACCTTTGCACAGCCCACCTTCAGTTAACAGGGGTGTGGTCATGTGTATTATCACGTTTAATGAACTGGAGTCAGAAACAGATTTTTTTTTTAAATGATATCTTCATGTTTCTCTCTCTGTAGGACCGGAAGTGAGAATGCAGTAATTAGGTAAGATTTTTTAAATATTTCTATCAAGAGATCATTCGTGGCAGACTCTCTTCCATCCAGATTTTGTTGAAGCAAACCTGGAAGAGGATTCCGAAGTTGGTAAGACTAATATTCCTTTCTGTGGTTACCCCAGGATCTCAGGGGTACCTATCACCCCAACAACTTGTGTCTCCCACAGCTTTCAGGCTTCCCTGGGACCATGGAAAGGGCATTCGTCTCACACATGGATTGTGAAAGGCCACATGCCCCGTGGTCATGGGATTCACCCGTGTTTGAGTGCCTCCAGCCTCAGCGAGGGCAGCACTCTTGCTTGTATCCGCTCATATCTTGTATCTTGCAGTATCCATCTGCTCCCAGATGGTCCTGACGTGAGTATCCCCTCATCAGTGTGCCTCCAAAAACACAACAATGGCAATAAACATGGGCTCCCAAAGGTCTACGCCTGCAAGACAGAGTCTGAATATACAAAGTCTGATTATCCAGAAGCTTCAGAAGAAATCAATCATTCACAAACACGTATCAGCCCCTACTGAGGTAATAGGGCTTGGTCTCTGACATTAAAGATAAGACAGACAGAGGAAGTCAGAGCAATGGGACAGGGGCTCAGTAGCTCCAGGTGCTCTGTCCTGGTTCTGTCCCAGAGGAGGGATGGCATTTGGGCTGCGAGGGCTGGCAGAATTGTAAGAGAGAGAAGAGATCTTCTTGGCATGGAGGTAATTGCATGGCATGCTTGAAGACGCGTGAGAAGTTCAGAGTGGTAGTATCATGAGGGGGAAGGAGAAGCAGAGATTTGCTCGTTTGTTCAGCAAAGACCTATTAAGAATTTGATACCAGGCCTTGAGAGATCACAGAGACCAAGACCAACTGTAGGCTCTCATGATTTAGGCAAGAATCAAGTAAACAAATGAAAAATGTAAAAGGATTTCAGATAACATTAAGAGCTAGAAAGACAATAAAACAGAATAATGTAGCGGTAAGGGAGAGGAGCTTTCTTTAGACAGGTGGTCAGAGACAGCTCTAAAATGGGGAGGGAACATTTTGGCTGGGAACCAAATGCCAAGGAGACCGCCATCTAAATTTCCAAGGAGAGAGGTTTCAGGCAAAGTGGGGAAAAAAGCAAATGCAAAGATGGACGGGGATGCACTTGGCCTTACCCACTAAGACGATTGCTTAGAAATCCAAGTTGAATTCATAATTGATTTTGAAATTCTATTCAGTCAGTGACCTTTTAACATACCTAAAACTTATATAAATAATCCCTGACAGAGATCAACACTAATCCTTTATACCAGCGATTCTCAACCTGTGGGTCGAGACCCCTTTGGAGGTCGAACGATCCTTTCACAGGGGTCGCCTAAGACCATTGGAAAATGCAGATATTTACATCACGATGCATAACAGTAGCAAAATTTCATGGTTGGGGGTCACCACCACATGAGGAACTGTATGCAAGGGTCGCGGCCTTAAGAAGGTTGAGAACCACTGCTTTATACCTTTGTACTTCTAAGATGTTTATTTTAAGAACTTTGTAAAGAAAGGGGATCTCCTCTCCACCTGTCCAGCCACCCAAAAAAAGGAGGTGAGGGTTGATCATCTATAATCCAAACAGGACTAACAAGGAAAATTACAGTTTCATATCTAGAGTAGAAATCATCTTAATAGTCATCTAGTCTAACCCGTCTCCTTCACCCCCATTTCACAGCTAGAAAAAAACAAGGACCAAAGTGTTGAAATCACAAACAAAATCAATGACAGAGCTGGGACGAGGGAGCAGACAGGTCTTCTGACTTCCAGTTTTAATGCTCTCGCCAGGATTTTTTGTTTGCTTGTTTCATTTGATTTTGTTTTAAGAAAAACTCAAGCCTTTAAGCAATACTAGCTTATTCAACTGGACCGAGAAAGAATATGCACTATTCCCATCCACTTCAATTTAAACAGAATCACACACAAGAACAGGACAATTACATAAGAGCCCATCCATGAACATCTTTCAGATACACTTGGCCTGGCTTTCCCCTGCCCCAACTCCACCTGTGGTCATAAAAACAGCACCTGCTCTCAAGGGCCTTGAGAGTAAAGTTTCACTGTATATTCCATCTCAGACTTGGGAAAATCAGACCTAAAATAAATAATTACTCTGCAATCGAGCAGGCGACCTAGCAGTGGAAGTGTTTTTTACTTTTGGAGGGGGGAATTCTCTTCATTTTTTTCCCATCAAATGATCACAGCCATTAAAATCTTGAAGGAGTTAAAAAAAACAACAACATTCCCAAGCTTTCTGTATGGAAAATGAAAAAAGTATATATTTTGCCTTGAGAAACTTTTGGCATTTTCTTCTTCCTCCTGGTTGTGATCCATGCGCCTGAGAAAAGCCAGTCGTACATCTATTTTGGTCCACCCAATCCCGGGCTGCAGGAAGTGCAATTACACCAAGTCCAAGTCGTACTCAAGTCGGGGTCCCTTTAGTTTTGTGTTGGAAAGACAGTCCTGCCTTCTGCACCAACTCTGGGGGTGATTTCATAACTGCCCTGCAAGCTCCCTCCATGTGATTCAAGTCACCCCAGAAGGTTTGTGATGGAAAATACCCCTCTGCCTGGGATTTGTGTAGCTATTCCTCTGACACACTCTCACTCCACAGCTCCTAGGGGAATTGGATCGTAAGTCACAAAACCAAGCTAATATGACAAGCGGAGAAGAGCCATCTGGCAAGTTTGTAAAACACTTTCCTTGTGTTTGTTAAATCCCTTTTCCGTGTAAGTCACTTGCCAGGAGAGCTAGCACACAGTCCAACAAATCCTAAAAGTCCCCAGAAACTTTCTCAGTGGGAATCAAGGGCCTGACAATAGTTAAGCTTTTTGAGTATAATTTGGCTCAGTGGATAGAGTGTCAACCTGTGGACTGAAGGGTCCCAGGTTTTATTCTGGTCAAGGGCACATGCCCAGATTGTGGACTCGAACCCCAGTGGTGGGGGTGGGGGGGGGTATGCAGGAGGCAATCAATCAATGATTCTATCTGATCATTGACGTGTCTATCTCTCTCTCCCTCTCCCTTCTTCTCTGAAACCAATAAAAATTAAATAAAAGTCAGACTTAAGGAGGAGGACTTAGATCCTTCAAAGTTAGGATACTTAATTATGGCTCTGTGAAACAGACATCATGAAACAGACTCAAAAGCTTCTAGAACTTCCAATAACTGCTATAACAAACCGGTTTTTGGTAGGTTAAGCACCAGATTGTGTCCCTTGACGTTCACAAGAGGCTGAAAAGAAGGGAGGAAAAAAGGACACACACACACACACACGCGCACACCCACATGTACATACATGTATGCACATAAGTGTGCGAGTCCCCAGACTTAAAAGTCAGAATCAAATCCTAAGATGATCAAAGGGCCTGTGTCATTCCAATCAGAAGAAGAGGGAGAAAATAAAGAGGCCTCAGGCTCCCCTTCCAGCGGGTAGTGAGTAGGGAGCATTTCAACTATTAGATGAAACCCAATCAAACCCTAAAGGGTCTTTAATAACACCCAGCGTCTTCCATTTTATTCCGAAGCACAATTGATCTCTCTCTCAGTATTCTCTCTCGGCCCTCAGACCATGGAATGCCAAAAGATTTAAATGCGTCTTGGTTTAGCATCTAATTATTAGCAATTGCTATTTCTGACTTTGGTTTCATTCATAATTTAATCGGTGAAAGGCACAGTAACTCTGGGTTTGGAATAGCAAAGTCGGGCTCCCCCCCGTTCCCCTCCCCCCCCGGCACCGCCAAGTCCCTGCACCCACCCTCCACCTCATGCCATCGTGACACCAGAAACACAGGTGTGGCCCCTCCCTGGCCTCAGCTGCCCCAATAGCTCAGCAGCTGACAGTGCGAGCCGGGCTGTTGACAGCTGTTGTTACCCAGAGTTCCTACAGAGATAAATGCCAGAGGTGGGGACCTGCAAAGCAGATAAATTTTGTTTCAGCAAGCTGAGGTGACGTCAGATGAAGAATTTCCTAAACCGGAGTCTCCTGCCCGAGGCGAATGAAGGGTTTTAGTCTCCAGCTACCACGTGACCCCACATGTTCCTCACTGCTCACTCGGATTTTCCATGGATTCTCCCCACTCCAGAGAGAAGTGATTGGAAACTATAGGAAAAGGTTCTGGTTAAACCCTCAAGTACCTACGCTCCGAAGATCTCGGTAGTGATGGTGGTGGTGGTGGTAGGGGTAGGGTGGGGAGATTGGCTTCAAGTCCTTATCAAGGATCATCAATATTTTTACTTCACTTTCTCTGTCTTTTAAGTGTGGACAGTCAGAGCCAACCCCACATCTCCAGGGACTTATGTCGCCACAGTCTTAGCTTTGCCATACTTGAGAGAAGAATTTGCTTAATTTTAAAGAAAGATACCTATAAATATATTAAATGGGAAGAATTGAAAAGTTTAAAAATTGAACAACTTTATTTCAAATGAGGCAACCGAGACCTAACCATTTTTTGAAGATGTTTATTTATTGACTAGAGGCCTGATGCATAAAATTCATGCATTGAGGGCAGGGGCGGGTCCCTCAGCTGGCCTGTGCCTTCTTGCAGTCAGGGAGCCCTAGGGGGATGTCCCACTGCTACAGATGCAGACGCTCAGAGCTTCTGGCTGAGCGGTACTCCCCCTGTGGGAGCGTACTGACCACAAGGGGGCAGTTCAGTCGGTCCAGCCTTCAGTCGATTTGCATATTAGCCTTTTATTACGTAGGATTTGAGAGAGAGAGAAGGAAGGGGTAGGGGGAGAGAGAAACAGTGATTTGTTATTCCACTTCATTTATGTGTTCATTGGTTGATTCCCTCATGTGCCCTGACAGGGGGTCTACCCTGCAACCTTGGCATATGGGGACGATGCTCTTACCAATTGTTTAGGGCAAGACCTAAACATTTTTATGCTGGCCCCTCCCAACTTGGTGCTCACTGTGCATCTTGAGAAGTTATTTTTCCAGCACTTCTCTAACTATCCCTGTGAATAAGGGTTAGAACTAGTCCGATCACCTTACCCTGGTTTGAGTTGGAGTCATATTATATATTTGTTCAGTGATTTCTTCCAGTTCTCTGCTCGAGCTTATTTTCAAAGCAAATAAATATCCTCCCATTTGATCTTCTCATCACGGACCCGAGGCACGGAAGCAACTGAATGGAAACCAGGGTGTCCTGATTTACCGGAGGGGTGTGGACTCAGGTTTTCTGTTTACTCTGTGTTTACACTTTCACTGGACTCCCACAGAGAGTCTCCAGGCCACTTTCCAACCCACAAGATCAAATTTCCACCCATTCACAGGAGCTGCTGAGTGACTTGAAGGTCAAAAACTCTCCCCTCGCCCCAACCCCCACTACTCCCTGCCATCTCTCTCTCTTGAACCCCTGATCAGGTTGAAAGAGTGAGCAGACAGGAGAAACAGAAACAAGAAGAAACCAGGGTGTCTCAGGGGGTCTTCCCCGGGCCCCAAATGTACCTCTCCTTCCCATCCCTCCCCACATCCATCAGGTTCAGCCCCACTAGGTTCAGTCCCAAATGTTCGGCTCTCAGGGACCAGGTTGCAGAGGCTGGAGGGAGCAATGGCCTCCAGAACAGCGGGGAGCATGAGGCCCTCACCTGAGTGTCAGTCCCAGCTGGGGATCAGAGTAGTTGATCCACACATGGTGCTTCTTCATTCCTGGAATCTGAAGAAGAAAATTCAGATCACAGCTGTCTGTGTGCGAAGCCCATGACAGGTCCTGGAAAGCAATGTGTGTTGAGAGAGAAAGACTGGCCCGGGGAGAGGAAGCATAGTGTCCAAGGACCTACTCGTCCCGTCTGTAGTCCACTGCCTGCCCCCCCCTTATCCGGGGCCTGGCTGCCCTGCAGACTGATGCTTCAATGTGGACAACGGGAGAAAGACATGTCTGCAGCTTATTCAGGTACAGTGGTACCTCGGGATACGAGTTTAATTCGTTCTGTAACCTTGAGGCGTGGGAAACTATGAGACGCTCGAGTCGCGGTAAACTGGTGGGTCGTGTGCAGCCGGCCGATCCGTGCGATTACTCCTATCTCAAATGTTGCTCATATTTCAAAGCAAAAATCGCTGGCTCGACAGCTCGTATCTCAAAAATCTCGTATGTTAGGGCACTCGTATCTCGAGGTACCTCTGTATTTGCTTCTCTTTCTCCTCTGTTTTATTCCCAACATAATAGTGCCCTGGATTGGTTGGGTCACAAAGATCCCCCAAAGAGGTGAACTTTAGGAAAACAGGTGGTGATAAGGGATGGTGTGGAGCAAAGGCACTGAAAACAATGGAATGCCAGCAATCCCACATCTGGGAATCTGTTCTAAGGAATACCGTGTAAATATATGTATCTAGCATTGTTTATAATAGCCACAGAAAAAGGGAAAAAAAACTATCAATAGAACACACGTTAAAGCAGTTGTGGTCTATGCACAGAATGAAACACTATAGAGCCATTTAAAGACAACATTTTAAAAATAACATCTAAAATTTTCCTATTGACATGGTTAAACGTCTATAGCATGGCAAGTTAAAAAAAAAAAAAAAGTTGTGCCGAAACCAGTTTGGCTCAGTGGATAGAGCGTCAGCCTGTGGACTGAAAGGTCCCAGGTTCGATTCTGGTCAAGGGCATGTATCTTGGTTGCGGGCACATCTCCAGTAGGGGGTGTGCAGGAAGCGGCTAATCGCTGTCTCTCTCTCATGGATGTTTCTAACTCTCTATCTCCTCTCCCTCTCTGTAAAAAAAATCAATAAAATATATCTAAAAAAATTTTTTTTTTAAAAAAAAGCAAGTTGTGAAGTAGTATTTATAGTATGATTCCATGTTTTGGTTTTTTGAAAAAGCACATATGCTCTACTTATTAGACTGGAAAAATACACTCTGAGATGTGAATGGTAATTGTGGGTGAGGGTTGGGATTCTTGTTTATGTATAGAATGTCTCTACTGTGTGAACTGTTTATAATGACACACATACATACACACATGATCAGTTTTCATTAGTAAGAAAGCAAAGCCTGGGCTTCTGACAGGTAATCTGCGGGAGCTCTGGCTGCTGGGCTCTGGAGCAAACATGTGCAAACCGCCCATGGGATGACACGTGCCGGCCCCCCTGCAGCACGTGGCTGCCTCCGGGTGCCTGGAAGGCAGAGAACTCGCAGTGTCCGCTGCTGTCCCCAGCTGCTTTGGGGAACGGACTTGAAGATTTGTGCTTTTGGCCCCTCCTCAGAGGCAAATGAAAACAGCACATGAGTCAGAAAAACTGGGCGTAGGAAAAAGAAAATAAGCCCCCTCCATCTTCAATACATTCATCTAAATTTGGATGCCATATCCGCTTTCCCTGGGGTCAAGTTCAGAGTGATAAAAGAGAGAATCCGGAGACAATCTCTGGTTTCAGATGCATATAAAGACCAGATAAAGCAAACAGAAAAGGAAACAATTACGTCCTGTGACATTTTATGAGGCGATCACCTACCTTTTCTCCACCTCAAGCAGTTTTTGAATGAAGACTCTCTCTGGGTGGTGGTGCGTTATAGTTTCTGTTATTTCCCCAAGCAAAGAGCTGGACTGGTGGAAACAGCTTTCCAAAGGGGTGAAGAAAGACTAGAAACAGACAGGAAGGAAAAAGAGAAACAGACAGGAACACGTCCTCAGGCTCTTCCTGTAGGAGATGGCTCATAAAATGTATTTTTACAAGCAGAGCCTGAGGCGCAGAGAAGTCATTTACCCGAGTTCACACAGTTTAATGCGTGGTAGAGCGGAATTGTGAATTCCAGTCTTGTGTACTGACTTGAATTCATAACATATTGTGACGTTTATGGTGGTGTCATAGTGATGACTCCAAATGTAAGAGCTGGATCAGACTCGTGATCCATCCCAGGGCAGAGTCTGGCGTATTGTAAGTATTATGAGTAAGGACATTTGACAATGATGCCCAGGCCAGGTTGTTGGGCACCCCAAAGGCAATAATCCCAAATATCCTTTGGTATCTCTGCTTCCTCTTTCTACCCTGCCAAGTTTCTCCCTTTTCCTTCTTTGGATACCTCAAGAGGAAAGTGTAAGGGGAGTAATGTTTAGAAACTCTATGTGCTGCTATTGCACTTACACCGTCCTCTGCCCCTCAATACACAATTTTGTTCATTTTATCCACATTGTCTCCTTTAATCCTCACAAGTGGTTCGAGAAAGGTGGAGAACCACTGCTGTAGAGGGGATTCTCATCAACATTTTCAGATGAGGAAGCAGAACCTTCCAGAGGTTAAATACTCTGTGGTTGGTCACTACTACCTTGCTTGTACAGTAATGTGCTTTAAAAATCTCCAGTGGAAACAGTGAGACACTTGGACAATTCACCTCTAATCTATACTCTGGGGCAGGTAGTGAGCCTTCAAAGACAAATAAGTACCAACCCCCCAGGCATGGTTAACAGGCGGGTACTCTTATCCATACCTTCAGAGGAGTTACTTAGCATTTAAATTAGAGTATGGAATTCTACACTAAAGAGTTTATTCATGAGCAGAAGGGCTTCTAGAAAAATTTCTGTGGTGAAATGAATGTGTGATGTGTTCAAAAATAGGTCATTAGATAGAGCATCAGCCTGGGGACTGAAAGGTCCCAGGTTTGATTCCGGTCAAGGGCATGTACCTTGGTTGTGGGCACATCCCCAGTAGAGGGTGTGCAGGAGGCAACTGATAGATGTTTCTCTCTCATTGATGTTTCTAACTCTCTATCCCTCTCCCTTCCTCTCTGTAAAAAAATCAATTGGTTAAAAAGAGGACAGTCTCAATGCCCTTTCATAAATGAGGCTTAACAAATGGGCAAGTCAGGCAGTATAATGCCAAAGGGACCTATTGGTCCTGTGCCCCACTGAGGTAGCAGAAGATGCTCCCTGCCCCTCCCAGCAAACCTTGCATGCGAGGTCCTTGTTAGAGCAACTGCAGGGCAGTTGTAGGACTGTGTTTTACGCATGTGCTAAGAAATGTTTGTGTGCTTGCCCGGATTTAGTCCCAGACTCATTTTCACTGTATCCAAGAGCACCACTGCTATCCCTCTTGAAAGAAAGCATGAAAGCCAAAGGGAACAAACAGAACCATGGGAGACCAAGGCTTCTGTGAATCAACAAGTAGGAAAAAATTCTTATTGACTGAACTGTCTTTAATCTTCAGACCTTCTATAAAACGAAGCCTTAAAAATCCTACTTATGTCCTAAGTTCTTTAAAGGTCAAGCTGAATAGATAATCCACTTTAAGTCCTAACAGGAAATAAATGATGTTCTGCTTGAAGTGTGCACTTAGGATGTGTCATGTAAAATTCAGTACCAGGCTAAGAAAATGGGGGTGGAGGGATAAAACTGTGGACACACATTTCTCGGTGTTCCTCTTCCAAAGGTCGGCTTTATTTTAACTCTGGTAAACCAGGAAGACTCGCCCTTGTCTTTCATGAGTTAATACTCCAGGCTGCTGCTGTTTCAAGCAGATTGTCTGGATCATCAACAAATACTTATTTTTAGACCTGGAAGGATAAGAATTTCCTATCCTTCCAACATCCTCCAAAAGAGGTGGGGCCTTGTTTGTGAGTATTATCAACAAGGATATAAAGCAGACAAATCTTCCCTCAGTTTTTTTTTTCCATTCACATTGACAGCTGACTGGAGGTAGTTCCAAATTGGACCCCCAAAGAGAAAACATCATGAGCAGGAAAATTGCCTTAATGAGAATGAACATTCTTCTTAGCCTTTAAAACACACGAGCTCATTGCCAGAGACCTCTGCGAATGTTTTCCCTGAATGCATTTATGGTAGTGAGATAAGTGAGACCACTGCTCACAGCTCATGGTACTAAAAACATGTTTCCATCTTACAGGTGGTCTAACCCTGCATTCTCATTGTACAGGGAGGAAACAGGCTTATCTGATGTCCCATAAATCCCTGGAAGAGAACTGGAAGAATGCAAGCGTTTGGAATCCCAAGTGTCCTTTTCTCAATACTGTTGTCAGAGGATTGCATGGGTGAAATTCCTCTCTGTTGCCAGTGGGAGTGGGGTTCTTATGGGATCTTGAGTAAAAAAAAATGGCTGCCCCTATGTGGTCAAAGATGGCTGCCACAAAATGGCCTGCAGGGGAGGGTAGTTGTGGGTGATCAGGCCAGCAGGAAAGGGTAGTTGGGTGTGTCTGGGCCCACAGGGGAGAGTAGTTGGAGGCAACCAGGCTGGCAGGGGAGGGTAGTTAGGGGCGACCAGTCCTGAAGGGAAGAGCAGTTGGGAGTAATCAGGCCAGCAGGGGAAGGCAGTTGGGGGCAACCAAGCCAGCAGAGGAGGGCAATTAGGAGCGACCAGGCTAGCAGAAGAGGGCAGTTGGGGGTTACTGGACCAGCAGAGGAGGGCTGTTTGGGGTGATCTGGTTGGCAGGGAAGCAGTTAGGCATCTATCAGGCTGGCAGGTAAGTGTTTAGGGGGTGATCAGGCTGTCAAGCAGGCAAGCAGTTGGGAGCCAGCAGACTCAGATTGTGAGAGGGATGTCTGACTACCAGTTTAGGCCTGATCACTGTGTGGGATGGGGCCTAAACCAGCAGTGGGACATCTCATAAGGGGTCCCAGATTGGAGAGGGTGAACTCTGGGCTGAGGGAGACCCCCCCCTCCCCAGGACACAAATTTCATGCACCGGGCCTCTAGTTAATTAATAACCAGGTTATTACAATGATATCAATACCACTTACTAGAAACTAAAGTGTCCTTGGGTTCCAGGCCATTTAACAGAGCTAGGGCATCCTATATAATAAAAGCCCAATATGCAAATCGACCAAATGGTGGAACTACTGAAGGAACAACTGGTCGCTATGATGCGCATTGACCACGAGGGGGCAGATGCTCAATGCAGGAGCTATGCCCTGGTGGTCAGTGCGCTCAGCCAGAAGCTAGGCTCACGGCTGGTGAGCACAGCAGTGGTGGCGGGAGCTTCTCCTGCTTCCACAGCACTAAGGAACAGCGAGCCAAGTGGTAAGGAGTGAGGTTCCAGGACTATGAGAGGGCACAGGCCGGGCTGAAGGACCTTTTCCTCCCTCCCAGTGCACAAATATTGTGCACCAGGCCTCTAGTTAATAGATAAAAATCGCTAGATACTTGTGTATGAATCCTTCTGTGTTGAGTCATACTGGGGTCAAAGTGCCCAGTAAACCTCTTCTTCTCCACACTTCTCTTGAAATATTTAGTTCCTGCCTGGAAGGACTTGGAGTTTTCAAGACTTGTCATTATCCCTGCGTTATAACAAACACACAGTCGTGAGACCACACTTTTCACCCCTTGCATAAACAACTACCCATCCACAACCTAAAGAGCTAAATGGTCAGAGCCCTAGGCCAGGGTGAATGGAAAGCCTGTGATGCTTTTGTGAAGGTCTGAAGCCTTCAGCCTGAATTAGCAATGGAAAGGGGGAGAGGTGATGTATTCCAGACATAGTGGATTTCCTGGGGCTCTCCAGTGAGTTTCCTGATTCTCGGTGGGTCTACTGTGCCTGGGTCCACCGAATACAAGGATAAACGAAAAAAAGTGTGGGGCTTGGAGACAAGAAACTTTCCCCCAGGAACTCTAAGCTCCTCCTCCTTATCTTCAGAGCACTCCCCTAGGTCTTTCTCTCTGTTTGACACTGTCCATTTGTCCCTCTATCCTGGGAGAGATGTCTTTCTGGAAAGCAAGGGTGTTCTGGAAGCTAGGAAGTCCAAAAGCAGGAGGACCTAGTGGTGTCGACACTCAACATCCTGTTCACTCCTCTATAGTTATTCAACATACATGTTCTGAACACTCCTGCTCCAGGCTCTGGAACTAACGCTGACATTTTCCCTGCTGACATTCTGTCCTACTTCTGGGGAGCTGACCAGCGCTGGTCCTTCCCCCTCAGCCCTTGAACTGAGAACTCTGCGTCCTCCGCTGCCTTTCATCCATTCAACAAAGACTTCCTGATTCATCTCCTATGTTTGAAACGCTGTGAGGTTACGCAGATGAATCAGGTAAAGCATCCTGTCCTCATTGCCGGGAGGGAAGATGGCCTCATAAAAATAGAATGCCCAATTGGGTTGTTTCCAGTTTGGGGCTATTATGAGAAAAGCTGCTATGGGTATACTTGCACGGTTCTTTTTGTGGACATCGTGTTTTCATTTATTTGAGGGTAAATGTGCTATCTACAGGTTCATTATTGGGTGAGTAGATAAATGATGGTATATTCATCCAATGGAATAATACTCAGAAATAAAAAGAAATTAACTACTGATACCTGCAGCATCAAAATATAAGAGCAAAATTCGGGCACCAACAAGTTTATTCCATTTGATTCTTTTATATAAAGTTCCAGGACAGGAGAAACTAATCATACGGTGAGAGAAATCAGGACAGTGATTGCCTCTGGCAGGGGGCAGCTGGACTAGGAAAAATATATAAAGAAAATTCTGTATTTTATCTGGGAGGGTGGTTACACAGATGCACACAGTTGTCAAAACTCACCACACTGTACATTTAAAACCTGTGTACTTCATTATACGTAAATTATATCTTCCTCAATATTTATTTTTTAAAAATCTGCACAGAGTTTATTTGTATCAAGAACAGACGTGACAGAAAGTTAAAATCTGACAATTACTTAGCAGTTACATCTGTATTTGTTAGTTATTGTATTACTTGTATATTTTTCTGTATGCTTAAAAAATCCACAATAAAAATAGTTTAAAAGTTAAGAAGCAAGACATAGAATAATTAAACCCTAAGTTAGGAGGGATCTGAGAGTTCATTTAATCCAACTTTCCATCTTGAACTGGGGCCCCCTTAAAACATCCATTAGATGGCTTCCAAATTCGACTTGAACACATCGAAGGAGAGTGCTCACTCCCTCCTGGGCCAGCATATCACAAAACTACACTGATGAGTGCAGCAGCCAGAGAGGCACATGGAAGGGCGCCATGGAAGTTCAGAGGAAAAGGAGGGCCCCTGGACAGCCCACCCTCTTTGGAGCAGGTCCACTTGAGAACTACCATTCATGGAGCACTGACTAGGAGTTGCCAGTGGAGATGCAACACTGAGCAGAGGCTGACTGTGTCCCTGCCAGCAGCAGAGCTGCAGCCAGTAGATTGGTCTACTTCCTTCCTCTCTGTTTTACAGTCGCCTTGTCTCCCAGCCCTGACCTAGCTCCAGGGGTGAGCTAATCTGGCAGAGAGAGGAGCAAGCGGGGAGGCTGCCCCCTTGGAGCCTGACCTAGTCAGGAGTCAGAGCTGGGTGGCCGCGCTGCATGCTGGGGAATTGCTGAGAGCACCTCTCTTCTCTCCATGGAGGACTCAGGCAATGTAAAGAGAATATTCTGGAAAGGGTGGTGGTAATTACAAATATTTATCAAGCATTTGCTGCATGCTATGAGCTGTTTTAGGTGCTATAGTAACCCAGTTCTTCATGGCAACACTGACCACATTGCAGAAGCTGGGGACAGGCCAGCTCTCCCGTGGACATCACAATGCAGCGGGGTAGCTCTGAGCCCTCCTCTCTCCAAGCTACACCCTCATTGGGGAAAGTGGGGGCTCTAAGGACCCTGTGAGCCTGACTGGTTGTATGTCAACCTCTCCCTGTGCACCCTGTCCAAGGACAAGCCACAGATTAGCTTTCCTCTCACTTAGGGTTCTGAGGTTGCCAGCAACAGAAGACAACTCTGGCTAATCTAGGCAAGAAAACACACATCTTAGACACAGACACAAGGCCGTTCCCGGAATAAGAGAGAATTGAATAATCAAACTCTAACAAGACAGGAGCCAGGGCCACCTGGGACCTGAGTGGCAAAATCATATCAACAGGCCCAGTGGGACAAATCAGTTCCAGCGACCTCACATCTGCTCAACGGAAGGAGAGGCCAGCTCAGTGGTTGTCTCCTTTGCCAGCAGGCAGCTTGTTTGACAATCCCACCAGGACTGACCAGAAGAAGGAATACTGGATAGAGGAAACGCCTGGCATGGTTCCACTGCCCTCAGTGTGTGGTTAGCATCCTCCTCTGCCAGGAGGCACCATCCAGGTAATACGATATTGTGGAGCACAGGGCACTCTGCACCTGAATGCACCAGCTGCACGCAGCTTCCCCCAGGTCCTCTCCCTGCAGGCTGCCAGCTTGGATTTCAAACAGGAAGCAGGGGACCTGGAGAAGGTGGGTTCCAGAATATAATTGTCTCCAAATCCACCAGCCAAGTTATGCTCATCATTGTGGGTCCCGGGACCTGCGGTTTGAGCCAACCTAAACTCAAGTTGACTAGGAGTTGTCCCTGAGCAATCCCTGGGGGCTCTTTCTGAATTGCCTCTGTCGCCATGGGGCCGAACAATTCTGTCTTCCCTAGCAAGGCCTGCCCCAGACGGGGCTTTAGGAAAGCTGTGTGTCCTCTGCAGGCCGGGCTGGGAGTTCAGGCAGGTAGGAGAAGAGGTCCTCAGGCCTGAAACTAACCTGAGCCTGGCCTGTAATCTGTGCCAACTCCCCAGGTGACCTGGGCCAGGAGGCAGGACCAGGTTGGAGGAGGAGGCAGAGGTGGGGACCACACTCACAGGAGGACGGAACGCCCCTCATCACCATCTTCAGGCTGGAATTCTTCAGACTCTGGTTACCCTCACTCATTCATCTGGCAGAAGGTGGACCCCTGGAGTGGGGGGTTGCTCCTGGGTTTTGTTTACGGCTGTGCCTCCACTGCCTGGAGCAGAGCTGACCCATTTGGACCCCGTGAAGTACATGTAGCCCGAGGGGGTAACAGTGCTTAGTATTTACTTCAATGCCAGTTGGGGGGTCTTCTCCCCCTGCAGCAGGACCTGCGGTGGAGAGCGGCCGAACAGGCACCTCTGCCCTCGGAGGAGGCGGTGAGAGACCGGGCCAGGCAGCGGGCCAGCCGCTCTGCAGAGCTCAGGGCTGGGGTGAGTCAGGCGCCCCGCCTGCCTCGCTGAGCTGCAGAGGCCGTGACGCAGGCCGGCGGCCCCTCTGGGCAGCCACTCGCAGCACAAACACACAGACGTGCACGCAGAGCCCCGAGCTGAGGAGGCCGGAAGCCGAGCGGGATGGTTATGTAAGAGACAGAAGCTGGGGAAGCAAAGGCCTGCTGGGGCTCCCCCACACCGACTCTGCCTGGGCTTCTCCTCCTCCAACTCCGGAGGGATCGATGGAAAGGAGGGAAATAACCTGTCTGCACGAAGCTTCATTCCCTGAGCTGGGGAGACACACTCTCGCCTGGAAGAACTCAGGCCCCTGGGGGCTGAGAGGGAGCCCCTCTCCACACAGCCAGGCCTGGGGGTGGGGGGGTGTCCTCTTTGCAGGGCGGCTCCCGCCCCAGCCTCCTGCCCCTAAGTTGTTTGCTAAGCCCACGGTTGGGGTCTCACCCTGCTCCCCACTCCTCACCCTGGGTTTGGGGCTGGTGATTGTGGTCCCTTAACTGCAGCCCCTCTTGGCTCCTGTTTCTGCTTCCCCCCACCTTCACCCGCCCCTCAGAGCTTCCTTGCTAGGCTCTGAAAGCACCTCCCCTTGACCTTCAACTGTGGAGGGAGGGAGGAGGTGCGTGGGTGTTGAGAGCTGCTATTAAAGCTGTGCCCTTATCAGCCTGGCAAAGCTCACCTCCTTCTCTGCCCGGAACAGCTACGGGCCAGTGGAGGATGTTCACTGCACCCCTTTAGTGCTATTTCCATCCCCCTCCACCTGTACCCACCAGGCAGGAGGCTCAGAAGCAGGACCCTGGAGCCAGACACCTAGTCCCAATCCTGGATTTTCTTTTGGCATTTCTGCCAGGGAACCTGGAGAAGTGTGCCCTCAGCTGTCCTCTGTGAACTGGGCGCCATCACAGGCCTGTCGTAAGGTGGACTGGGTTACTGTAGCCCCTGAAACAGCTCCTGGCATGCAGCAACTGCTTGATAAATATTTGTAATTACCACCACACCTGTCCTCATCCTGCCTGCCCTTCAGGGCCTGACGGGAAGTCTCGTGAGTTCTTCCTCGCGTTTGAACTCCCAGCGCCGTCTCCTCTCCATCACATGGATGATGCTCTGTGTCACACGCCGTCAATAGTTTTACTCCATGCGGCTGCCTTTGCTCCTGGGGGGGACGTGAGAGCAAATCGAGCAGCTCAGTGCATGGCCTCCCTCGTAGTTGCACACCACCAACAGTGCGTGTGCACGTGGGCTGGGGGTGGGGAGAGGGGTCCGTTGGGGGCAAGCGGGGGGAGGTTGGAGGGCTGATTTCTTACAAACTGACTTCAAAACTCTTTTAGGCTTTTCCTGTTTGAGTTCAAACAACCAAAGGAATATTTTTCACAACATGTCATGTGTAAAGTGCCATGGGGACAAAAAGATGAATCAACCCATCTGCTCAGTTGAGCCAGAAACCTTTGAATCATTCGTGCCCGGCTCTCCCCAGTCCCCAGCTCAAGCGGCACCCCCTCGGTCCTTCGGCTTTCACCGCATCCTTCCCCTCCTGATTTCCTCACGCATCGCCCTCCCCCACGCCCCTCTGCCTTTTGTCTAGACGCCTGCGGCTGCAATGACTCCTGATGGCCTCGCTGGCTCTGGTCTCTATCTACAACCCCAGGCGTCTCCTACCAAAAGACAAACCAACCTGTCACTCCAACAGTTAGAAACGGGCCGTGTTTCCTGTTACCCACGGAACAGAAGTTCCAGTCCCACACACAGTCATTATCGGTGTGGTCTCCGACCTTAACACACTCAGCTCCCTCCTCCCCTCCGCAGGGCACACTCCCCGATATCTCACGCTCACACCTTGACAACCCTCTTCCTTCTTCTGAGAATAGCTCCCCCCCCCCCCCCGCTGCTTGGGAACCCCTACCCTGCCTTCAAGACCAGATCAGATGCCACGTCCGTCCACTTCCCCAAAGTTTGTCTCTGCCTCTTTCTGTTCCCACAAACGTGGTGCTTTCCATTGTTAGAGTATCTGCCACGTTTGTAAGTGAATTTCTTCTCCTGGGTGGATACTCCCAGGGGAAGGCATGGCTCCAGCTTTGTTCTTTTGACATCCTTCCCATTAGACGGTTAAGAAATATGGGACTGCCATAGCCAGTTTGCTCAGTGGCTAGAGCATTGACCTGTGTGGACTGAAGGGTCCCAGGTTCGATTGCAGTCAAGGACACACACCCGGGTTGATCCCCACCAGGGGGTATACAGGAGGCAGCTGATTAATGATTCTCACTCAGCAGTGATGTTTCCATCTCTCCCTCTCCTTTCCTCTCTGAAATCAATAAAAATATATTTAAAAAAAGGAAATATGGGATTGATCTAGTGCCAATAACACCAACACCCTAAAGGGGCTTATTTTACATTTTTCTCACCACCAGCAGTTTATACTCGCTGCCTCCGATTCAGCTCTCCCCCTTCTCTCTTAAATCCACCCAAACAACTGCCCACATGGACCACCGCTCAACAGGGCACCGGTGAGCTCCAGGTTGTTAAACCCAGGGGCCAGATCTCTCTCATCCTGGCAGTTGATGGCTCCTCCTCGGCCGTTTCTTCCCCTGGTTCCCAGGCCCCACCATCTCCTGGTGGCCCTCCCATGTTGCTGGCAGCTCCTTCACAGGCCCCTTTGCCAGTTGCTCCTTGTCTTGCTGACCTCTTCATGCGGGCAGTGCCAGAGCTGGTCCTCGGACCTCTTCTCTTTTCCTGTCTTCTTTCTTAAAACCTCACTCAGGGTCATGGCTGGAAGCGCCATCTTTGTGTTGATTACTCCCAAATGTATAGCTCCTGTCTAACCTTCGGTCTTGAGTGTAAGGTTCCCATACCCAGTAGTTATACTCCATACCACTACTCTACCTTTCACACTTGTTAAACTGAACTCCTGACCTACCCACCCCCAACACCTTCTTCTCCTGCAGCCTCCCCATCCCAGTGAACTGCAACTCCAACCTTCTGGCTGCTCAGCCCACCTTTGAGTTCTTTCTTTCTCACATACTCCATCTCCAACCCATTGCCAAATGTTGCTGCTTTACCTTCTGTGTATGTACAGAATCCAACCACTTCTGATCACCCTTGCCAGTCTCACTTGGATTATTTCAATAGGACCCTAACCGGTCTCCTGCCTGTGGCCTTTGTCCCCATGAGCCCATTCTCAACAAGATGACTTCACTGGTTCTGTGCAAGCCTCATCCAGATCACGCCACCCCCCTGCGAAGCTCTCCAGCGGCTCCCCTCTCACTTCCCAGGGCCCGCAAGGCTCCATGTGAACTGGCCCTCTTCCCTTCCGGGCACCGCCTGCCATGGTTCTCTCCCTCCCTCCCTGACTCGGCATCAGCCACACTGGCCTCCTTGCTCCTCACCCAGGCCGGGCCCACTCCTGCCACAGGGATGTTCCCTCCCTCTTCCTCCAGCCTGCGATGCTTCCCAAAGGATGCCTGGCTCACCCCTCCACCACCTCAAGCCTTCCGCTGGGTCATTCTTCCTGTGGGGTCTTCCCTCAACAGCTGTTATGACATTAGTAATCTACTTTAAAATGCTTCAGTATTGTCAGCATGTGCCAGCTCCTTGGAGTTTTAATTGTAGAGACGGTCAGTGAATTTGCTACCAAGAGTGCTTGGCTGGCATTCGACCAGAAGAAACCGTACTCTGAAACTGCTATTCTGGGAGCTTCTGTTATCCATCCACATCTCAAGCAACAATCAACACTTTCATTAGCACGCTACACTAAAAAAAAATGGGTCTTTCTTGGTGAAACTAGAAACATGTTAAGTAGTGTACTGAGAATTAAGAATTGGCTTTCTTTGGTAAAATTAAAAAGTGATTTCTGTGAATGGCCTCCAAGAAGTTGGCTAGTATCATTTGGAGACTTCGGGCCACTCCCCACTCTTATGTAAGTGGGGTGTAAGAATCACTGAATGTGAAAGTGACAGAGAGAATGTAGGAAGGACGATTTGTTCAGAAAGCTTGTAACCTGGCCCTGTGCCCATCAGGAGAGACTTGTTCTCTACTCTGTCCCATAACCAGATGTGGATTTGAAAGCATTTGTGGTGCGTGATTCCCACGAGGAGGCACAGAACCTCAGAAATGTGGACGGGTCCATGGGAATTCAGATAGGTTATGTGAACAAGTTGGGACCTGCTTCAGTAACAAGTATTTGGTTAATAAACCTCACAAGCAGAATCTGGTTGGAGATGTGCTTTGATTATTCCCTGAGAGTGACATTATGGGGGAGTGGCCAACCCTCACTCCCTCAAACTTAGTAGCTTCCATTACTTACCCAAAAGGTCTTAAGAATCAAGCATATCTAAACCAGATTGTGTCACATTTCCAAGACCTTCTTATTTTAAATTTTTATCATCTCCCAGGCTCAGTATTTCTCTCTATCCCTGTGCTATTTTTGTCCATGACCTATACTCAACATCTAACATTCTATATATGTAACTTTTTTTTGTGTCTGTTGTCTGTCTCTACCTGCAGATGATGTAAACTCCATGAGGTCAGGGGTTTTTTTTTTTTTGTTTTGTTTTTATCTTTTCTTGTCTGTTTGGTTCATGACCATGACTATAACAGTGTTTGGTATAACAACAATGCCTGGATGTCTGTTTAGTGAATGAATAAAAAAAGATAAGGGAGTACTTTAAGAGAATAGACAAAATGATGACAGAGTTCAAACGGAAGAGGATTATTTTGGACTGGAAAATCAATAAAACATGAATCTGATTGTGCCATGGAACAAGGAGAACCAGGGTCGTCTAAATGCATAGACATGAATTTATTGCTTGCCAGGGAAGGAGAATCACATCGTTTAAGAAAGGTCAGTGAGTCTCCATGAACTGAAAGTGAAAGGGACAGAGCTAATGGGGAAAAGAAGTTTTGTCTAAATTTCCAACTGATTCAAAAGCGAAGCTTGAAGTCTCCCTTGAGATGGGCTGTTATTCTGGTTTTGCACTACTCGGACGTGGGGCAATTCTCAAGCAGATGCAGGATGGGTTGCCTAACGCTCTGGTGGGAGTGAGCTGGGGATTGCACAGAGGGCACATTCACATGTGCGTGCTCAAAGCTGGGCCAGATCGCTCTCAGACTGTCTCAAGAGACGCGGGAGAAGGGCATTTGGGGCGGAGAGAACAGAGTGAGCGGAAGCACTCAGGAAAGAAAACAGAGAGCTGATCTGGGGAAGACAAGGGCCAGAGAGTGATCGCAGACAAGGGGTCAGAGAAGATGGGAGAGAAGGGAGAGGTGCCACTGTGGAGCCCTGGAATGTGGCTGGCAATAGAGTCATCAACCCTTTGTAATCAGAAAATATGCCCAGCTGTGTTTAAGAAGATCGGTCCGACTGTAGGGTGTGGCAAGAAGAGACGGGGGTCAAGTTAGGAGGCTGGTGTGATACCCAGGTGAGAGGTAGGAAAGGCAGAAAGACTAGAGCCAGGGCGATGGTCAAAGAAGAGGCCACGAGAAGTCACTGACAGCTCTAGGCGAGGCCACGGTGAGTCTAGCATCCACTGCTGTGTGCATCTCCTACGTTGACACACTCCTGGATCCTAAGGCTTGGGGCTCAGCCAGGAGGCCACCAGCCTGTCACTGTGATTTGGCTGGCCAGTGGGTGGAGGTGGAGGGAAAGGCAGGAAGTGCAAATTCCAGTTGCCAGTGGACAATGTGGCTGCTCCAACCATCTCCCCTCCTCCCACCCAAGCTGGCACTGACATGCAGAGGTGGTCACCCTGGGAGTTCAAGGTCTTTAGGGCCACCACGGGGAACAACCTTCCATGGAGGAGGAGGAGTTGGTTCGATGAGCAGCATCGAGCCCTACCACCAGACCCAGCCAAGGGAAACAAGATCCAGCCAGCAAGAGCCTAGGCCCCATCGAGGTTTGGAGCTGAAATCATGGTGAGAGGCCAGACCCAAGGTGAGGCTACGAAAGGAACCTTGGGTCTACCAGCTGGTGGGGAAGGACACCAGCCAGTCACAAAGCCAGGACTGGTGGAAGGACAGTGGGCTAAGAGACATGTGTGTCTTAATGGATATGCTGGGGGGCGGCAGGTGGCTGGGAAGCCCCTTTTTACTCAACCTTCCCTCCCCCACTCCTCAGCAAAGCTTCTGGCAGACACTCAGCTATGGAATGGGCAGCGCTTTTTTAACCTGGGTCATTTTCTGTGGCATTGGGGGAAAGAGGCTGCTTTTGAGACCACAGTACCCACATGAGTCTAACACAGCTCCCCTGCCAAGCAAAACAGGTTTGCTTCTCTGCAACCTCTTCCCTTTCGCACCTTCTGGAGAAGATGGGAACTAGCAGAGAAAGGGCGGGGAAAAGGCACCTGAGGGCCAGCTGCCTCCATGCAAAGCCCTTCACACGAGTGACCTCTTCTTTCTCTTCATTCATCTGCCAGAAGGTGCTGCCCACCAAAGCCTCGATCTCAGTCGATGGTGAGCGTGGAAGAGATGTGGGGGCAGCCCTGTAACAACCCTCAGATGGAGAAACCCCGTCCCTATCCTCAGGGTGGTCCTCCACACACGGCCATCTAGGGCAGTGGTTCTCAACCTGTGGGTCGCGACCCCTTTGGGGGTCGAACAACCCTTTCACAGGGGTCGCCTAAGACTATTGGAAAACACCTATTTCCCATGGTCTTAGGGACCAACACACCGCTCCTCGGTGTAGCAAAATGTAGCAATGTAGTTTACTGTTGTCATATGAAGACTGTTACCCATGCTACACCACGATTCAAGACAAAATTTCATTTATTTGTAATTAGAAATAAATATTTCACTATATATAATTACATATTGTTTTTGTGATTAATCACTATGCTTTAACTATGTTCAATTTGTAACAATGAAAATACATCCTGCATATCAGATATTTACATGACAGTTCATGACAGTAGCAAGATTACAGTTATGAAGTAGCAACGGAAATAATTTTATGGTTGGGGGTCACCACCACATGAGGAGCTGTCTTAAAGGGTCGAGGCATTAGGAAGGAGATCTAGAGCAAGGAGAGCCAAATTCTCCCAGCGAACCGGGCCCTCTCCTGTCTTCTTCCCCTTCTTCGCTCTCTGCAACTGCTCTTAGCCATGGCTTCCGACTCTCCTGACAAGCCATCGGTCATCCCTGAGCCTGGGAACTGGGAATCGGCTGTCACTGGAAGCTAACAACTAGTGCCACAGGCTTTTGCCTTGGTTCCCCTCCCCTGTCCCCTCCCCCCCCACCCCGTTGTCTTAGGGTAATCCCTCAGAGACAAGGCTCCCCAAGCCTCCCCATCCTCAGCTGCTGTGGGGAGGGTCCAGGAGTACAAAGCAGGCTCAGCTGTGCTTGAGGGGACTAGGAAGAGCCCAGGAGACAAAGATCCTTTCCTGGATGTTCCGAGATGTTACAGGGATTGGCCCATCAAAAACCAACGCATCCGTCTGGTCTCTGGATGGGCATGTCCTTGGGGACTTCAGAAAAGTGATCGAGTCAAGAGACAAGGTAGGGGAATTGGGTATTGAGCCAGGCACTTTCATGTCACCTCACTGAATCCTCGGGCTTGCCCTGAAGTGTGCGTTTCTTCTTTGTTTCACAGCAGGGGAAATCGGGGCTCAGAGATATGAAGAAACCCACCCAGGGTCACACTGCTAGAAATTGTGGAAACCTCTTTCCACGTCCCGAGTGGTTCAGGGTTCCCGGTTCAGGGTTCGGGTTCTGAAGGAGGCCGCACGCAAATGAAGAAAGAGACTAGAAAATATTAATCTGGCGATATTGGGGGGCCAGGCGGGAGTCTTCCTCTAGTGGAAAGGACTGCCATTTGCTCTGGCCTTTTTCTCCCTTTTATTAAGGCTTTGGGACACACCCCTAGCTTTTAGGCAGGAAATAACAACAGAAATTAACATGAAAACAAACAGGTAGAGGTTGCTTCAGCCAATAATGTTTCACCTAAACAGTGAGTAATTAGCTCTGACCTTTCAGAGCAGTTAAGGTTGACCAGCCTTCTGGCTTCCTGTTTACATCCATTTAGTGAGAACAATATTTGGTTTCCGACAGAAATGGCCAAGCTGGGGTCCAAATCCAGCTTTGGCTGCCTCCAGAACCTAAGCTCTGTCCACTCCCCAAAACTAGCCCCTGAGGAGAGAATGTCAGGAAGAACAATGGTGAGCGGTTTGGGTCTCTTTCTGGGGTAAGTTTTGGTATGTCACCAAAATTCATATCTTAAAGTTCTAACTCATTCTGTTCCTCAGAATATGATGTAAAACCTCGGCCTTTAAAGAGGTAGTTACGTTAAAATGAGGACTTTAGGGTGGGGCCTGATCCAATAGGACTGGTGCCCTGAGGAAATGAGGACACAGAAGAGAAGAAGGGCATGGAGGATACAGAGAGAAGGCCACCGTCTACAAACCAAGGAGAGAGTCCTCAGGAGAAAGCACTCTTGCCACCCCCTCAATCTCCGACTCTGGCCTCCAGAACTGTGGGCCAAGACATTTCTGTTGCTTTATCCACCAGTCTATGATCCTGTGCCGTGCAGCCTGAGCAAACCGAGACCAGTCCCCATTCTCGAAGCATTCTTTGTTTTCTAGGTCCTCTGCAGGAATTTCACGCTGAGTTATCCTCCGAGTGGAGCCTCCTCCAGGAGGCTGGCAGGGAGGCTGAGCAATTGCTGGTGTCCACAGAACTAATGGTCTACTTTGGCTACAAAACTCAGCACATGACATTTGCCTTTGTCAACTATCTTTCCATTGTGCTGATCATGCCAACCTCCGCCTCCCCTCAAAGCAGTACCTGCAGGAGTGCAGGAGGATGTCAGGAGGACAGATGCTGAAGTCCCTGACTGCAGGCACCACTGACCTCAGGCACTGGCTGGGGCGGGGGTGGGGGTGGGTGGGTGGGTGGGAGGGGTAGGGATGGGGGGAGGGCAGGTACTTCCCCTGTGGCCTAATTTGAGCAACTGCTTTTCTTCTGTAATGATCACTGGGAAACGAAAGATGCCTCCCTCATTCCCACCTGTCAGTCATCACTGCTGCCATCCTTCCAAGCTGAGAAGTAACTGATGATGCATTGACGGCAAGGAAACCCAGACTGGAGGTGGAAGAAAACCAGCCTCTGAATTTCTCGAACATTTAATTTGAATACATCCTGTCACAAGTGAAGATGAGTTAACTCACACACAAAGGGGGTGTGGGGGAGGGTGAAAAAGCCCCTTTGAATGGCAAGGGCTGAGGGAGGAATAAAGTGGGTTTACAAAAATGAGCCCAAGTATAGAGGGGGAGGGTAGGAATAGATGTTTCAAGAAGAAAAGGTAAATGTTATGTGTGCACGTATATGTATACACGCATTTATGTATGTATGTGTATGTTTGTGCGCGCACACACACGCCACACATCTCTGCAGTGCAAGGCCTTGGGGAATGTCATACAGGAAAAGGGTCTTTACCAGAGCTGTCCCACAGGGGAGGTTTAACCCGTCCCCAACATTTTTCTCAATTCTTCTGTCCAAACACAAACACTGGAGCCTTCATAAATAAGACCGAAAAAAAAAAATCTACATTTTTAGCATTCTGTGGTCTCTTCTTCTTCAAACTTGGTAACTTCCAAGTGGAAATCCTGATCATTTTTAGACACAATTTCTTCTGTGTTTTTCCTACCCCTTAAACCATCCACAAAACCCCCCCCAAAGCAGCCTGCTCTAGAATGGCACCTCTGACATGTGTGTAAAACACTGAACAGCAGGCTTTGTTTACTCTTTTTATTCACATGCATAAAACACGAGAAGGACAACCCTCTGCCTGACTGACCTAAGATTCTAGACGAGAATACATTCTGACCACACTTCATCTCAAGCGTGAAAAATAGCCCTCCGAGAGGGAAAAATATATCCGGTGTTTATGCCTCAGGCCAGGAAGCATACCCTTTCGCTCGGGCTCTGCTCTGAATAGTCATCCAGACACATCAGCGCCTTTCAGTGTGACTGCCCTGGCGAGGTTCAGCGGGGCAGAAGTGGTCAGTTTGGTTGGAAGTCCCCGCAACGAGCAGGAGAGGATAGGATCTGCGGGTTTGGGACAGGGCTGGGAAGCACGTGGTGCTCCTGGACGGTGCCTGGAGCGATGAAGCCTCGAGGCAGTTGGCAGTGTGTGTGTGCGTGCGTGTGTGTGTGTGTGTGTGTGTGTGTGTGTGTGTGTGGCAGACTAGTCAGAGGCTGAGGTTTAGATGGGTCTCTCTCTGGGCACCAGCAGCAAACACCCACACTACCTAAGAGGGGCAGGACACGGTGCCAGAAGAGCGGGCAGCAGTGGTGGTGTGGTGGAACAGGTAAAGCCTACCTAGTGTTTGCAACAACCTGAGGAGCACAAATGGAACAGAGGTGGGGCGTGCAGGGTGGAGAGATGGAAGGGCTTGTGGTGTTTCTTCTGAGCATAGTCAGAATAATTAATACATCACCAGGTCTCTGTTCCAAGCTCTCTGTGCTCCACTCCGGCCTGAGGACTGTAGAGGTTTTGTCAAGGTTCAAGAAGCAGATCTTACAGAATTGCTAGGCAGATACTATGAACAGGGGTTATAATGCGACTTTGGTGCAATATCTAAGATTATTTAAATCCGCTCTGCACAATGAGGGAAACTAGGTAGAGAAGCAGTGAGCTTGCTAGACTGAATGTTTATGTCCCCTCACAACTTGTATGTTGAAATCCTACCCCTCGATGTGCTGGTAGGAAGTGGGGCCTTTTGAGGGTGATTAGGTTAGGAGGGTGGAGCCCTCACGAATGGGATTAGTGTCCTTATAAGAAGAAACAACAGCTGGAATCTGTTTGGCTCAGTGGATAGAGCGTTGGCCTGTGGACTGAGGGGTCCCGGGTTCAATTCCGGTCAAGGGCATGCACCTTGGTTGCGAGCACATCTCCAGTAGGGGGCGTGCAGGAGGCAGCTGATCGAAGTCTCTCTCTCATCGATGTTTCTAACTTTCTATCCCTCTCCCTTCCTCTCTGTAAAAATTCAATAAAATACATTTAAAAATATTAAAGAAGAAGAAGAAGAAGAAGAAACAACAAACAGATCCAGAATCATGATAAGACTCTCAAACCTCAGAGGGAAGGCAGGGGAGGGTGTGCGTTTTCATTGCACCAAATGACACCCAGGTCTGGAGAGGACGTAGCTCAGACTCAAGGGGACATCCAAAGGGACCCTGAAAAAGGGGCATTGGTGGCCTAGAGGACAGACCTCGTCACCTTGTTAACTCGGTGGGAAGGTTCAAGACTCTGGCCTAAAGGACAGGGGACACTGGGAGTTAGGAGTGGGGTGGGGTTGGGGAGAGAAATGGATTAAAAATAGAGTTGGCTGGGTGCTAATTCGTTAACCCCTGACACATGGGATAAATCGCAGGATGTAATTAACCACCGCGTGAAAAGGATCCTGGGTATTTCCCTCAGAGAATAAATCCTGTGGATTGTTATGCTAATCCCAACAGAAAAGGAAGAGAGAGAGACTACAGTCCTTATCTGGAAAAAGCATAGAGCACGTTTGGGTGTATTCCTTCTGGATGTTGATTCTAGATAACCCACGTGATTTTTTAAAAAGACGAAAACTGAAGAAAACATAGAAGATTAAATTGCACAGAGGAAAGTTTACACCTTCAGAGAGCAGCGTCCTGGTGCAGAATGACTGAGGCAGACATGGGACTGGGGGCACCTGAGCTGGTAGGTGGCTATCATGCTGGGGATCATCTCTACATGGTGGCCCATGGAGGAGCCTGAGGTGAAAGGCGGAGTCCCTGTGCTCCTCCTCCTCACTTGTCTCTCCTGCTCCTTCTGTATTCCATCCAGCCGGAAGAGGCTGTTCAGAAACCGTTCTTTCAACGGAAGTGAACTGATCAGCCTCACACAGTGGCCTTCGTTTTTTTGCTAAAATTGTTAGAGATGACACTTTAGGAATTGTTGGTTCTTGGCCCCTTCCTTCTGTTTAGCAAAAAATGCAGAAATTAAGGACTCTCGGGATTCTCAAGCCACTGTTGGCTGAATGGGACCTGCTCCTCATTCAGGTAAAGTTCCAGTTGAAATTCTGACACCGCTTTCTGTACTGTCGACCACCTGGTCAAGCTGTGACATGGTTGTAAAGAGGATCAGAAAATGCCATTCTGGCACACGGGTTATTGTGAACTAAAGGCAGTTAGAAAAAGCAGACATAAAAAGAGCTCTCTGTCACCCTTCCCCTTTGCCTAAAAGCAGGCCATAAACTACCCTTGGGCAGGTGTCTCCTTCTGCCCTCCCAGGAAGAGAACAACCTTTATCCCCAGAGACAGGGATGGGACCAAGATGAGTCTGCACAAATAACCTTAATAAATAACCCTCATCTCCCATTAGTTTCCCCCACTTATTTCCCACTCACCTTCCCATAATTCATCAGCTCCAGAAGCCCACAGCCCCTTTCTCTGGTCTATTCACTTCTTGACCATTTATTGTCCTTTGTTAAAATGGTGTGTAAGCCCCCAGGTCTAACTACTTCTTTGGGTTTTCATTTCCTTTCTGTGAAGTCCCTGTGCCTGTTGGGGTAGGGGTGGGGGGCGGGGGTGGTGGTGGTGGAGGGAGAAATTAACATTGTGTTTTTCCTCCTGTTAACCTGTCTTTGTGAGTTTAATTTGCAGGTCCCAGGCACAAACCTAAGAGGATAGAGGAAGATTATTTCCATTCTCTATGATGAGAATTAACCAACCATTACACAGAAAGACCTCACGGAGGCCAAGATGTGGAGATGCGGAATAGGTAAAACATCCGAAAGGCTCAGGACATTCTCTCCTCACACTGGTTGGACAGGAAGGACTGTGTGCAGGACGAGACAGCGGTGGATAATGATGACCTGGGGCTGCGGTAGCAAGCAGGCCGCACTCCAGGGGTTTCCTGTAAATTTGTTTTATGGTCTCATCAATGAAGAAATAATGCCCCAAAGCCCAAGATTTTCTTTGATAGCCTTAATTTTGGGCTGTTATCTTGCTTTCAATAACAGTTTTGGAATATGCATAAACAATGTGATTCAATGTTTACTTCTCGGTGAGTTTTCTCTAAATAAGCTCACAAGTCCAAAACTCTTTTCTGACCTCATACTCCAACATTTGGAAAATATGTTTATTGCTGTGTCCTTGGGACAATGATTTAGACATTTTGTTGTCCTGAAAAAAACAAAACAAAACGAAATAATAATGCCATTTTTCTAGCTTGACAGATGGTAAAATTAAGGTAAAGCACAGCTGACCTGCTTAATGTGACAACGAAAGGTATATAGAATTGGGCCCACACCTCGTCCTCTCGCATGTAGGTCAGCTCACAGCTCACAGCCACAGCGCGCGGTCCAGGGCATACATTTTGTACAGAGCTTCTGCATCATCTGGCTCCCTTGCAGCTTCAGACCAATTGTTCATCTATTTTTAGCCGCAAAGCCACCGGGGAAGAAAGAAGCTAACAAATGAAAGGAAAAGATAGAAGGCACAAGGACAGAATGAATATCAGAGGTGGGATAAAAGTTAAAAAACAACAAAAAAAAAGAACCCTAAAAAAAAAAAATCCAGGGTAACATGTATGTAGATAAGATGTATTTTTTGCACAATGGAATTTTTCTTTCATTTCCCTAATCCCACTACTCGATTCAATCCCTTTCTTGACTGAATCCCCCTCCCATTTTGTTGGTTCCTCCCCAGTGACATTTATTAGATCCTGCCTCCCATACATACCATGACAATCATACCCCGACCAGACTCCAACCAGATTATAAACTATTTGGAAGGCAGAGACAGATTTCTTTCCCTCATTGAACTGAACATGTCTGTTGGATAACGGGGAAAGGATCCACAGCTAGAGTGATTAACAACAAGAAAACTGCTGGGTCCACTTTTATCTTCTACTTGGAGAAGCATTTGTTCCCAAAATCTGATTTTGAGAAGCTGAAGAAGTGGCATGGGGCATTATGGCAAGCTTGACTAATGAAAACCACCAATTCTGCTCTCCGTGAGCACAGGAGGGACAGAAAGAGAAGGGAGTTTGAGCCTGTTCTGAGTTGTGTGGCACCTGGGTGCGCCTTGCGTAGGGGAGGGAGGGGAGAAGGTGCTGAAGCTGGGCATGGGGTTGCTAGGGGGCTCTCCTGCTCAGACCACACCGGGCTGGCAGCAGACCAGACGCGAGGAACCCACAGCACCTGCCTTACCCCTGCCACCTTCATTAATTCAACAATGAGTGTCCCGGCAAGTTTCATTCAGGCACTTTGGGACAGGGCAGTGAGTCAGAGGTTGGCATTAAAACCGGAATAGAAGCCACGGTCCTCTCTGGGGAGCGTCCTCTGGGCTTTCAATCCCCAGATCACACAACTTCCTAATTGGTAAGAAATGTTCCTAAACAAGAGCACAGGTTTTACCGGGCCTGGCAGTGACTCATAACGCCGTCTGAGGATTGACGTATGAAAACGAAGTTGGGTCCACATGTCACAGTAAAAATTTTTAAAGTATTTTCCACCCCCGAGGTTTATTGCTGAATATAAATAAAATATCTCTCCTTGGGCAATCCCGTTCCAACTCCAGAAGATATGCCTTCGTTAATTAAATTAACTTTGAAGTGACATTCAAATAATGTCGTCTTCCTTCTGCACGCCTTTGTTTTCTCCAAGGTCTTATGGACAAGCTGTTTCACAAGTTCCTGTGTCCACCAGGAAGCGCCCCACCCCCGGCCCGCACACTGATGGAGACGTCTTATCTTCTCTGTGTTGGGTAGGCAGGGAGCAGTCCTCACATTGTATGCATTTAACTGTGTTCCCAAAGGCCCACACTTAACAATACCAAAAATTAAAAAAAATATATATATATATGTTAAAAAACAACAACAAAAAAGGACCCTAAAAAAAAAATCCAGGGTAACATGTATGTAGATAAGATGTATTTTTTGCACAATGGAATTTTTCTTTCATTTCCCTAATCCCACTACGCGGTTCAATTCCTTTCTTGACTGAATCCCCCTCCCATTTTGTGTGTGTGTGTGTGTGTGTGTGTGTGTGTATATATACATATATATATACATACATACATACATATACAAAATATATATATATATATATATATATATATATATATATATATATATATATACACACACACACATATAGGCTGCTTAAAAAGGATCCGGATAAATACAAAATTTAAATCTCATTGACTGAAGCGCACGCAATTGACAGCACCTTCCTGAGTTGAGGAAGAGAGGATTTTTAATAAAATAAATAAAAAAAAATTAGTCTCTTTTCCAAAATCAGGCATTCGCGTTCTTATTCCAGGGGCTCTTGGCTTGAATCCTTTCAGTCCCAAGCGGGGGCGCCCCCCACCCCCGCCCCGGGCGCGGGCGCGCAGGCGCGGGCGCGCACACGTGGACACACCATCACCCACGCGCGCCCGCCCCCACCCCCACCGCAGAACCCCAGCAACAAGATTTACAGGTTTGGCCGCCACGCGTTACTGTCCGGTGCCGAAAGCAAGTCTTTGTTCCGCGCGCATTCTGCCCCCCCATCCCTCCCCCACCCCCCGGATTTGACTTATTTACTTGCCACGTGAGCGCTGAGCGCCGGAGACAAAGGTTAGGAGCGCGCGGCCAGTGCGGCCAGTGCCACCCCCCCCCCCGCGCCTGCGGCCAGTGCGACCTGGGCGCGACCTGCCTGCGACCCGGAGACCCTCGCCAGAGAGGTCCGGCCCGAGCCCGCGGGAAGGCGTCGGTGATGCCTGGCGCGGGGAGAGGGCCGGCCGGGGACACATGACCCCTGGATGGCCGGGGGTTTGGGGATCTCCTTAGACAGGCGCGCGCCCGGCGTGCCAGCTGGAGCGAGGCACAGAGCCCCGCGGCCACGGCAGTCTACCAGAAACCTACAATGCCCCCCCTCCCCTTGCCCCGGGGAGGGCGTCCCAGCCCCTTCGTACCCCGGGAGGCCGAGCCGGGAGAGCCCTGGGCCGCTCCCCTCTCGCCACAGTGCCCGGCGTGAGCAACGCGCGCCTCGGGCGCAGAATTTCAGGGCGCCCCCCTCCCCCCAAAAAAAAGTCAGGGCTCAAAATACCCATCTCCGTGCGACGCTTTTGGAAGCCATGAAAACGGATGCCAAGAAAGTGTGTTGAACAAGATACTAAATTCTCAGTAGAGAGAGGATGATGGGCGCAGTGCCTCGCGGAGCCGGCTTGTGGCCCTGGTAGAGGGAAGGTTCCCGCCGGGGTGTCGGGGAGATTCGAGGCGCAGGCGGAGAGAGGAGCCACCGGCGTCGGAAGTGGGGGGTCGGGGAGCGGAGGGGAGGCCCCGGGGGCCGGAGGTGAGCGCGCAGGGGCGCAGCTCGGCCGGGAACAAAGGCGAGGCAGAGGCCGGTAGCGGGTGGGAGCAAACGCCGGGGCTGCGTCCTGCGATGCCAGGGGGTCGGGCTTCCTCTCGGACCTGGAGCCCCGCAGGCTCCCCGCTCGCCGGTTCGTTCGCACCAACAAGACTGGGCAAGATGTCGGGCGAGTAATGTTTGGCTTTTGTTGTGTCCGCGTCGCGACGCACACAGGTCCCCCCCCCACCCCCCTGACACCAGCAGCTTCTGGGGAATTAAATGCAGAAACCAACCAACGGGGCTGGGGGGTGGGGGCAGCGGGGACAATGCTACCTGCCCTGGAAAGGGGGTGCAGAGACCTGAGTCTGAGTGTGCCCTCAAAGCTTATTATTCAGCCTCGGACGGTAAACTTCTCGGGGGCGTCTAGCTTCGCACCAGATGTGTGGGCCCCAAGTCCTTACTATTTCCCGAGAAGACAGTTTGCACGTGTGCGAGGGGGGGGTGAGGGCTTTTCCAGAAGCCACAGGAAGAAGCCAGCACATACACAGCGTTAGGTCTGCAAGGCGGCACCAGCCTCCGCGGGCGGGAAGCGCCGGCGGCGCCCAGAGGAACCACCTGCTGGCGACGCGTGCCTCCCTCCGGCGCGCACAGCCACGGACCCCGCGCTCCGCTCCCCTCTTCTACTGGACTCGGGGGCGGGAGGGGTCTGTCCTCCATCCTCCGAGTTGGGGCTTGCCCACGTCCTCGGGAAGCTATACCGCTGATTTAAGGGCTCAGGATGGAAATCGATCCCACTAATGCATCAGCTAAACGTTAAGATGAGGAATCGCGCTTGGAAAAAACAAAAAAACCGGCTAGCCGGGCCCGACGCACTCCGCAAACCTGGGGCGAAGAGGGTCCAGGCCCGGTCGGGTGCACAGCGGCAGCACCGGGGTCCCCAGGAAGCTTCGATGCCGGGGAGGAGGCTAGCGAGGCGCGGGGCGGGGAGGAGGAGGAGGAGCAAAGGAGGTCTAAAAGGGATCAAAACCGACCCCTCGCCTCCGTTAGGCCGGGTTCTCAGCCGGCTGCTTCCTCTCCGGCCCGGAGCCGCAGCCCGGCGGGGCGGGGTGGGGGGGGGAGAGCCCGCCCCGCCACTCGCGCCGGGCGGCCGGCCGTCCTCGAGAAGCGCCGCGGCGCTCCATTCACAAAGCGCCGGCGCGCGGCCTGGCGGCGGGGCGGCGGCCTCCCCCGCTCCCTCCCGCTCCCTCCCGCGGCGGCCCGGCTTTTATGAATGGGCCGGGCGGCTAGCGCCCGGCGGCCTGTTTACTCCGCTCTTTGTGACGTCGCGGCCTCGTGACGGAGCGCGAGCGGCCCGCACTCCATTCACGCGCCCGGGCGGGAGGGGCGGGGAGGAGGAGAGGCGGGAGGGGGAGCGGGCCGGGCCGGGCCGGGGGCGGGGAGCCCGAGCTGGGGGCGGGGCCTGGCCAGGTAGCACCGAATCTGCCCTCTCCCGGGGGAGAGCCGAGGAGCAGTGATAAATCTCTACGCCGAGGAGGCAACTCCGGCTGGGCCAGCGCGCCGAGCTCCGGCGGCTCCTGGGGCGCGGCGGGCGGCGGACCAAGAGGCCCCGGCGGCCGGAGGGAGCCCGCGCTCCGCTCCCGCAAACACGGTCCCCGGCCTCCGTCGCCTCCCTCCCCCTCGCGCTGCCGGGCCGCCCGAGGCCGCTCGGACTGTTACCGTGACCGCGGGGCGGCGGAAGGAAGGATCCCGGGGAACCAGCCGGGCTCCGGGCGTGCATTCCCTCCGGGCCAAGTTTCTGGCCACTTTTTTGCCCGCGCCCTGCTTGCGCCCTCGCCCGCCCCTTCCTGCTGCAGCGCGGCTGTCCCGGCTGCCCCGGTCCCCCCGCCGCCGCGGCCACCATGGTGACGGTGGAGGAGCTGCGGGAGATGGACTGCAGCGTGCTCAAGAGGCTGATGAACCGGGACGAGAGCGGCGTTGGCGGCGGCGGCCTGGGGCTGCTGAGCGGCGGCAAGTGCCTGCTGCTGGACTGCCGGCCGTTCCTGGCGCACAGCGCGGGCTCCATCCGCGGCTCCGTCAACGTGCGCTGCAACACCATCGTGCGCCGGCGGGCCAAGGGCTCCGTGAGCCTGGAGCAGATCCTGCCCGCCGAGGACGAGGTGCGCTCCCGCCTGCGGTCCGGCCTCTACTCGGCCGTCATCGTCTACGACGAGCGCAGCCCGCGCGCCGACAGCCTCCGCGAGGACAGCACGGTGTCGCTGGTGGTGCGGGCGCTGCGCCGCCACGCCGAGCGCACCGACATCTGCCTGCTCAAAGGTGAGCGCGGGCGCCGGGGCGCGAGCTCCGCGGGGGAGGAAGTGCCTGGGGGGGGGGGGGGGGGGGACCCCGCGAACTCCCTTTGTGCGCCCCGGGCTTGGGGCGCCCGTCTGCAGGCAGGCAGGCAGGCAGGGCAGGGCAGGGCTCCAGAAGCCCCCGGCCCGTCCCCGGCCCGTCCCGCACCCTTCCCGGCGGCTGTGCGTTCGTTTACCCGCCTTAACGGTCCGGCCCCGCGGGCGAAGCGCCTCTTCCGCGCTGGCTCGCCTCCCCGGGAAGTGCTCCTGGGTGGGTGTCACTGTGCGGGTGCGCACCGGCCAGGCCTGTTAGCTTGGGGCGCCCGGAGGTCCGACCCCGGGAACCCAAGAGGCGAGGAGGAGAGGCTGCGGGACGGTGAGCGCCAGTTCCACCGTAAGCCTGCCCCGCGGAAGCGCACCGGGACGACGGGGGTGCGGACGTCGCGTGCAGCGATCTGCCTCTGACCCCCCGCCGCCGCCCCACGCCGGGTCCCTCCCGGAAGGCGGGCAACAACTCCTCCGGGGGCCGCCGCGCCAGACCGGGGCCCCGCCGGCGCGGGAGGAGGCGGGAGGGTTGGGGGAACGCGGGGCGGGATGGTGCCTCCTAAACGTCCCGGCAGCGGAGAAGTGCGACCTTTTTTTTTTGTTCGGACGCCGTCCTGGAGGGTCCGAGGGCAGGCGCGCTCGGTTTCGGAGAAACCCCGGGGGGACTCGGTGGGGAGGAGAGAGCCCGGGGTCCGACCGCGCGCCGTCCGAGGAGCCGGCGGAAGGGGCGCCGCGGCCGCACCTGCCTGCCCGGCGGAGCCGCGGTCGCGCGCGGGAGGAGCCGCATTCCGCGCATTCTGCCGCCGCGGCCGGGAGGCGTCTCGGACCCCAGCCGGCCCAGAGCCGCCCGGTGCCTCCCGCCGGCGCCGCCCGCCTCCCCCCTCCTTTCCTCTGCGCTCCCGACCCGCTCCGCCGGGAGGAAGGGCGACGGCGGGGGGAGCAGGAGGAGGAGGGCGGAAACCTCGCCCCGCCGCCCGGTCCCCCGGCCCCGCCGCCCTGCCCGGTGGCGGCGCGCCGGGCTCGCCGGGTGCACAGCGGGGCGCTTTGTCCTCGGCAGTTGCCTCCTGGCCGCTGGGCCTGTCAGCTGCCGGGGAAGCAAGCGCTGCCGCTGACCTGCGGCTGAACCACCCGGCCGTTTTGCTGATTTTTTTTTATTTTATTTTCTTTCTTTCTGGGGGAGGCGGCCGGCTGCACCTCCGCTGGAGCCCCGTCCTCCTCCCTTCTCCCCGAAGCGCTTCCCGAGAAAAGTGCCAGGAAGCGGGCCGCGCGCGGAGCTGGGCCGGTCCCGGTCCCGGCTGGACCGTGCGCCCGGCGGTCCCGGTCCGGCGCGGGAGGGAACCAGGAGAGGAGCTGCCTGGGGACGAAAGTCCCTTCGCGTGGCCGGTGCTGGGCGGGGGTGCTGCTGGCTGCGCTGCGCTGCGCTGCCCGGGGGGTTCCTCCTGATTTTAGAGCCGCAGCGCGTGCCCCCCCCCCCCTCGGGGGCTTCCGAACCCAGAACCCTTCTCCGGGGAGGGCAGACCCACGTGGAGCCTGCGCTCGTTTTGTTTTCTTTTTCTTCCTGGAGGGAATCCGGAGGGGGCCGCCCCGGGGCGGCAAGCTGGGGGGACCTGGGCCCTGGGGCTGCCGGGCGGGTGCGCGCAGACACTTAGTCTCCTCTCACCCCCCTCCCATCCCTCATCCCAGGGAGGGAAGCATCTTTTTAAAGTTTCCTCCTCTGGCTTGTGGCACCTCCCTGGGTCCCCCCCAAACCCCATCCGGGGAGCCCCGAGCCAGCTCAGACCAGCCAAGTGCGCACGAGGCAAATGCTGATGCGCAGCCTGGGCAGGACCGGAGCGTCGGGGGAGAAGAAGGACAGACCCCTGGCGGCGGGCGAGGCGCCTGGCCCGCGCGGAAAAGCGGCATCCCCCCGGACACTGAGGCCTCCCAGGCCTGCACTGCCTCCTGTGGTCCGACCTGGTGCGGCCGGGAGGACGCCCCTGTGCACCTCCGAGTCCACAGACTGGCCTCTGGGATGGGGAGTGCCCGCGCCTGGCTCTCCGGCTCCACTTGTCTCTTTGGGAGCCGGTCCCGGTTGGAGCCAGGAGGGGCCTGGGCCTGGGGAGCAGAGGAAGCCCGTCTTAGGCAGCCGAGCCTGGCATTCTCAGGGCGGCCCGCTCCTCCAGCTGCCTTGGAGGTGGTTACCTGGGCCATCATCTGTGTCCCTGAGCGCATTGTCACCTCTGTGTGCTAAGCCGAGGCCTTCTTCACCTTACCCTTCCTCTGCCTTCTCTGGGCCTTTTCCTGGAAAAGGCGTTCACCCTGAGGACAGAAAGAAAGGGGGCAGCGTCTGCTCCCACACCCCTGGGGAAGGTGCAGTGTCCTGGAGGAAAGCAGTGGATGCCTCCTGCACCCCCAGTCGAAGGCAGCGGAGCGGAGGCCATGTGGGTTTTGGGGTGGGATAGGGAGCTCATTAAAGGAGAACATGGGAAAATAGTCAGGACCTGAATTGATTAGGGGTTGGGTCATCTGGTTCCTACCGGCGCAGTTCAGTTTATTTTGTAGTTCCTGGGTGTTTCTGTATGTCTCATCTCACGTGTTGTAACGGGCGTGGAGTACTCGTGGGTTAGACGGGTCAGACATTAAGCCAGTCACCCAGTTGGTGGTGTCCCCCACCCGGAGGGACAGTAAAAACCGCAGGGCATGTTCAGAAGGTGTGTTATCCTTCCTGGCCAAAGGCTGTCTAATTCTACCAGTTTTAATCATGTTTCCAATTTTGATTTTTCTGTCTCTTTGACCGGGAGTTGCAGGTGATTCATAAAGAATACAACAGGTACGAATGCAGAGTGACGAGTAAACTTTAATACCAATAAAATGCTGCCAAGTTTTGCTAAAGCAATAACCCAAATCACTACATTTTTCTGGTCTTTTATTTTTGCAAGTAAAATTCCCATCGGGGTAAACTTTTTTAAAAAGCTAAGTTTATTTAAAATCCTATGAGGCATTTTTAGGGACAGTTTAGAAGTTTTAGTTTTTCAGCTTGTATTATAATTACACCTCTCCTTTCAAATCCCCCTTTGCTTCATAAATCCTTGGATTAGGGTTTTAGACACTCCCCCCAACCCCCCCCCCCCCCAACCACCTTGGTCATTAGAGAAAGACAAAAAGATAATTATTTTTTGCCCTAATGGAAGTCATTCCTTACCTCCCTTCTTTCCCAAATAACAAATCAGTCTGTTATGCAGAAGATTTCGGGTATAAAGACATTATCTTTCCCTTTTCCCCGTCTAAAATTCATCTCAGCTCATGACCGCTGTGAGTTCTTCAGGTTCTGACATAAAAGCTGAGAAAGTGAGAGGACCCTCCAGCTATTCCAGCTTTTCATTCCCAGTTGGAACTCATGGGCCCCATGACCTGACCACGCATTCAGAGGCTGACATCACACTTTCTGTAGAAAACAGCCCCCGAAAACAGCAAAAGAAATGGTTTGGGGGCCTGATGGGGCTCAGCCAGCAGCCCTGGTAACTCTGGTGACTATCTTCTGCCTGTCTCACTCTGTCCCCATTTGGTCCAGCCCAACTCAGGTCTCCAGGAGGTTAACAGCAGAGCCCCAGTGGGGGGTGGGGGAGGAGGGGAAGAGGATGCTGAGTGAGGTCGCACACCTCTTCCACCCAAAGGAACTGGCTTTTCTCTTTACAAAAAAGACAATGCCTGTGATAGCCAAGGATTGTTAGAATTTAAAAAAAGAAATAAAAGAAAGGAAAAATAAAAAGTAGGTCCCTTATTGTAATTTATTCCAGAGTGATAACGAATGAAGCAAACTCACTACTTTTTGCATCATTTGAACTGGATGCTTCCAGCACAGAAGTAACTACAGTGTCCCTGTAAATTGAGAGTGAAAACAGCATCCTTACTAAGCCCGTCACAGCTCCTGATGCTGATACGAGAGCTGGGCTGCCCCCATCAAGATGGGCTGAACGGATGCCCAGGGAGGGGGAGAGGAGGGCAGCCCTTTCCAAGGAGCCAAGACATTTCGTTAAACCGTCCGGACGTCTGAAACCAGATAGCTGGCTCCCTCACTGGCAGGCAGTGCCCGCCTCTCAGAGAGGAAGTTTGACTGGAAGGAAAGTTCACTGGGGAACGGAAGCCAGCTTGCTGAACCCAGCAGACAAAACAGGACTGGGGAGGACTTGCAGACAGGACCCAGCCGAGCGGGGCCCTAGGTGTCAGCCGCTTACAGAGTTATAACGAGTATGTGTGGTGATGGGCGTGGCGTGCTCGTGGGTAGACATGCCGTGCCATCATGTTAATTAACACGGATCTGATACCCAGAGGCGACTTCCTCCCGGGAGAGGCGGGTTCTCGGTGAGAAGCCCACTTCAGTAAAATTTAACAACTGAAAGCTGCTCAGCATTCCACGGGGGCTTCCTGAGGCGATACCCACCTCACGGGGAGTGCTCAAAGCCAGATGACCTTCAAATGACCTTCGCCTTTCTTGCTGGCACCCTATGCCTTGTATTGATAGGATGTCTCTGGAGAGCCGGCCACCAGTCCTGACTGGGAACGGGTGATGTGCTGAGAGTTGTGGGAGAAAGCAGCAGCCACATTAACACTGGTGACCCATCACCACCAGTGCCAGTCTTTCCCATCACAGACCCCATTAAGGGCCCTGTGATGATGAGGGGATCAGCACCGCACCAGCCTGTCCTTTCTGAAGCACCTCCACATGCTCTCCCAGCCCTGCAGGGAGGCCAGCGGCCATCAGTGTCCGTGAACTCCGAAAAGTGCTTTGCTGTGCCAGTGGGTGAGAAAAAGGACAGCATAGAATTGAACTAAAGATGTTCCTGAATGAAGTTGGCTGGGAGATTCTATCCCTCTCACCCCCTTCATCCCCCACTCCCCCCGCCAAAAAGTCCAGTTTTAAACGTAAGATGAGAAAATCAGAACTTTAAGACTAGAAAAACACGGGAAAAAAGGTCAAAATGAGTCCGAATATATTATGGGATGGTATTTTTATTTATTTATTTATTTATTTAAATATATATATATATATATACATATATATATATATATTTTATTGATTTTTTTACAGAGAGACATCGATCAGCTGCCTCTTGCACGCCACCTACTGGGGATGTGCTCGCAACCAAGGTACATGCCTTTGACGGGAATCGAACCCGGGACCTTTTAGTCCACAGACCGATGCTGTATCCACTGAGCCAAACCAGTTTCGTCTATGGGATGGCATTTTTAATAGGGCCTAGAAAAAGCAGGTGGAATCAGCAATGAAATTGTTTTAAGATAAAATGCAGATCTTGTTTGCGCACCTGCAGGAGGCATGGGATCCAGCCCACCCCACAGTGTCCCGTTGAAATGAGCTGCCTTCTCCTAAGTTCTGGATAAAACTGGGTGATTTAAAAGGGAGCTCTCACAGGGCTGTGGCTCTGGTGTTTGCATGGATTTGGGAGTGTGGAGGGGAGGCACCAGGAAGCCTGGGAGCATCTTTTGACCTCCTTCTCCCTCCCCGCAAGTTAGAGTTCATTTTCACTTCCGTCCTGACCCAGCACAGGGATACAAAGTTCCATGAAATGACAGCATCTTTAAATGCCAACGCATTCTAGTAGTTTCGATTTCATTTCGTTGACTTTAAAGTGCTGGTCACAGCTCCTAAGGACAGCCTGGAGGTAGGACAGGACTGGAAAGAAGCGGGGTCGGGTAAAATGTCAGCAGGTCGTGCCCGGGACTTTTTGCACGGAAACTGTCTTTGCATGTTGCATCCAGCAGGCAGGCCACGCGTGCCCCGGAGGAGGACCGCCAGGAAGGCAGACTGGGCGGGCAGCAGGGTGCGCTCCAGACGGCCCGTTAGAAGCCGCCTTAGAGGCCAGTGGGCTGACTGCTGGCTGTGCCCTCACCTGGGGCTGCCCTGCACCTCGGCTTCCTCTGCTGTGACATTGGAACTAGTCACACCCTCCTTAAGGGCCTCTGGGTGGACACGCGTATGGGAAGAGCCCGGCATGGTGACATTTCCTCTCAGGGGTGCCATCATTTTAATTAACACAGACCTGAGACCCAGAGGCCACTTCCTGCCATGTGGCCCGTAGCATAGACTTGGAGGTTCCTAACTTGCATGATTCCATGTACCCCACTTGCCTGCATGCTTCTGGCCGGAGGGCAGCCACTGGCCCCCCAGAAGGCACTCCTTTGTACAACCAGCCAGACCCCCAAAAGCCATAGCTCTGGAATGAAAACCCCGCTCATTGCTACTGCCATCACGGATGTGACCCTTCCTTCTGTGCTCCTATCCCTCCGGCTGATCTGCTTCTTCATTTACATCCCTTTCTGCTCATTCTTTGAATATCTGCCAGAGCCAAAACGGGTTTGGCTCAGTGGATAGAGCGTCGGCCTGCGGACTGAAAGGTCCCAGGTTCAATTCCGGTCAGGGGCATGTGTCTTTGTTGCGGGCACATCCCCAGTGGGGGGTATGCAGGAGGCAGCTGATCGATGTTTCTCTCTTGTCGATGTTTCTAACTCTCCCTCTCCCTTCCTCTCTGTAAAAAAAAAAAATCAATAAAATATATTAAAAAAAAAAAAAAGATCTGCCAGAGGGCACTGCCTTTTCAGCCCAGAAAGGGACTTTCCTTATGTGTCTCCCCGAGGCCAGGCGTGCACTGGCTGTCCCAGTCAGTCCTCCAAGGACTTTTCTGGACGTTTTAATCACTCAGATTCCACAATAAACACAAGGGTCATTTTATTTGGGACTTTTCAAACCCTCTAGAAGTATACAGAGTCACCCGTGATGACTTTTTACATTTTTATGTAATTTTATTTTTTAAAAAAATATATATTTTTTAAAGTGTATTTTTATTGATTTCAGAGAGGAAGGGGAGGGAGGAGGAAAGAGAGATAAGAACATCAATGAGGAGAGAGAATCATTGATCAGCTGCCTCCTGTCTCCCCCCCCACCCCCAATTGGGAATTGAACCATGACCTCCTGGTTCATAGGTCTACACTCCAACCACTGAGCAACACCGGCTGAGCCCCGAGCGGACGTTTTGTATAGGTATTCAGCATGGTCTGCTGACTGATCCATTTCCCTCTCTCCTTTCTCTGAAGGGGAGGAAGCATTCACAAGGTTTCCCCTCCCAGATGTTGGGGGGCAGCAGTGTCAGCGGCTTTACAAGGAAAAGCGAGGCCAGACTGGGGTGATGATGGGAGGGGGAGCTGCCCTGTGCGGGGGTCACCGCCCAGCCAGGCAACCGCTGCGGCTGGCAGCACGGACGGGCCCTTGTGCAGGTTGTCTGTCCGGGGAGGCTGGTCATTGTGACTCAGCAGGAGTAGGTGCCCGTGACCGGAGAGACAGCCATTTATATCCCGGCGAGGGCGGGAGGTGGGGGGGGAGTGGAGGGGCACAGAGCCTCCGGCGGAGAGGAAGCAATGCCTGCCCGTTTCTGCACGCCGGGTGACGTGGCAAAGGATCAGGTCCCTTCCTTTCGGAAGCGGCTTCGAGGGCTGGAATTCTGGGCAAGAAACTGACTAACCATCACATGCCAGCTCACTGGAATATTGCGACGAATGTTACAGGGAACAGTGGCACCGTGGCACTTAGTCACCAAGACTTAAAGGTACTGGCTACACACGTGACCGTCATTGAAGGGGTCCATTAGAATTGTTCCATCACGCGCAGGCCCTCCTGAATTATCTTTAAGTAAGTTTATGGGTTGGAAATGAGATACAATTGACATATAACCTTAGTTTCAGGTGTAAAACAATACCGATTCGATACTGACTATATTGTTATATGATCACCATAATCGGTCTACTAGACATCTGTCACTGTCTAGGGTTTAACATTTTTTTTTTCTTGTGATGAGAACTTTTAAGATCTACCGTATTTTCCGGCGTACAAGATGACTTTTTAACCAGGAAAAACTTCTCAAAAGCCGGGGGTTGTCTTATATGCCAGGTGTCATCTTATAGGGCAGGAATATCCCAAACTCTATATTTTAACTGGAAAAGTTGGGGGTCGTCTTATACGCCGGAAAATACGGTAGTTTCTCAGCAACTTTCAAATATGCAACACAATGGTAATAGCTATAGTCACTAAGCTGTACATTGCATCCCAGGACACATTTGTCTTACCACTGCAGGTTTTGACCCCCCTCATCTATTGGATTCACATACAATCCATCTCTGGTCCCACAGACACTGCAAAGCGCAGACACAGGCAGGGCCACACAGGGACAGTAGGTGGTAAGTCACCGCAGAGCCCAGGCCAGCGGTCACAGGATCCGAGTGGATGGAGGCTGAGCACTTCTTGTCTCGGAGCGGCTTCCTGCCCGCCCCTGCCCAGCCAGGCCTTTCTGCTCGGCCCTGACCCCATTCCACATGTTTATCTCGCTTCAGTGCGCAGCTCTCCCTTCCCCGGAGGTGATCTCACAGACAACCATCGCAGGGCTTAGCAGCTCTCGGGTCAGGAAATCCTCCCTTGCCCCAAACCCCCCGTGTGTGCAGCAGGAGGGGGGTTGATTGAGATTTAAGCCCCTTTCCTCCTGTTTTGGCTCTTTGTCGATGGGACAGCTGTTCGCAAGGCTGGGCGATGGGCATCTGCTCGGCTGCGGAGATCTGGAAGGGCTCATGCCAGGGTCACCTTTTTTTCCTTCTCCCCCCACTGAAGTCTCCAAAGGCAGGGCTAACGTTGGAGGGAACGACTGACACCTTTGCAGGTTTCTTGTGCTTATGTGGACACCCACAGCCGCCGAGGCCTCTTCCACGCCTGTCTTCACTCGAAAGAGGCCCTTCTGCATGCCCCCTGCCCATCTTCCTCTGGGTGTCCCCATCCCAGACCGGGAGAGCTTCCTGTCCTGGCTGAACGGGGACCCAGCAGGCCTGGAGAAGGCTCGTAGCCCTTATCTCTGGGCCCACAGCGCCACCCAGTGGTGAAGGCAGAGACGGCTCTCCTCCCTCAGAGCAGGGACAGCACTCAGGTTCTCTGGTTTCTGGCTGGCGTAGTGACCGCGTTAACCCGAACCCCTCTCTCCTCCTCACAGGTGGCTACGAGAGGTTTTCCTCCGAGTACCCAGAGTTCTGCTCCAAAACCAAGGCCCTGGTGGCCATCCCGCCCGCAGTGCCCCCCAGCACGGCCGAGTCCTTGGACCTGGGCTGCAGCTCCTGTGGAACCCCGCTGCACGACCAGGTATGTGGGGGCCTCTTGCAGAGCTCTGGGGTATTGGGATGGGTTAGGAATAGGTTATTCCTTAGAATTCTTCCTCTTCCCTCTCTTATTCCCCTAACTTAATAAACAAAAAACAAAAAACAGAAAGACATACCTCCTGCCCTGGCCGGTTTGGCTCAGTGGATAGAGTGTCAGCCCGTGGACTGAAGGGTCCTGGGGTTGATTCCAGTCAAGGGCATGTATTCTGGTTGCAGGCTCCCCAGCCCTGGTTGGGGTGGGTGCAGGAGGCAACCAATTGATGTGTCTCTCACATCGATGTTTCTCTCTGTCTCTCCCTCTCCCTTCCAATCTCTAAAAAATCAATGGAAAAATATCCCGAGTAGCCCCTAGAGTTACGTGCAAACAAACGAGGAGGCTGCTGAGGCTGGATGAGTGACCTGCCCTGCAGGAAGCTGAGGGAACACCCTTCTTTGAATGAAGGAGTAGCCTGTGGACCCCACCCTGGTCCAGAACACTCAGGCCGTTCCCGGTTATAAATGGCATAAGTGGCCAGCCAGCTCTCCCCCAAGAGAACCCGCGTAAGCCATTCCATTTCTCACAAGCCCCCCCCACTCCCAGCCCTTTTCATGTAGACGGAGAGGGGTGAACTTATGGAGCCCAGCACAGCTCTGCTCCCCAAATCTTGGGTTGCTCAGGAAATCATCCTTCATTTAAGCCAAGGCTGCCTAATTTTGCCAAGATCCCTCCTTTGGTCTGTGAGGCCGGCGTGGCATCTTTTTTTAAAATATTTTTTTATTGATTTTTTTACAGAGAGGAAGGGAGAGGGATAGAGAGTTAGAAACATCGATGAGAGAGAAACATCGATCAGCTGCCTCCTGCACGCCCCCTACTGGAGATGTACCCGCAACCAAGGTACATGCCCTTGACTGGAATCAAACCTGGGACCCTTCAGTCCACAGGTCGACGCTCTATCCACTGAGCCACACCGGTCAGGGCATGGCATCTTTTCGATGTAACAAGGGAAGAAGTATCCCACCTCAGAAGCCCCTAAACCACCCAATAGGGAGCTTGGTGATGGCCAGGTGTCTGCTCTTAAGGCCACAAACGGCGGACAAGCCAGCACTGTGTCCGTCTCTCCCTCTGTCACGGGGGAGGCTGCCTGGACACGGCTCTGCTGTCCTGGCTTCTCGGCAGAGGGCACCGCGAAGGCTAGCGGAGTCCCGCTGGGCCACCGCTCCCTCAGGATCCTCCTCAGGGTGAGGGGAGGCCTTCTCCCCAGGGCCTCTCCCTGTCCCGCGCACCCCGGCCCCCTTCCCGTCTGCTCTGCACTCACGATGTTGGGGCCTGTCTTCCCTCTCTGGCGCAGGGGGGCCCGGTGGAGATCCTCCCCTTCCTCTACCTTGGCAGTGCCTACCATGCCGCCCGGAGGGACATGCTGGATGCCCTGGGCATCACGGCCCTGCTGAACGTCTCCTCCGACTGCCCGAACCACTTCGAAGGGCACTATCAGTACAAGTGCATCCCCGTGGAGGACAACCACAAGGCCGACATCAGCTCCTGGTTCATGGAGGCCATCGAGTACATTGGTAGGCGCCCTGGTGGGGACTGGGCCCCAGGCGGGGAGAGCAGGTAGTGAGGACCGTTTGTAATTGTGGGGGGAGGAGGGATTGGGAGGTGGTTCCCAGGGTATAGTCTGCCCCTCCCCCCTCCCCCTCCCCCCATAGGGAGGCCTGCCCCTTGCATGGTGTGTTGTTGGCAGGGACGGGAAACCTGACCTTACCGCCATGCTGTTGGCTTGCAGAGCCACTAGCCTTTGCCTCCACGTCTCCAGGTGCATTGAGGAGATAAGGCTCCCGGGAGGGGGCGGGGGACAGAGAAAGGGAGGCATGAGTCGTTATGTTTATTTCTCCAAGAGGAAGGAAATCCTGGCATGTACTGATGTTTGGCATGTGTTTTTCCCAAACTTAATGCCTGGGTTTGGCTGTCTCAGAAACAGCCTAGAGTGGAGGGCATTCTACAGCCCCTTCACATGGGTATCCTCCCTACCCTCCTCCCATGAGGGCGCCCCACCCTCTGACACCTGTCCAACCCCCTCTCCCTCCCTCCCCCCTCCCACCCCCACTGCGGGCCAGGCCAGCAGCCTCGGCCTTTGGGGCAGAACGTTTGGGGTGGAGTCGGGACTGCCCAGGCTGGGCCCTGACCCGCCCGTCCGCCCGCTCCCCGCAGACGCTGTGAAGGAGTGCCGCGGGCGCGTGCTGGTGCACTGCCAGGCGGGCATCTCGCGCTCGGCCACCATCTGCCTGGCCTACCTGATGATGAAGCAGCGCGTGAGGCTGGAGGAGGCCTTCGAGTTCGTCAAGCAGCGGCGCAGCATCATCTCGCCCAACTTCAGCTTCATGGGGCAGCTGCTGCAGTTCGAGGCGCAGGTGCTGGCCACGTCCTGCGCCGCCGAGGCCGCCAGCCCGCCGGGGCCCCGCTGCGAGCGCGCCCAGGCCGGCCCCTCGCCCGCCTCGCCCTTCGTCTTCAGCTTCCCGGTGTCGGTGGGCGTGCACGCCGCGCCCAGCAGCCTGCCCTACCTGCACAGCCCCATCACCACCTCCCCCAGCTGCTAGGGGCCCCCCCGGGGAACCCCCACACCAGGGGCCTTCCGCCACCCGTGGGGGCCACGGCGGCGGCCCGTTGGGACTGACTAGCCGGGGACAGGCCACCACCGAGTCCCTCCCAGCACCTCCTCCCCGGCCGACCACAGAACGGCCGTCAGGACTTTGCACACCGACTCAGAGCAAACACACGGAGCCTCCAACTTCCAGCAATAACGCTGCCTCTGGGCGGGCGGGCGGGCAGGCAGGCGGGCAGGCGGGCAGGCAGGCAAGCAAGACCTTGGCGTGTTGTGTGTGTCCGGGTGACGTTGCCGATGGGACCTTCTTACCTCATTTTTTTAAGCAGTAAGGCTTGAAGCTAGGAAAACCACAGGCCCTGGCACATGTGTCCACACCCTCTTCGTGAAGGGGCCGGGGAGGGGGGCGGAGGGACAAGAGGAAAACAGGTTTGCCCGAAGTGCCTGGTTCTGTGTGCCTGGCCCTTTTTGTTGCTGAGGTTACAGGGATTTTTTTTTTTTAAAGGAGTCTTTGAGGACATGGCTCTCCCTTCCAAGTCACAAGCAGGCGAATGGCTGTGCTTAATAATAAAAGTATTTATTGAGAATCTCCGCGAGAAGCTAAGTGCAAAGGGTCTAGCGCAGCGACTGGAATATGCTAATGTGACGTAACAGCGGGCACACTCGGCGGCTGACCTCACAGCGGCCAGGAGGCCGGTGGCAGGCACCCTGAGGGCGACGGGCTCGCATCTGATCCGCCTGGACCAGCGCTGAGAGGCCAGCCGGCAGGGCGCGGTGGAGGACTACGTTTTCACAGCTTTCCGAGTTGGTTCGGGGCGTGCGGACACCGAAGGACTTTAGACCACAACAGCACAGACTTTTCTCCCGGATGCCCAATAATTCAGTTCGGCAGGTGGGAGCGTTCTTCTCGGCGATGGGCCCGAGGACCTGCAGACCATCGGTGACAAATGCCATATCTTATCCGGTGCTCTAGCCACGCTGGGTGCAGTTCAGCTTGCCCTCGGCCCTTGGGAAGCCAGCCAACTAGAGACACACGGGCAATGAATCCTTTTCTAAGTGGGAACACCCCCTTTTCTCCTGTGCATACTACCTACGTTGGAGATTTTCACGTTAGGGGGTTTACTTTAAATTCCTGGTCTAGGAGAAGGTTCCCAAAGGCCCTCTTCGGACTACAGAGGGGCGTGGACCACACATTCCAGGCCTCCCTGAAGTCCAGGATGGCAAACGCGCGGGAGGAGTTGGGGTAGACTCTGGGCTTAGGAGGTGGCGGTGGGCCCCGGTGAAAGGCATTGGGGTGAAGGGCATTGGGGTGCTGTTTTAGGATCTTGACTTGAGAAAATGCCATGTTAAGGGGCCTTCCACACAGAGGAAAGGCTTCTGGAGGGAGAAGGGCGTTTCTGTGGGTTGGGCTCGTGGGGAGGGAGAGGGAACAGCTACGTGTTACGTCGTTTGTCGTTCTGTGGAACCGTGTTTCGGAGTGCCGGATTAGAGTGATTGCAAACTTGTCTAGAAATGAGAGCATTTTTTTTTTTTAGTTCTTGGAGAGTCTCGATCTAAATGAACAAGCTTGCTCGCCCGGAAGTAACGTCCAGCCTGTGTCAGGGCGGTGCCGGGATGAGCTGCTCAGCCTGGCGGTCCAGGCGGGAGCCGGTTCCTTCGATTTCCCCTCGTGGATGTGAACCTGTGCTGGCGCTGTCCGTCCCGCCTTTGTCAGGCCCTGGCTTTGGGTGGCGATGCCGAGACTCCCTCCTTCCCGGGAGCTGGGCAGCTGAGTAGTCGGGGTGAGGGAGGGGTGGTGGGGTTGGGGCTCCGGGACAATGGAACCATTCAGAAAAGGCACAGTTGGACGTTCCCACTTTTCCTCGATTCCTGGAAGTCTCTTCTTGTTTTGTGATGAATGAGGTCAGGTGGGTTCTGCAGCTCAAAAAGCCGTGGATTCCAAAGGCGGGAGGGAAAGTATACATTTGCCAAAAACGTAGGTATTCTGCTTCCCCGGACCATCCTAACCCCATGGACAGTCGGAGCTCGGGACCAGCCCCTGCAGGTCTTCCTCCACTTTGCCAGGCGAGTCTTCTAGCGCAGTGTCAGACTGCTATTCATCAAGCCATTTTCTGTGTACTGATTACAGTGAGTCCCCAAACTCTCAGAAATAAGGCAGGGAGCTGGCTTGATGGGAAAAGGGGGTTTGGAGTTGTTCTCATCATCGGAAGCCACTTGGATGACTTGGAGTGGCTTAGGTGGCGGTGGGCCCGTGAAGGGCATTTTAGGATCTTGACTTGAGAGAATGCCACGTGAAGGGGTCTTCCAAACAGGAAGGGCTTCTGGAGGGAGAAGGGCAATCCAGTGAGGACACCATCACAGGGACAGTCCAAATGGCCAGTGGCGTTCAGTAGACGTCCCTCCCATGAAGCAGTTTCTGATGATGAGGCATTTCTGTGACGGCCACGTTCACTGGTTATCAGCTGTGCTGTAGACTCCGTGTCTTCTGTAGAGACCCGGGTGTTTTCTATGGTATGTCAATTACACAACCAATAGGATGTTCACTACCCAAAATTCAAGTAACAAATATACAGGAGTGCGGGAGCACGAAGGGAAATGGACGTGGCTTCTCCGCGGAGCAGGATCAGGCTGAAGTCACATGAGCAGGTGGCCTGGCTGCCCACCTTCAGTCCTCTCCTGAGGCCACTGTCCTCGGGCGCTCATTCCCGGTGGATTCCAGATGGGTTTCCACCAGGTTGGGAAGCCCCAGGGAAATGTTTAAAATCCTCGGAAGGTGGGCAGGGAGGTGGGATGGTTGATTCAAATGTGAGAGGAAGGGGCTGTTGGCCACCAAGTCCCCCTTAACGCAGTGGTTGCCTTGCCATTCGCACCAGCTGGGGAGCTGGAAAGCTCTGCTACCAGACTCCCCCAGACCGATCACGCCAGGATTTCTGCAAGAGGGCCCGGGCATCAGCATGTTCCAAAGCCCTGCAAGCGCTTTCCATGTGTAACTCACGTGTGGGAAGCCCTTTCTGGGTGGCAAGGTGCTGTTGGCGTTGGGTCTTGATATCCCATCTCCTGAAACCACCGCCGGGGGCTTGGTTCAGCCTGGTCCCACTTCCAGCCCCAGCCTGGCTGAAGGTCACGGTGGTTTCTCCCATGAGCTCAAGGAGCATGTGACCCGCAGGGGCTACCATTTCCTGCTTGAGAGCTGGTCTGGGGAGTATTGTTAGGGAACTAGAGACAGTCTGCATGTTGATGTTTCTCCTTGGAAGTCTCCTTGTCTATCCAGATGAATGGAGGGTTTCACCTCTTTGAAGATCCCCTCCCACCTCCCAGGAGCACAGGGGCAACCTGTCCGTCCTTAGAGTTTGTGAGTCATCCCAGGGGGAGGCTTCTTCACCACCGAGCAATGCAATACTTGTAACGTCTGTAAATAGCCCCATCTTTCAGAGTGATGTCATTTCTACATTTGATATGCTTGTATCTCGGTAGGATGTACATAGTGTAGGGGATTCTTTGGTTTTATTGTTTTTTTTAGAAAAGTCGACATGTCTGTTTTTATTTATTGCTTGAAAAAGATCATTTGACAAAAAATAAATGCATTTTCAACCACCTTTGGCTCGGGGTATCCTTTCCTTGGGAACTGTGCTGCGATGATGACTTGGAAGGGGAGGAAAGATTTGGGCTATTTAGCCATCTTGTGCGCTTGGCAAAACCTGCGGTGGAGGCCGGCTGGGAAAACCAGTGAGCCCACTTCTGCTCCCTGCCCACCACTCCAGGATGGTGACAGAAGACCGACAGAAACCTCCAACATCTGATTTCTCTGGGCAGAGAGACCACCAAGAATTGAATGAATGAGACAGGGAGTGTCTTTCATCTGAGAATGTACTTTGCGCCCCGCACAGGATGGAGCGATAAGGATGGCCCCTCACTGGCAGACGTCAGTCTTAAACAGCCCCAGCACAAGTGGTTAGGGCTGGGACAAGACCATGTAAGGGAGTCCCACTGCTGAAACACCCCTCCCCATGGATAACATTCCCACACTGACTTGATGTCATCACTTTGGCTTAAATTTAGTAAATTTACTAAAGTTCACTGAATTGCTTCAAATGGGTAAATTTTAATGGTATGTCAATTATACACCAATAAGATATTCACTACCAAGAATTCAAATACAGTGGTACCTTGAGATATGAGTGCCATAACATAGAAGATTTTTGAGATACGAGTCATCGAGCGAGTGATTTTTGCTTTGAAATACGAGCAACATTTGAGATAGGAGTAATCATGCAGATCGGCCGGCTACACGCGACCCACCAGTTTACCGAGACTCGAGTGTCTCATAGTTTCCCACGCCTCAAGGTTAGGGAACGAATTAAACTCGTATCTCGAGGTACCACTATAACACAAATACATGAGTAAAAAGTGAAAGTTCCTCCACTATATCCCCACCCTACATCCTGCTCCTTTTATTTTTAGTAACCTAAAGGAACAATGATATAATGACTGAGACATTTATTTATGCATTTTTATATAGTTATGTCTGAATACTATTCAAGACATCAGCCAGGATCTCTCCCCTGGTGTTCCCTGCCTTCAGTCTGGTCAGCCATTTACTCTTACTGCCCCATGTGAGGGATGGCTCTGGAGAACACAGAAGTGGAAGAATCATCCTGTCTCATGAGCTGCCAAGGCACAAAGCAGTAGAGTTGGGCAAAAGTCAGTCAGCCCCTCCTGTGCTGGCGATGCTGAATGCACTGGAATCCCACCTAGCTTTCCCATTTCAGGATGCATGTCCTGTATCCCACACAGTTCTGCTTCACCCTTTTATATAATAAAAGGCTAATATGCAAATCGACCAGATGGCGGAACGACCAGTCACTGTGGTGCGCACTGACCATCAAGGGGCAGATGCTCAACGCAGAAGCTGCCTCCTGGTGGTAAGTGTGTTCCCACAGCGGGTGTACTGCTTAGCCAGAAGCTGGGCTCACAGCTGGTGAGTGCAGCAGCGAGAGCCTTTCGCCTCCATGATAGCGCTGAGGATGTCAGACTGATGGCTTAGGCCCGCTCCCTGTGGGCCTAAGCCATCAGTCGGACATCCCCTGAGGGCTCCGAGATTGCTAGAGTGCCCAGGCTGGGCTGAGGGACCCGCTCCCTGCAACCCTCCTGGGTGCACAAATTTCATACACTAGGCCTCTAGTTATTATAAACAGCAAAAAATTTCACTTTTTATTTCTTCTTTAGCTTAAAAATTATATAGGACAGATATATAATTTTCATCTCATGGCACACCAAGATATATATTTGTTGCCGATCTGACAAAAAAAAAAGTATAATTAAAAAAATATTTTTAAATTGATTTTAGAGAAGAAGGAAGAGGGAAAGAGAGATAGGAACATAAATTATGAGAATCATGGAGTGGCTGCCCCCTGCACGCCTCACACTGGGGATCAACCCCGCAACCCAGATATGTGCCCTGGCCAGGAACTGAACCATGACCTCCTGGTTCATAGGTTGATGATCAAACCACTAAGCCATGATAGCGAGGCTTTCCACATCTTTTCCTGGTTTGATAGCTCACTTCTTTTTAGACTGACTACTATCCCATTGTGTGGATATAGCAGTTTATTTATCCTTTAACCTAATGAAGGACATCTTGGTTGCTTCCAAGTTTTGGCAATTACAAGTAAAGTTGCTATAAACATTTGTGTACACACGTTTTCAAATATCGAGAAGTATGCTTGCTGGATTGTACAGTAAGAATATACGTTTAGTTTTGTAAGAAACTACTAAAAAGTCTTCCAGAGTGGCTATACATTGTGCCTTGCCACCAGCAACGAATGAGAGTTCCCACTGCTCTACCTCCTCACCAGCACTTGGTGGTGTCCGTCTTCCAGAGTTTGGTCCTAATAGGCGTGGAACGGCATCTCATTATTTTAATTTGCATTTTTCTGATAACATATATTAAACATCTTTTCATTTGCTATTCACTATCTGTTGATTTTCTTTGGTGAGCTGTCCACCAAATAGTTTGGGGCTATTTTTCACTTGGGTTGTTCATTTTTTTAATATTGAGTTTTAAAGAGTTCTTTGCATATCTTGGATAATAGTTCTCAGATGTCTTTTGCAAATATTTTCTCCCAGTCTGTGGCTTGTCTTCTCATCCTCTCCGGTCTTTCACAGAAGTTTAACTTTAAGGAAGTTCAGCTTATCAATGTCTTCTTTTCATGGCTCCTGCCTTTGGTGATGGTGTCACTGTGGTGTGGGTTTCCAGTTCTGCACCTAAGCAGCTTGCAAGTTGCCACCCTGTCAACAACATGTGAAAGGCTGAACAGACTGAAAAGTCAACTCTCCTCAGATGTATAAGAGGGGTAAGGACACAGGGAAACCGACTGTCCCCCGGATGGAGAGACTGACAGGCGAATACAGAATAAAGCCATTTACTGTACAGGAGACACAGGAAGGGAAACTACTGAGGGAACCAGGGCTGGGTAGGAAAACAAGGCTGTAATGAACGAGTTGCTGGAGGCTCGGGGTGGACAATTCTGGGAGTTAAAAGCTCCAGGGGCACCCAGTCAAAGGGGCCACTGTAATTCTGTGAGATTTGTTTCCAGGAGCTCTCACAGGTTCCCCCAGTAAATACTGGAGAAAAATCTCTGTGCTTCTGGCAGGGGGAGCGAAACTAGTTGGAAATATGCCAGAGCATCACTGAACAAGTCCTGCCCTTAGCTCTGTTAATTCCCTTAGGAACTCTAGGAAATAGCGGGGACAACGGTGGCACAGGGCAGGTGAGGAACTTCCCAAGGTCCCGGGGCCAGGAAGTGGCCAAGCCAGGCGGGGAACCCAGGCGGGCTGATGGCGGAGCTGGTGGTCATCCCAGTCCGTCCTTCGGCAAACCTGCTGCACTAAAGGGACTGTCCCATCACCTAAACTTCTTGCTCCACTTCCATTTCCTTCTGGGACCCCAATAGCATTTGATTGGCATCATCTTGTGCATTTTCCAAGTATTCCTGTTAAATAACTATTTGAGACAGTATTCCTACTTGGTAGACATAAGAGTAAAGACAGAGCCTTCACAGAATTTCCTTGGAGTTGGGAAGCAATTTAGTGGCATATGGCATCATGGTTTCCTGACAGCTTCACCCGCTACCTATGGCCAGTGATTCACATCCATGCTTCTATCCCATACTCCCGATATGTAAGCAGGTTTAGGAAAATCAAGATGAACAGACTTACTTGACAAATCAGGAAAAGTATGTGAAGAATCATATTAACAAAATGAAAATGTTACCTACGTATTGTCTTACTTAAGCTGAGCTGTTTTATTAGCCAGATGACAGGTGGAAATCAGTCAAATGAAGACATAAACCCACCTCCCCTCCACTGCTGTTGCTCAGTCCAGGTCTTCAGGGTAGATGCCAACCCAGAAAACCTGGCAGCGAGTCCCAACTTAATGGGAACAGATGACCTTTAATTATTCCTAATGTAGCACCATGTTTCCCTTCTGCCTGGAGGCCTATTGGACTGTCTGATGACCTTAAAATCATGGGAGAAGTGAACAGTGCCAATGGTAAAAGGTTCGTAAGTGCCACCACAATATGCTGGGCTGGCCCTGACCTGCGAACTGGACCAAAACAACCAGGCACTCAAGGTGGGCAGTATCATTCAAAACCAGCTCTTCAGCTGGCCAGTGTGGTGCAGTGGTTGGGCATTGACCCATAAACCAGGAGGTCATGAAACCAGGAGGTTTGATGCCTAGTCAAGGCACATGCCCAGGTTGCAGGCTCAATCCCCGGTAGGGGGTATGCAGGAGGTGGCTGATCAATGGTTCTCTTTCATCATTGATGTCTCTCTTCCTCTCCCTTCTTCTCTCAGAAATCAATAAAAACATTAAAAACACACACAAAAACAGTTCTTCAAAATTTACTACCCAGGAAGCACCGCCCCTTTATAGTAATAGGACCAATCTAGCAAGTGATTTATAACCATTCTCCTCGCCCCCCACAAACCCATCCCCCACTGCCTCCAACCCACAGGAGTCTCGGCTATAAAAGCAGGCCCTTGGAGTCCTTTCTGTACACGTGACCAAAACCAAGCTGCTGCTATTCCAAGCTGTTGATTCGTATTCCATTTGCTTTTTAAGCTCAGTTCAGACCATTCTCTTTCTGCCAGAGCCGTAGCCAAAGGGGAGGACCCGCGTCCAGTGGCAGTTAGAATCTGATCTCAGCACACACAGATGAGCGCAAACCCTGCAGTAGCGGCACCTCGCTGTCCTCATTCCTGTTTCAACACTCACTCTCCATCAGTCAGGGTTGGGTGGTATCAGTCAGAACCATGGTCTATAGTGGGAAGAACTGTGGGATATGAAAGAAATTATTTCACCACGTAGTGCCAGTTTCTTCATCTGTAAAATGGGGACTAAAATGCCCGTTTTTGCAGGGTTGGTAGGAAATGTATGCGCCGCACCTGGTTCACTGTATGGGGTCAGCGAGAGCTACTACTTGCGGGGCTGCCCGTGCTTCCAAGAACTTATCGTATGTGTCCTGGCGGCTCTCACACTCCCGCTGGCAAAGAAATCTGATGAAATCCTAGCTTCCAATTTGCTATCCAGTGAGTCACGAGGTGTGGAGAAAGGAGCGGGGGAGAAAAGAAACCATTTTCTCAGGGCGTGTGCCAGGCACTGTGCGAGGCATTTCATGCTCAGCATCCCCGGAGGCAGCGTCCCCTCCCCCTCCTCCAGCAGGGCTGGGGAGCAAGGGGCTCTGAGCACCAGGGGTGACAGGGCCTCTGATCCGCCCTGTTAACTGGTGCAAGGTCTGGCCGGGCACCTCTGTGGCAAAGGCATCTCTAAAAGCAACATGTGCTTCTCCTGAGGTGGATGACATCTGTGACTCCCGCCTGCACCTGGAGGTGAGGATGAGGCACCCCCAGCACAGAGCACACCAGGAAGTCAGGAGGGAAAACGGTGGTTTGGGTTCGGACAGTTTCAGGTCAGTTGTATTAAGGTTGGTCAGGTTAACATGAGCAAACAGGGAAATGAAAACACTTCAGAGCTAACTGCTGTCCACATCCGGGATATTTGAAAAATGTTTTTTTATTGGATATTAAACAATTACAAGTACTGTAAGTTAAGACATTTAGCCAAAGCACAATTACAGGTTAAATATAATCATAAAGATGCTTTAAATAGGAACCCGCCACACAGGCAGGCTAGCTCCTCGCTGCCCTCTTCTGGAAAGAAGAGGGGGACAGAGAAAAGGTCTTTCATTCTAAGTGAAAGAGAGTGGAGGCTAGAAGAGTTACATGCTGTAAGCCATCTTCCATGACCAAATCGATAGGGTTGCCAGATGTAGTAAAAGAAAACACAACAAAGCAAAAGACCAGGCTGCTCAGTTAAATATGAATTTCAAGTAAATAATAAAGAACATTTAGGAGTAATAGGGAAGTAACGCACCAAACATAGGTAAGCTAAAAAATTATTTACCTGAAATTCAAATTTAACTGGATGTCTTGTATTCTCTCTGGCAATCCTACAGATAGACAAATGCAGAAGAGAAAGGGGAGGGGACCGAAACCCTTGCCACAGTGGTCACACAAGAGACAAAATAAAACTACACCAACAGGGAACCAGAGTCACTACACTGGTACCACACAGAACACGGCACAAGGAAAAAACACAAGTACTGCGCTAAACACGGTTGCCGGGAAACATTGTAGATTTCCTCCAGCTGATTTTATAAATGTTTCTGAGAAACCTTGTGGAAAAAGTACCTTTTAGTCTGTAGGTATCAAAGACAAACATTACTATCACAAAGACAGGATGAGCCTGAAAGAATGGAGGCAGAAGCAGGCATATATGCACATGAGAAGTTTAAATATTTTGTGTAATGAGTACAAGGGTTATATAGTCAAGGTCATCTTCTAGCTCTAGGCTGTTAGCCTTGCAGGTTTTGGTTCCTTTCTCATTGTTACTGTGGTATTTTCCAGCTTTTTTATCCTGAAACGTGGGAGGGGCAAGGAGTAAGGGACTCCACTCTGCAGAAATAGGCAGACAGATAAAAAAGAAATAACTAAACAATCTGAACTCTGGAGAATGAGAAATCCATTTGAAAAGATGGATAGCAGGGTGGGGTGTGGAGATGTGAAAGTGTAAAACAGAAAATATAAGAGAACGAAAAGCCAAAAGTCAGCCATCTCTCCAGTGTGAATGCTGTTTCAAAGGGGGCAGACCCACGGCAGATGCGCAGAACCGCCACACACGAGCATATCTGGTCTTAGAAAGTAGAGGGAATCTTTAACTTCCTACTGCTTTTCACCTGTCACCACACTTTTTATTTTAAAATGATTGAAAAACAGCTTGTGCAACACTGAAATTCTACAGGGTATCGCTCTGTGAGCTGTTACTGTATCCCCCCCCATACACAAAACTTAGCAAGTTCTGAAATCTCTCTACATTCCTCCAAACTAGATAATTTGGCAAATGGAGGATTCCAGACATAAAGAAATTGAAATGGGCTGATTATGTCAGCTCTCTGCATGGAAGGGAGCATGACCTATGAAATAGACCCTCATCAAATAAGCCTAACATGTGTGAGATACACAAGACATACCTGGCTCAATGACACCTTTCAAACACCAAGAAATGGAATTCCAACTTTTTATTGGGATATAAAAAGTTTAAAAGTTTCTGCCATAGTTAAGGCTTTCTTAAGAAATATTTAACTGTATATTAATTTCAGAATCCATAAAGTGTCTGAAGAAGCCTCACCTTTAAGGGCGGTTTAAAAAATAAATTTCCTTGTCATATACTAGATGTGCCCAACCAAAGCTCAAACATTATCTTCACAATTACTTTCTTTTCATTCCACTGACACTGACTTGACATCAGACAAGTTTAACTTCAGCTTGAAATACATTTCTGACACATGAAACCCTGTATTACTGTCAGTTTTTAGTGTTCCCTGAATGGCTAAAAATCTCTTTCACTATGCCATTGATTAGCCCAAAAGAAAACTGTCACACTTTGGGCATTTTTTTGGTAAGAAGGCAGTTTATCACAGATTATCACACAAATGGGACTGGACACACTGGGGAAAGGTGCTTAGAAATACACACCATTCCTGTTTCAAAGAGTGTACGGAAACCCAGAGAGTGCACATGTTTAGAAAGCAGGTGCGTGACATCTAATAACCATCGTGCAATCGGGAGATGTACTGAAACAGAAAAACCTAGCCAGCTCACTGCATTCTCATGCTGTTCTTTCAGAGTACACCACGTTTTTTGTTTTTGTTTTTTGAATAAAGGCTATAATAGAATATTAATCTAGATTACTTTATTTGCCACATTCTCAATGTCTATCAATGCATTGAGAGCCAAGAGACATTAGTCTAGCCTCCAACATCAAGCTCAAATGACCACAAGGATGCTGTTTCATGGAAACATCCTAATGATGTTTATTCTACTTATGTTATTGAAAAGCTAGAAATTCTAAATTCCAAGAAGGAAAAGGCAAATAAAAATCTGGTTGCACTGCTGTTATTTTGCAGAGAATTAAAACTCTGGGTTCCACACTCACTTGTTTGACGGAAGTAGCAGGCCGAACACCTGGGTCTGGGTGTGATACGGAAACAGAAAGGTACAGTCTCCTTTTGCAAGATTCACAATGAAGACAGGAAAATGAGTGGAGTCAAAGGTAACTGCTGGAGCTATCTGTAATTCCAGACTCGCAGCCTGGGGAAAGGGGAGGCCAAGTAAGAGAAAGAGTCCAGTACCGAGCACTTAACTTGCTGCCTCAAGCATCCAGGCTGGCCAGGCCTAGTCCTGATGTCAGCGCTGCGGCCGGGCTAATGGTGTCCAGATTCTCCCTCATTCAGTTTGGGTAACAGAGGCCATGTTGGAAGTCCTCAACTTGCTAGTATTTCTGTAGAGCATGTACATATACAAGAACCTAAGTGGACTTCAGCCTAGTTCAACCCCGGGCTTTTACATTCCAAAGGGTTTTCACACTGCTCTAGAAGGGAATCCCAAATGTAACTGACTTTTGCTAATTTGAGTACACTCAGGATGACCTTTGGTTTTCAAGTTTTGAAGACATGTATTTGGTTCCTGTGAGATATTAATGAACCCATTCTCTTTAGCAGATGAATAATATGTACACCTTCTCCCAAGAACTATTATATACTTGAATCATTACAAGACAAGAAGCACTGCAAATGTCTCCCTTACACGGTACCTTTACTCGGCACATAGGACAGAAGATACCTAACAGCGGCAGTTTAAATACTGAGCCACAGTTTCACTTCTCAAGTGTAAGGCTGAAGTTTAAAACTGGCACATCCGTTAATCCAGTTAGCATGATGGAAACAACATACAACCACATCGGGTAGTGGCCTATCTTTTCTGAAAAGCTATAAAGCTTTCGGTATCTATACCATATTAACCCTTCCATTTAACTAAAAATCACAGCTGTGTTTACCATTTTAAACTATGTCTAAGAGGGGAGGCAATATACACTTTCACAGCTACTGAAAACTACACGGATGCCAATTTCACCAACCCATTGTTACACAGCAAAAGAAAGAAAGCAGGGGGGGGGGGGGAGGGGGGGGGGGGGGGGGGGGGGGGCAGAGAAAGCCCTCTTAATGAATATCAAACTTCAAAGCTCCATATGGAATTCTAGTGCTATTAAACAAGACACACACCCCCAGCCTGGCCACTGAAACTTCATCAAAAGCAAAAGCGGAGGCTACTTCTTGATTTAATTTTGAGCTAGAAAACTCAAATACCCAGTGCCTAGTTCTAGCAATGGGCTCGAGCCAGAGAGAAAGTGAAATGTATATTTTAAGAGCCTATTCTAGGAATTTTGCATGTAATTATTTTATTTTGATTTAGGCGATTAAATGAGGTCACAGCTAAATCAGCCTGCATTAAAAAACAAATTTGTTTTCAGGACTGCAAGTTGGAATGGCAAGTCTGTGCCATCCTGCTTTTCCTTTTCCTTACCACATCTTACTCTGCTCCAAAATGAGCAGGTGCACAGCATATGAAAGTAATAAACCAATGCACTTCTTCCATGTTCAGTGAAGTGAAAAGGGCGAGCGTAAGAACTGCACTAATTTCTTACCAGTGTCTACGTGCACTTAGCCAATGTTGATTAAACAAGCTAGAGTCACTTCTTGAAGTAACAGTATGGTATTTCTCCATCTTCATTAAGAAAATAACTAAAAGCGCTTTGGTTTCAAGTTTCTGTTCTCCTTGTCTATTAAGATGTCTGAAGATACCATTCTAAAATTTAGTGCAGGGACCCATCTAAACTACCTGAAGAACCTGACTCAAAATAAGCGCCAACTCTTGAATAAACAAAAAAGTCCTTGCATTTGTGCCTATTTATCCGCTAAATGGGATTTCAACCCTCGCTTTCTAACAGAGAGAAACAGGAAGTGATATTTCTGTGACTCCGATGAAGTACATTTTGACTGAATTTGGATAAGGCAGCAAGGCAGCGGTTCCGGGGCGCCGATTCTGGCGGTGCAGATTAAATGAGGATTTTCTCTCCGAGGCGTCCCCGCAGTCCGTTCTGCTTCCCAGCACAGAAACACAGGCTCCTCGCTCGCTCGCTCGGAAGCGGCTTCTCCTTCCCAGCCCTCCCGGCTGTCTCACCTCCAGGCTTGGTGGTGGCACTCCGGTGGCCCCAGCAGGTGCCGATGCCGCTGAGGCCGCAGGTCTCACCCTCTGCTTCCCTCACGTGGGGAGCTCCACGCCAGGCTGATGCTTGTGCCTTTCTTTCCCTTGTCAGACTGGCCAACCAATAAAAGGACTGAAACCTGGTATTTTCCCTTTCCATCTCAATTTATGTTTATAAGAAGTACACATACAAAGTAAATCAAAGTGGAAAAAAAAAAGTGGAGACTCGTCATGCTCAGCCAGAAGCTCAGTTTGCATTGCTAATGATTTTAGTCAGTGAGACTTTGTGCAAAATATCATCAAAAAGGCTCCAGCTCATTATCAAAGAAAGAAGAAGAAGAAGAAAAAAAAGCCAATGACGTCTGTTTAGAAAAAACTAAGAATGAGCCTGGGTATGTGTACTTGTTATATAAATGGCATATGTAACAAAGCAAATGTAGTGTGTGAATTGTGAACATTTGGGAACGTCCTGGTTATGTTTTCGTTTTTTTCCATTTCCATGTCTAGATCAAAGCAATCTTATTTTAGAAATGGATAACTGCAATGAAAGTGAGCCTGAGATATATTAAAAGGCCGCCCCTGTAAACATTTCCTCAAAGGGAACAGCAGCAGTTGAGTATGTATCAGTTACTCATACTATATCCATCACTATAGCAATGCTTCATAACGACAAACAGCTTTCCTAGGCTGTCAGGGATTTATACAATATTGGTTTTGTTGGAAACAGTCCATTGGAGTCCAGTCCTAGGTTTCAATCTGATCTGGCTTTACCAGTGGGCATTCACTAGGTCTTCTGCTCTGCAGCGGTTGCGGTCTGTGAAGGAGCTTCTGGCTTCATGATCTGGTACGTGATGAGATACTCTGGGTACGCCTGAAGGACAGGAAGGACAGAGGTCACCCTTTTGGCAGCTACAGCAGTGAAGCCTTACTTGATGTGAAAGCCTCAGAGGCTATTGATCCAAACCAGTATTCTACTTCATATGCTCAAAGTCTACAAAGGCCATCCCATTAACAGGTGCCCGAAAGGAGATCCACCTATATATCTGCATATAAACTTACAAACCCTACAATCTAGCAATTGTTAAAATGATACTTCGAATACTGAACATTGGTTACATTGCATTCCTCCCTCATTAGAGAGCCGGGTGCCTTAAATAAGAAAACCCTTGTTCACCTCACCTAGCACAGTGCTCAAAATAGCATGTGTTCAATACAAGTTTGTTAGATGAAAGAATATCTTTGCTGAACAATTACAAATTCATCACAGATGATGATGTAACCCACTGATCTATAAGGAGAAAAGGGGAGATATGTTAAGTCACCAATGTAGAGGCGACAGTTTGAAGATAATTTTAAAGCCAAATGATATTTACCCTAATAACAAAATATTGAAAAGTATATGGTAAAATAAAACTGAAATTATTTATTTATATCTGTCACACAAATGCATTTTTTAAAATCATAGGCATAAAAATATAATCACATTTATGAAATCATTTTATTTTTGTTGAATGGTTAGGTTTACATTTTTCATTGTGATTAGACAGTGATGGGCACCACAGGTTTTTTTGCAACCATCACTGATTATATTAATAAAAATTTTTAGGATTGGAATTACTGAGTCAAAGTGAAAGTATTTTCTCTAAAAGTCTGGAGTTTCTAATAAACACAGCTTTGACAACCTTTGGTAGCTTTTAAACCTTATTTGGAAACAACTGCAAATTTGCATATTAAAAGTTGCAAAAATGAAAATGGTACCCCAAACAACTGTATACCCTTTAACCGTATCCATTTATTGTCTAGGTTTTATATATCCCATCTGTTTTATTATGTATGCTTCCTCCTATCTCTGTACATACTAGGCAGACAGATAGACAGACACACAGACACATTTTTTTCCTGAACCATTTAAGTTACATATATTTTTACTGTTCTTTATCCCTAAGTAAGCCAATATTTATTCCTTAAGAAGAGAGATATTCTCTTACATAGCTAGGGGTGGGTGGGAAAAATTAATCAAAGAACTTATATGCATATATATGCATAACCCCTGGACATGGACAATGACGTGGTAAAGGCCTGGGGCGGGGGGCTGGCTAGAGGGATCAATGAAGAAAAAAGAGACATCTGTAATACTTTTAATAATAAAGATTAACTTAAAAAAAAACCCACCAAAAAACAATTTTATATTGCTAGACTTCTACCTACCACTCACATTCCAATTCTGTTTGCTGATCTAATTTTGGGGCAGAAGATTAAGTTAGCTGTCCTGTCTCTTGGGTTTCATTTAATCTGGAAAGTTTTCAAAGCCTTTTTTTGTCTTTTATAACATTGATGTTTCTGAAGAATCAGTCTTAATAGAATATTCCTCATTTTGATTAGGTGACAAAATAAATTTTTGGCTGGAATACTGCATGAATGATGTGCTATCTCAGAATTTCACACCTAGAAGCACACTCTGTCTATCTGTCCCTCATTGGTGATGTTAATTCTGATCTGGTCAGGTATGTGCCCCTCCCACCCCCCCCCCAAAGTATAAATATTATGATTTTTTTTTCTCTTTTCTAACTAAAAACCATGTAAATATCCTTCTCCTGGTTAAAATCCTCTAGATTTAGCATCCTTCAATGATTTCTGTCTGATCTAATTTTTACCACAATGGTTGCAAGATGATGATTTTCCCAATCTGGTATTCTTTCCCCTCCACTTATTTATCTATTTGTTATCAGTAAAGAATTATGAATTCCTATTTTTCCAGTGGTTTAAAATGTATTACTGTGCTATTTGGTGTTCAAGTTGTCGCAGATTTGGCCAATGGGATTCCCTTCACACTGGCTGTGTCCTTGTAACCAGCCCCCATGATTTTTTTTTCTTTTTTTTTTTTTATTAATTTTTATACATATCTCCCCATTGCC
>JAAGEH010000046.1:7635503-7801615 GCA_011751065.1 Lasiurus cinereus
TTTTTTTTCTTTTTTTTTTTTTATTAATTTTTATACATATCTCCCCCTTGCCCCCCCCCCCCCTTCTTTTTTTTAAAAAAATATTTTTATTGATTTCAGAGAGGGAGAGGGAGAGATAGGAATATCAATGATGGGAGAGAATCACTAATTGGCTGCCTCCTGCACGCTCTCTACTGGGGATCGAGCCTGCACCTTGAGCATGTGCCCATGACAGGAATTGAACCTGGGACCCTTCAGTCCACAGGCTGACCCTCTATCCACTGAGCCAAACCAGCTAGGGCCCCCTGATTTTTTCGAGCACTTCATTACTTTCTGGCATCCCAGATGTTCCAGGATCACCTTGTTCACAATGTTACCTGGCTGACAGGTGACTGATGGGTTCTGTGTGAAAAGCTGATGCCAAAAGAATTTTGATATTTCATTCATGATCTGAAGCAGTTAACTAATGCTATCAGACTATGAGTTAGGTATTTTATTAAAAGGCTTTTTAACTCTTACCTGGTCTAAATGTACTGTACTGTCATGTTTAGTAACTGTGTATGCTCACCTGATGAGTAACGTACCTGTTCTCCTCTGTAGATGACATATTCGGCGTACGCCAGTCCGTTCACACTTGGTCTCCCAATGACTGAGTGATGTCCTGGAGGTGCATGAGCCATTTTCATGGTGCTGAATTGCAGAAAGGATTTTCCAAGGGTCACTCGGCAGAAAAGCATTTGTCTAAAGGAAAGAGAAAAGCAATGCCTTGAAGGAAGTTTTAAATCTTGAAATAATTGTTAGGTTTATTGATTTAAAAACAATTTAACACAAGGCAAGCTAACTTAAATGTCGCTTTTGTATTTATGAGTAGAAAAAGAAGGCTCAATAGTTATCCTTGAAGTTTGAAGTAGTTTTGGTGTGGTTTAGAAATCAATCATAAAAAATACCTGGCATGTTGTGACTAGTGGAAAAGGAAAAATACTAGTGAAAACCGAGTGCTTGTGTGGAACGGTAGGAATAAAGTGAAGAAAATAAGGAAATGGCAGCAGCAACTGAAGTTAAGATTTGGTTCTACTCACTGTGAAAAAGTAAAAACTGGGATGAGATGAACAACTAAGAGTGGTTCATATTAAAAAAATACTTGCTTAAACACAAGGCTGACAATTATACTACCTGGGCAGAACATGAATTGGAGCAGATGTTAAATATCACAGAGGAGAAGAAAGGTTGGCAAACTATGACCCATGCGCCAAATCCAGTCTGCCACCTGTTTTTGTAAATAAAATTTTATTGGATCACAGCCACGCACTCATTTACATATGTCTATGGCTCCTTTTGCACTATAAGGGCAGAGTTGAGTCGTCATAGGAATAATATGTGGCCCATTAAAGTTCACCAACACCTAATATAAACAACGTTTAAACTAAACAGTAAGGTTGGTCACACTGTTAAATGCAAGCAGTTATCCTTCAAATGTAGTTTGTTTTTAGTAAAGAAGTCTTTGCAATCAATATGACTGATCAGAGGTATTATTTTCAGTCAATTAAACGTTGTGCCATACTTAGCATAACTGGGTTCTTCCTAGGCTGGCTGTTTTAGGGTGATGCTCCTGATGACCCTCTGGGATGCTGGCTTGGTTGCAACTGCATTCTCTTGGACCCAGAGAAAGGATCTTCACCACCATGAGAGGGAGGCTTTCTGAGCTCCATACCCACACTGTGGCGGCATCATGGTCTCATTGGGCTCTGCCCACTAGGCGAGCTGGGCCAGTGCCATGGCCACTCCCAGTCCACAGGTCACACAAAGCCTGACCTGACAGGCTTGCCTCCTACCTCTGCTTCCTGCCCGGGGCTGCGCTTTGCAGCGGAGGTAGGAGAAGCGGCAGGTCTGCCCAGTGGCCCAGTGGGCTGCAGGGTGCAGTGCACAGGTGGGGAGTACTGGCTCCAGCCTGCTCACCCGCTTGCCTCATGCATTGCTCTGCATTTCACAGACGCAGCCCAAAACGGGGCTTGAAGGGATACCAAAGGCCTCTGGAGCAAATGTTGACCCGTGCCAGACAGGAGCCAGCGGAAAAATTCATCTTTTCTCCCACGATGTTCTGTTCTGAGATGCTTTAGTTCATACGGCTTCTCTGAAGATGTCTCCTGGCCTGAGCAACCAATTGCACTGGTCCTGAAACTGCCCAGCTCCCGATGAGCCTGTCTCTCCTGCCTCCTCCTAGACCTCACTTCCTTTTGTGCCCTCATTCCTGCTTCCCGGGGATTGCACTTCCAAGAAAGTGCTGGTGAATAAACTTTCACTTCAGGCTGTTTTTAGGGAATCCTGGCTAAGACAAAAACTGTGTTTCTAATTTTAATGAATGACTGTTCATCCTCATCTAGGTTCACTTTTATTGTTTATTTTGGTTCCAGAAGAGTTAGTTCTGAAGCAACAAAGAGAAACTTTTGCGTGTTACATATTCTTGGGAAATTTTGTGTGTTACCAATCACAGACTAATGAAAAGAACTTTCTTTCTGTATACATGGCATCCATCTAAGAACTGCTGACCACTACAATTTGTTTCTCTGTAACTAAGAGTGGTACCTTTAAAGGTCAACAATTATAATGAATTCCAAGGTTATAAGGGTCTTTTTTGAGGTTTTAACTGAATTACAAGATTTCTTATTAACCTAACTTTGCAAATATAAATATATTTGATTATTTTAAAGAGAAATGTAACAAACTGAAATCTCTGTAAAGTACAATTCCTTGTATTTTTTCTATTGGCAAGTAAGAAGGTAGGAAAGGGAATAGAGAAGGAAAAATTTTTTTTTCCACTGACTTTAGAGAGAATATACTATTATTCTCTCCAATTTCTGAGCTTTCCAGTTCTATTTAAAAAGCTAATATTCATTTGTTTAATAGTTCCAAAGTTAATATTCTGAAGTTGGACTCTTAAAGGCCAATTACATATACTGCCTTAAGACATTACTAGCAATATCAAAAGCACATTAAAGGTTCTACTTGTTTATAGAAGTTGTGTGTATTAGTTCAACATACTCTCTAGTCAGAGCTAAAGGTTCTTTGTCCTAAAGAAATAATTCTGACCCTTTTCTTGTTGATTCTGAAGCAAGAAATGTGAAGGCCAGGGAAGAAGCCAAGATGGAAAAAGGTTCATTGTAATCTATGAACGGTTGACCTATATCTGGTTTTATTGCCACTAATATCAGCTCCCTTATCATTGCTCCTCTTAGGATTGGCTGATCAACTATTGCTACCCGATTTCCAACCTGTCTGACTCATTAGGACTAAGACTGAGAATAACTATGGCTTCTGCATAGTCTGAGAAAATGTTCATGATCTGAGGACAGCAACCATTCCATGAAAGCCAAGATGCTCACCTGTGACATATATAACATGACCGATCTTTGTGCGTGGGGCAGCCTGTTCCTCCTCCAATCCCATAAACATACTGGTTGCTTTTAGAGGAGTTTTCAGCAAAATAAATCCCAGCACCAAACATTCCTCCTATGTATGCATGTCGCTCATCAAACCCTTTATGAATAATGGCATTAATGAAAGGAGAACCTAAAAATATAGAGATAGTAAAATTAATTTTTGGACACTTTTCTAGAATATCAATTAATTACATACTATTTAAACCTGGCAGATGAATATTATGTAATTATTACTACATAAGTGAAATTTATTTTGTAAGATGTCTATTATACATAAATTATCATGTACTAGAATCTTATCAAGGACCCCTAGTGCTCACCAAAGATATTATTCTACAAATGGCATGAGATTTTTAGGTAGAAAAGTACAATGTGGCTCTGAAAATAGATTATTTTATACCCAATCTTTAAGCAAACATAGATAATCTGATAAACTAAAACTATCATACTAAACTACTAACATAATAAAAAAATATTTCATTCTCTCCATGGCTCAACTTGTAATATAAGTTCTGAAACAATTTCAGATAATTTGTTTTCATTGTATATGCCTTAAAAAGCCTGTACAAGAATGTAATGCATTAGAAAGCTGGAATTGAATGTAGTTATTTGGGGGGGGGGGGGGGTGGGGGGGGAAGAACCATCTACACTAATAAAAGAGAAAGATGCAAACTGACCATACCTCTGCAATGCTCACCAGCCAATCAGGAGTGAGTATGCAAATTAACATGACAAAGACCATGTATAGGCCCTAAGCAGCTGGGGTTCCAGAAGAGCTGGGGGCAGGGCAGGAATATACACTGCATCGCCACTGTGACTTGGTAGATGTCCTCCTCTGCCACCTCCCCGCCCCCCCACATCCTCCCAGCTGCTTGCACATGTACCGGTGCCAAGTGGCAGCCTGGGTCCATGCTCCCCTGGACCATGGGGATATGGCCCTAGCCCAGTGGGCACAACACAGGTGGTCCTCTGAGCATGAGCTTCAGAGGAAACACCTTTTCTTTTCATTTTTAAAAAAATATATTTTGATTTTTTACAGAGAAGAGAGGAGAGGAATAGACAGTCAGAAACACTGATGAGAGAGAAACATTGATCAGCTGCCTCCTGCACACTCCCCACTGGGAATGTGCCCCCAAGCAGGATACATGCCCTTAACAGGAATCAAACCTGGGACCCTTTAGTCTGCAGGCTAACTGAGCCAAACCAGTTTAAGCGTAAACACCTTTTCTGACAACTCGTTGGCTAAGCTCCCTGTACACCCACACTTAGTGTTCTTGGTAAGTTGGGTAATAAGTATCCAAGAAGGTGATCTAGGGTTTTTCCACCTCACTCCTGGAGGAAAAATTGAAGGTCCGCTGCTGGAGGGGCTAAGAAATGTCATATTCCTGCCCTATCTGGTTTGGCTCAGTGAATAGAGCCTCGGCCTGCTGTCTGCAGGGTCCAGGTTTGTTTTTGATCAAGGGAATATATCCAGGTTACAGGCTTCTTCCTGGGCGGGGCCCAGGTCAGGGTTCATGCAGGAGGCAATCAATCAAAGTATCCCTTTCACACTGATGTTTCTCTCTGTCTCTCCCTCTCTCTTCCACACACTCTAAAAATCAATGGAAACCTATCCTCAGGTGAGGATAAAAATAAGTAAAGAAAAAAATGTCATATCCTATGAAAGACACATCTTGAAAATGCCTAAAGAAAGTTGTCATTTTTTCATGGTGAAGGGACTGGAGTTCATATTGATGAAAACACCCTGGTGGCTGCAGTGGCTGGCAGTGGCAGCAGCAGTGGGGTGATGGGGCTGGCGCCTTCCCCTGATCAGCCTGGTCATCTTCCATACAGGAAGACCAGACTGTGGCTTCGGCCCACTCCCCACGGGTAGTGTGCCTAAGCTGTCAGTAGGACATCCCTTGAGGGGTTCTAGTCTGTGAGAGGGGGCAGGCTGGGCTGAGGGATCCCCCCCCCCCCACTATACAAATTTCATGCACCTGTCCCCTAGTTTTTAATGTAATTATAGTCAGTAACACAGACTTTTCATTCTTTTGGGATTTGTGAAAGCTCGAGGGACGTCTGTAATTACTGGCGTGATACTCACCATGAAATAACATGCGCTCATTGTGATGGTTGTGATTCTCTTCAGACACTTCCTTTTGTCTGTGACAGAATCGTTCCCTCAACTTCTTGTTGACAACTTTTTGAATCTTTAAGGATAAGGAAGAAAGAAGCCATTGAGTGTAATGTACATTAATTGGCAGTTTATGATATAAATTAAAAGTATGTTTTCCTAGAGGAAGATCCAATTTTTGTTTTGTTTGCTTAAAACATCATTAAAAAAGAGAGGCCCGATACACAAAATTTGTGCAAGGGGCTTGGCCCTCAAAGTCCTAGCTTGGTCCAGAAGGTCATCTGCAAGGTCTACTAGATGATTGTTCTGCTGTTTGGTCTAATTAGCATATTAGCTCTTTATTATATAGGATGATGCTAGGTTAGTGTAATTCAGCTGATACCCTGGTTTTCAGTGACATACTTTTTTAAAAAATCTTTATTGGTAAAAGTATTACGTTGGTCCTCCTTTTCCCCCTCATTAACATCTTAAGCTTGCTCCTGCCATCCCCTCCCCTGTAGGCCCTTAATGCCCCACTGTCTGTGTCCACAGGTTATACATACAAATCCATTGGTTGATCTCTTCCCACCCACCCTTCTCTGCCTTGCCTCTGAGTTCAACAATCTGTTCATGCTTTTATGACTCTGGGCCTATTTAGTGACATAATTTTTAGGTATGGATTTTGTTTGTTATTCTGCACTAGACCTGGCTATACCTTAGAAGCAGTGATTCTCAATCTTTCTAATGCTGCGACCCTTTAATCCAGTTCCTCATGTTGTGGTGACTCCCAGCCATAAAACTGTTTTCGTTGCTACTTCATAACTGTAATTTTACTATTGTTAATGAATCGTAATGTAAATATCTGTGTTTTCCGATATTCTTAGGCTCTACCTCTACAGCAGTGGTTTTCAACCTGTAGGTTGTGAGCAGGGTTGCCTAAGACCATCGGAAAACACAGATATTTACATTATGATTCATTAACAGTAGCAAAATTACAGTTATGAAGTAGCAATGAAAATAATTTTATGGTTGGGGGTCACTACAACATCAGGAACTGTATACAGGGTCACGGAATTAGAAAGGTTGGGAACCACTGTCTTAGAGCTACCTGTGGAAGAGGAAGAAGAGGAGAAGAAAAGGAAAAATGAAAGGAGGAGGAAAAGGGCATATTTGTAATACTTTCAAAAATAAAGATACATAAAAAAAAAGAGGAGGAAGAGGAAGGAAGAGATTATTTCTAGACTTCTGCCCAGACTTATTGAATGTTAGGATACAGGGGCCTGTCAATATGTATTTTGCATAAAGCTCCCTGGGTAATTCTGATGAGCACTGATATAACTTCCACAGGTCTATTAACCCTAAGAATTAAATTTATTCTCAACAGGTTTTATTCATCTTCATGATATCCTTTTGAAAAAAAGCATATAGTAGTTATCTATTTCATATTATTAGTTAAGGAACTGAGATGAGGAGATATATGCATTCTGATATAGTCATTGACTCAATTAGATTATTGCTACTTTGAAATGGTGATAAAAATGACTGTCAGCTATGGTCGAATTGATGGATGGGCAGAGATTCTCAACACCATATCTGCATCACCTATACTAGCTGACCTAGCCTTGTGTGTGTAGCTTTGATGTTTCCTGGATGTTTTGACTTCTAATGAGGATTAAGACTGTATCACAGTGAAGAGGGTGACACGTGACTGCAGGGCAACAGGTGAATGATCATCCTTGATTTGAAAACATGACTTTAAAAACCAATTTTAATCATTGTTTATATGTGCTTTTCAGAAAGCCTGGCAATCCAATTTTCATCCTGAAATTTTAAAAACTTACTCGAATGACATTGTATCTATTGAAGATGCCGCCGGCATTACCACCATCTCTGTGTTCTCGAATTGTACTTTGCATCTACAGAATAAAATAAAATAACTTTTAAAAATATGCCAGTATATATTCTAAAGATACTCTTTCTGTTGTTGTCAACATTTCAATTCTATTACATTGCTTCACTGATGAGCCTAACATTTAGCACTTATAATAAATATGAGTCCACTATAAATTGATTAACAAGTTTAACAGATAAATATTTCTGGTGAGAAAATAGTCATAAACATAAATATTAAACAGCTACTTTTTTTTTTCTTTTCAAATCAAAGCTTTGAAACATTTTTCAGTAAACACAATGGGGAAACAAAACATCACATTAAGTGACCTACATGATTATTTAATGTTATTGAGAATGGAAGTAACATTGAGACCAAGTCAAACTAAAACTCCTCATATTCTATTAGTATTTTACTGGACAAATGTTAAAAATAAACAAAGAATTTTTTAGAAATCAATAATTTTTGTTTCCTAGGTGAAATATTCCCCATATTCTACAGACTAGGGGAAGTTGAATATCACATGTAACTAAGTGGGATAACTTTCTTCTCAACACTACTCATCCTTTTTCCACTTTCTAAGTTAAAAAAAGAATCATTATAGAAAAGTAAAATGTTTCGAACACCTAAATTTCTCATAGAAGTGACTCAAAGAGTTAATTCTCTAACTTACCACTCCATTTCTGAAATTATTTACCACATTTTGACATTATTATCAGAATTTATTAGCTACTAGGAGGTTAGGCAATAAGACACTAGGAAAATGATGCTTTCCTGAAAAACTGGCTCAGGACAAGCTGAAATACTAGTTTAAGGTAACTGTCCTGAGTTTTCAGAATGGGAATAATAGGAACACTAATCAAAAAGAAGGAAAAAACAAAAATGTAGGTATGTCTTTCCGTGCAAAATAATGATCTTAGGTACCTTGTTTATTCTGTGTCAGAGCAAGGCAGAAGCCATTGGTAGAAAGGGAATCTCTATGGCACCCTTCTACCAGCACATTCAGACAAACTGCCTTACTATGGTGCTTTTAAAATCATTGTGACTGAAGAAATGAAAGATGACTCCAGTCATGAGGCATACTTTCTATGCATATGTGAAAATTAGGCATATTATTTTATAATCATGTTCTGTAACACTACATAAAAATCAAGTTGAAAATAAATCTGCTATCTAGGAGGCAAGATCCTTCCTTACTCCATATCATTTTTAGGTAGCATTTTAGCAATATAAAAAAAAAATAATGCTAATAGGGTCCTTACTTACATGGGTTCCAAGAAAGTCTACAGAATAAGAAAAACCATCCACTGGAAACCCTAGGCTCATGAGGTGAAGCCATGTGGCAGAGTTCTAACCCATAGTGCTATTCTAATTTTGGCAATATTCCACCACAATGGCTAAAGGAGACAGAGTAATACATAGACAAGTGTAAGTCAATCAAAGTGAGACAAGCTTGCCTAATATTCTGAAAAAATAGGTTTTAGGAAAAGATAACTAAAAATTCTGATGTACATTACCTCTTCTTCTACTGACTGATATTCCTTATCCTCTGGAGCAAGATCCAGCAAAATAGTTCCCTGATTAACACAGTGAAAAGTCAAATAAGGGTTGGTACCTGCAGGAAAAAAAAGTTACCATAGTTAACAGGAGTCCACACTCTGCAGGTTCTATTTTAGGGTAAACTTTGTCATAAGTAATTGATATTTTGGAAAAAGTATAAACTATTTGCATTTTGAACCTAATGTGTACAATTATATAAATCAAGTACACCCAAAGACATGTGAAATAATGGAGATATGTTTGGGGATAAATTTTGTCTGTTTTTAAAGAGTTTCTTGTACACACAGCAGGGATCAACAATTACTTGTCTAACTAAATTTAATAATGAACATTCGTAAAGTTATGTTTGATACAAAAGAGAAACACACTGTAATTATAATGTATTCAGGTTGAAAATATAAGAATTATCCTTTTCTAAGAACTCTGTGAGATGGCTTGAAATGGTCACTCATAAGTTAAAATACATTATTGTTATTATTAATTTCACTGTCCTGTTCCTTTAATATAGATAAATAAAAAAGATTCAAGATCAAAACCACTGTTTAGTTTCATTCATTCTTGCAATTATATTAGCTCTGCTGACTAATTGACTAATTCCAGTTATTTCTTTTCTCTCCTCTTGTTTTCCTATAGTGAAAGCACTTCTAACAGAGAAATGATAAACACGGGGGCATACAAAGAACAAAGATAGGAGGCTTGCAACAGCAAAGTGTGATGGCAAAAGACAGAGCTGACAGGTCTAAGGGAGGGAGAAAGACTCAAGGTAAGGTAAGAGAGGAGGTCAGATTATGAAAAGTCATGTTGTAAATGTCTGACTTTATCCTAAAAGTAACAGGATTCTGTTGAAGGGTTTTAAGCAATGAAATGACCCCAGTCATGTTGAAAGGAGTCTTCTGGTAATATTGCAGGGAAAGTATGAAAGGGAGGAGAAGGTGAAGGCCGAAATAAGCTAGAAGGTGGTTGTGATATTCCAGAAGAGAGATGATGGTGACCTGGATTAGGTCAGAGAAGTGGAAAAGGACAGAAGTGTAGATTCTGGAGACATTTAAGATATAAAGTTTGTGAGCGAGGGAAAATTGACTCAATTCCAACTAGAGCAATTAGAGGGAGAGCAAAGCCAGTGGGTGGGTGGGGAAGGCAGTCGAACACCTGAGCTCTGGGGTCAGACCACCTGAGTTCAGATGCCAGCCCTGACATTTATTCTGTACCACAAATACCTGCAATTAATTTTTTCTGCAATTAATTTTTTCTGAATAGCTTACCTTGTTGTCCACCTAAGAGTCTTTCTACTCCTTTGATTAGTTTATGGCGGTGTCCATATGCATTGATGCCTATTTCTTTCAACTCTTCATGACCCATATCAGCCAATACATCTAGGGTAATCTGAAAAGTGAAACAAAATTAACTGATAAATCTTTAATAGTTCCTCAGATGATGAAAATTCTTTGATTTGTCTTCAATGCTATCTATGCATCTATTCAAATTAAGAAAATTCTTTTGTTTCCATTGTAAGCATGAACTTAAAATTTTCTTAAAGTTTTCTTGATAATTTTATCAGCTTTCTGCTCACTCTAAATACTCCTTGCTTTTAGTCAATGGAGAATTAAAATGGGACTAACAATGCTATAGAAATCAAGATGATCCTTGCTATATTTCCTTTTCATTTTTAAAAACTACCACCTTTTGCTTGCTTTAAGATATAAAAGGGAACAAACAGTAGGTCTGAAAATGGGTAGCCAATGTGAATGGTGGGGAAATGGAGAAGTGTTTAGCATAATGAACAGAATGTGGCAAAAAGGAGTATTAAGTAATTATGACTTATATAAAAGTAAGGAGGAATTTCCAGAGCTAAGAAATATTCAAGCACAAAAAAGTAGTGAAATTTAGATTATAGATCATTTTATATAGAAGCTATTAAAGAATTCCAATTTGAAGATGAGAGTCGATGGATTTTAAGTTCTCTTATAAATTCTCAGATTTAATAGTTCCTGAAGCCTAACATACATTCTATTTTTATACAACATAGTTATGGTTAATTTTTGGTTATTAATCCTTATAAATGCAGATGATTCAAAATTACCTAATTCTTTGGTTGACTAAAAGTAACTGTGACCAACTCTACCGCCATCGAGTGGCAGTGTTCTGAATGTACAGGGTGAAATCATGGCTGACCACATTTCTTGAGGGCTGAACATGCAATTTTCCAGCTCAGAAGAAACTGGTTCTGTGACCATCCAAATACTACTTCATCAGATTAGCCTTTGATTTTTTCTTCCCTTGGAAAACTGAGAAATCTTTTTACAGATACCCCTTTTTGAACTCAAATGAGATACTTTATATCTATTCATAGTTTCTCTACCTTTACACTTGTACATAACATTTAAAAGACTGACAAATTAGGCCTGGACCTCTTCTGATTTTTATTGTTAGAATGAAATATTATATAATGAATCTGATCTTCTCAGTACAACAAGCATTCATCACTCAGTCTTTGGAAATAATTTTCTATATTTCTCCTAACTGGCCATTTAAGAAATAATTGCTCCACCGTACAAAATGGGCAATTCACTTCCAATCACCCAAAGGAAGTTTTCAGCAGCCTTTAAAAAGCAACTGTTCTAATATAAATCTTTGAGACAAACAGTTCATCATATAGTAGAAACCTTTATATGTTTAGCGAGATGGGATTTTAACATAATTTGGAACCATGCACCAAGTTTTCATTATTGACATCCCACTATTTTCCTTCTAAATATTCTAAACTTTAGTACAAATAAGGATCGATATAAAAACAGGATTTAATATCTATATCAGCGGTTCTCAACCTGTGGGTCGCGACCCCTTTGGGGGTCGAACGATCCTTTCACAGAGGTTGCCTAAGACCATCAGAAAACACATATTTCCCATGGTCTTAGGAACCAACACACCGTTCCTCGGTGTAGCAAAGTGTAGCAATGTAGTTTACTGTTGTTATATGAAGACTGTTACCCATGCTACACCACGATTCAAGATAACATTTCACTTATTTGTAATTAGAAATAAATATTTCACAATATATAATTACATATTGTTTTTGTGATTAATCACTATGTTTTAATTATGTTCAATCTGTAACAATGAAAATACATCCTGCATATCAGATATTTACATTACAGTTCATAACAGTAGCAAAATTACAGTTATGAAATAGCAACGGAAATAATTTTATGGTTGGGGTCACCACCACATGAGGAGCTGTCTGAAAGGGTCGTGGCATTAGGAAGGTTGAGAACTACTGATCTATATGTTAGCTTTAATTCATACAATGTTTAAGCTTTTCTGAATTAACACGTATAGTACATATCTGGAAAGAGCAGAAACTAGGTCAGCAAATTACAGTATTTGTCCATTATATAGCTCCAATCATAAAATAATTACCTCATTATTGTGAGGGCACAATAATCCATCAATAATGAGATGAATAAGTGCCAATAATTTTTGGAAAGAAAATAATGATTTATAAAAAAATCTTTTGAGATAGTTTCATGGTCTAAGTTCTGACATGTAATCAAACATATTAAATCAGACTGCCAGACTGCTTATATAGAAGTGACAAATAACAATGAAAAGACTCCCATATTCTGTTAGACTATTTTGGGGAGAGATATAAAATAGTGGATTTCTTCTGGCTTTGTGGGTAAAAAAAAAAAAAAAAAGGAATGAAAAATAATTCTTAATAATATATTAAAAGACTCAAGAGAGCTTACCTGTTCTGTTTCAAAGATGTCCCGAAGATGTTCAAGACCAAGGCTTTTTAGAAATTGGCTGATATTCATATCAAGACCCGTAACTAAAACATACAAAAAGTTTCAGAAAAAAGTTTATCAATCTAAAGGAAGTTTCAGGATTTTGTAAAGCCACGGCTCTCTGACACTGGTGGCTATTCAGATGACTTTACATAGCATAAAAAAATCCTAAATTTCATTCAGATACTTCAAGTTATTTTTGAACTTGGTTGAGAAGTAAAAGCAGTTAATTTTTATCAAATCAATAGTATTTATATTAATTTTAATATTATAGTGCATAACATAATGCTATTAGTGTAATATTCAACTGTAGGTATAAAATTCCAAATTTATCAGCTACCATTTTAGTTTTCATTCCTTAAACAATCTGTTTTTCTGATATATTTCAGTAATAAGACTCAGTAATACTATGGAAATTGATGTACTGAGATACACACAAGTAAGAACAATGTAGATGCTAAAACATTCATTCTATAAAGACATATTTCTCATAAGCTGCTGTATATATGAAAACCTACAGAGAGTTAAGATATCTGTAAGGTGTTCAATGATTACCAACAGAAGAAAAGGGAATCTGTTAATTAAAACAAACAAAAGACAAGAACCAAGTAAGTATTCTCAGGGCATACTAACCTTCTCCTTCCTTTCTTTCTGTGCCCGCTGCACCATCCCCTGTGTTGGACGCCCCTCCTACTGCCAATTCCGCTAAAGGGACAGTGAGGTTATCTATGCTGCTGGCAGCAGACAGGCAGGAGGGCGTGGATGCTGGTGAGATGAGAGAGGCACTCACTACGGTAGCCTGAGGTTTAAAACAGGTAGGTAAGGCCTCTGGGGGCATGGCATCTATCAGCAAAGCTCTGATGTCGTCAGCCTAAAAGGGATACAAAAAAACACAAAATGCCACATTTTAAAGTGGTAGGCTTTTCACTAAAGACCAAGTACATTGTGAATTTTTTCTCTAGTAAATGCCTCATTATCTCCTATTGTTTTTAGTCATTTCTTCTTCTTCCCTTCCCTCATGGACAGCTCCAAAGACTATAGTAGTTTCAGTAGGTAGAACTGGAGAAATTATTAATTAAAAAAGTATTGCATTTTTTGAGCACTGAATGTAAAGTGTGAAGACTAGAGTTAAGAACACTATTATATACTGGAAATTTGCTGAGAGTAGAGTAAGTGTTCTGGCCAGACTATAAAAAAAAGTTAACTATGAGAAAAAAAAATCTAGGAATGTGAACTATGTTGACTCCTAAAAACACTTTGAACATTAAGTGAAAAGTGTACACACAACTGTTCAGATTACATGTGTATTTAAAGGATATGTAAGTCAATAAAGATGTGAAGAGTTAAAAATATTTCATCTTTCATTTAAAAAAAGCACATTTCAGAGCGCTGATTTCAAATCTTTGCTTTAGAATTAGTTTCCATATTTATTTACTGTATTTTGTTTATACTAAAGCAATTACAACAGTTTTTGTTCAGCTATTTAGTGCACACAATTTAATGCACAATTAAAATCTGCTGAAATTTTAGAAGAACAGTACGCACTTTAATTTGGCTAGCTATTCATGAATTTTATAGTTTGCCATATCTGGTGTCAGAGGATGTGCCAGACAGCTCCTAAAGACAATCAGACATTCATCCCTCCTCTATATACACATCTGTTTTCCTTCTCTAGAATCTGGCTTGTCCATCAATTGCTGTGACCAACAGAATGGAGAGGAAGTGATAGTCTGAGGCTCTGAGCCAGGATTTAAAAGGACTGACAGCTTTTACTTTTCCTTCCTTGGAAGCCATCCTCCATGCTGTAAAAAAGTTTGGGTAGATATGAGTGATGCATACCTTGCAGAGAGGCCCTGTAGGATGAAAGGCCATCCGGGACACTGCAGCTTCAGCTGAGGTCCAGGTAAGATAAGTGCACAGAGAGCAGAACTACTACCTCGCTGAAACCAGTCAACCCACAGAATCACTGTATTAAGCCACTCCATTTTGGTTAAGCTACTAAGTGTTTTAAAATCATTTGTTACTTAGCAATAGATACATGAAACAGAATGTGGCTTGGAAATGTATCTAGCTTAAAAATATGGTTAATTATTGTGACCATTATTAACTCCCTGACTTTCAGAAAGTTCAGCAAGATAATGCGTTTTAATTTTGTAGTTAAATAATATTTAACCACAAAAACTTAATTTTTAGTTTTGAAAATATTTCTATAGTATATCAGTTTATTTTTCCATCTTCAGAAGAATAATATATTGACCAGAAGTAATTTTTTTCTAATTATCCCAAAGCCTCAAGTAAATTATCATGAATAACAGTTGCTCTACAGCAGTGGTCGGTAAACTCATTAAATGTCAACAGAGCGGCAAACTGCGGCTTGTGAGCTTCATGTGCTTGCCAACCATTGCTCTAGAGTAATACACCTAATGTAAAAGGGATAAGATACTTTTGTGAGGGTAATTTCTTGAGTATACACTCTAAATATGTATTTTTCTATGATTCATCTTTTCCCTCCAAGATAAACATGGCAAAAAGAATTACATTAGCTGACACTACTTAGTTTATCTTAACAGAATTTTAAAATATATTAAAAAAAAGCAAATTAAAAAAATTTCAGAAGGAAGGAAGTCTGTTCTTATTCTAAGTGAAATATGCATTTCAATACTAAAGGCCCTGCTAGGCCCTGCAATGTAATGTCATCTCTGAAAGTATAAAAAGCAAGTGTGAGAATTTTGAAATGAGAACTTACTGTTGCCAGATCTAAGGGTGTCTGACCTTCTTGGTTCTTCATAGTTGGATCTGCTCCATGCGCTAGGAGGAGAGCACATAACTGGGTCCTTCCTTTTTGGGCTGCTTCATGAAGAGGTGTAAAAGCCCACTTATCTGTTGCATTTACACATGTGTTGTATTTTATCAATAATGCTGCTATGTCCACATGCTGAAGAAAAGAAAAAGATGTGAAGAGTTAGGAAAGATTACCTGGTAAAGCTCCATCACATACATTTCCTTTATTTCACATTTCATTTCCTCTAGATCTCTATGAAAACATTTATTGTATAAAAGGAGTATTTATTTACCCTACCCACTTCCCTGTATTCTAGACTATCATCCTTCCTTGCCTCCTCCAGGATATCAGTTCCACAATTATTATTTTATCCTATAGTCCTAATTTTTTATGGGAAAATTTAACATTTTTATTTAGCCTTCTAACATATTCAGGCCTATCTTAATAACAAACATTTCTCTTCTGACCCATTACTAGTGTAATCTGGTCTATTTATTAAAATACTCATCTCAAAGCTTCTTAGCCTTTGGGAAAGTAACACAACACAACAAAACCATATTTTACAAAAACTAGTCTGTCACATCCAAAATAACCTGGGGGAGAAGGGGCGAAGGAAATGTCAGTTCACATTAACTAATAACCTGGACACGAGATGATGAGATCCTGAACTGTGGACTGTGCTGGTTGGTTGGAGAAAGAAAAAGAAGAGCTAAATCTCAGAAATTCTGAAGGGGAAAAAAATATTGGCTTTTAGAAAGACAAATTAACTACAGAGGAAGGAAAGAAGAAAAGTCCTTTGTAGGAAAAGTCTAAGTAGGAATTTATAGTAATAAAAGAGTAATTTGCTAATTAGACCAGACAGCACAACGACCTTCCAGGAGTCCTTCCTGATGACCTTCTGAATGAAGCTGGGCCGTGAAGGCTGAGGCAAGGTGCCACGGCTGCAAGGGCCAAGTCCCTTCACAAATTTCATGCACCGGGCCTCTAGTGAAACTATAAGAACAGTAAGGTTCACTTGGCATGTCAAAGCCATGATGTTCTGTAAATGGTCAGACACGAAAGGTTGGAGCACAGAAAGAAGGCATCAATTATTCATTCCCTTACCCACTCCCCCGTCAACCAAACATTTATTGAACACCTACTAAGTGCTTGGCACTGGAGGTTAAGAACTTCAGTGGAATGACAAATTGGAATATTGAGTTGAAAGCTATAGCTACTTGATAAATGAGCTCATTAAGAAAAGGAATAGAAAGATAATCACAAGGGGATAAAGCCTTAAGAACAACAATATTTTGGGAAACGAGAGTGGAAGACAAAAGGGACAATAAGAGCAGCAGAACTAAAAAGAGGCAGGACTTTGGAAAACCATGTAGAGGAAAGTTTCAGGAGTGAGATCAAATAATATCAAAGGTTTCAGCTTCTTTAGAAAGTCCTTATAAAACAAGCTTAAACCAATGGATTATGCAAAGGTGATACTGATGCAATGATTAGGCTTTTGACAATAATAAAAATTAACTTTATTCTTATATACACATTTAAGGATGCGAACTTGGTTACCCCTAAAGTACTTCTGAAACCTTTTGCAACACCAATATTTTATAATCTTTGTGCAACTGGCACATTGGTGTTCTTTATGAATACATTTCCTGGAATAACTTGATTATTTTAAAAAATACATATGTTTTTATTGATTTTTAGAGAGAGAGGAAGGAAGAGGGATATATAGAGAGAAACACTGATGAGAGAGAAACATCATCAATTGGCACCCCTCACTGAGGACTGAGCCCACAACCTGGGCATGTGCTTTGATGGGGAACTGAAGTGGTAACCTCTTGTTTCCTGGTCTGAGCCACAACAGCCAGGCTAACTTGATTACTTTTGATAATTAACTCAGAAGAATCTTATCTGTTGAGAATAAATTTCTAACTCATGCTATTGCTCAACTTCAATATACTGAGTTATCTGAACTGAATTTCATGAGAATGGGAAGAGATGGTGAAGGGGAAGACAAAAATCCCAAGATGGGATTTAGGGCATGTTTTTTTCTAAAGACATTTTGGTTCTCTTAAAGATTCCCATTTCAAAAAGAAAAGGCACTCCCCCCGCCCCCCAGGTACCATTAAAGATATATATATATATATATGTGTGTGTGTGTGTGTGTGTGTATCTTACACATATACATTACAAATATTTATTGATTTTAAGAAAGGCAATTTGAGAAAACAAAGAGGAGGAAACTTATTAGAAAATACAAATCAGACAATTTCTAATAAAGCTTTCATATTTACTTTGATAATATAAAGACTCCCCTAGCTCCCCCCCTAAAAAAAAACATAATCAGGGGAGAATTACTGAGAACAGGATGTTTTGTGATATTTTTGGGATTTTGAATGATACCAGCTAATCTTAACACAGAGATAAAAATAGGCACCATCTATAGTACTATGTCAAAATCACTTAAAAGAGAACAAAACCTAGTCATTTATCACCCTTATTAAAAGGACACATATTAGTTATTGCTTTAATTAACCCAAAAACATGGGATAATTTCAAGCTTCTTTACAGTAAGGTTACAACTTAAATTGTGTTTTCGATATTAATTTTACTCCCATGGTTATTGAAAGAATAATACAATTTGGTATACTAATTTTCACAGGCTTCCAAAATTAGGTAGTCCAAGGAAAATTATGTATATGTGTATAAAATATATTACATATATGGTGTATATTATTAAATTTTCTTTAAATTTATAGTTTATGCTTGGGGAAACCAGTTACAGGTTGTTAAAATTTGCTGACAAACGTCTGAAAGAGTGATAAATAAAAAGGAGTACATTACTACCTGCGTACACTAAAAACACAATTATTAAATTTTTTAAATATCTACGCCACTGAGGCAAAAATAGAAATTGAAATTTAAGGCTGACAAATGCTATAAATAAGCTACAGGTCATTTCTACACAACAGATAACAAAGTACTGAACTAGCAGGCCTAGAAAGGGAACTGAACTTCTAGAATGTTTCTAGGAGAAACAGTCCATTTAATATGGTTTCAGAATCCAGCTTTAAAATATTTTAAGTGACAAATACAACGTAAAAAGGGCCCTAATTTAACTTAAGAAAGGTGGGGAGCAGGGAGAAGAGAAACATGCTTGGTTTTTGGTTTTTACAGGGGCAGAAGGGGATTAGGACATTCTCATTCTGAAGGGCAAGGAAGAAGAGAGTATGAGAATATGGAAATCACGGTGACTAGTTTTTATTTATAGTTTGTCAGGCATTGGCAAACCTGGAAACTGTCCTCATCAGTAGTGATCCCAACTGTGAGAACCCCTGGTACACACAATCTGGCATCTGTGAGTTTTATAACCCAATAGGGACTAAGTCGATGAGCAGACAAGCACAGCAGCATTCATGCTCTTCCTGTGTGCTTCTTTGGGCCTGAAGTGGCCCATAGTGATTCCAGGCATCAGTTCCAACATATGGCACCAAGGCAGCCAATACATGCCTCTCCCTCTTTTGGCTGATGATTAGTTACAGTCCTTGAGAGCATGTCTGGACTTTCACTGTGGGCTTTTAGCTAGTCAATTCAAATTCTGTGAAACTATATATACCAATAGCTCAACCATTTACTTGGTTATTTTTAAAATGTGGATGATAAACATAAGCAACCACAATTTCCATACCTACAAAGGATTCCTGGTTTTTATAATTTCTAAAATCTACTTGTGGTGAGTATTATTTGTATCAATAAGTATTGACTGAGCAGTCATTATACACCTATTATCTTCTATAATAATAAAAACATAATATGCTAATTAGAACAGACGTCCTTCTGGACGTCCTTCATTCCGGACAAAGCCACAATGGACGGGGGCTGGGATCAAGGCGCTTGCACAGATTTCGTGCATGGAGCCTCTAGTTATTCTATAAAAAGTGTAGTCCTTGGCCAAAAAGGGAGTTGAGCTTAATTGGGAAGGCTAGAAACATTCTGAATAGAAACTTATAATTGTGCTAAATTACCTAATTATTTCATACATAGCATACATTTAACAAAACAGTAAATGTCAGTAAAGTTTTCTAGATCTGAACTTTAGCATGCTCACCCCATAGGATGCTGCATTATGAAGAGGAATTAAGCCACCTTTGTCTTGGGCATTAACATCTGCTCCATGCTCCAGAAGATATTCTGCTACTTCCAGGTTATTGTAGCCGGCTATTAAGAGTAGAGAAAGGCAAACATGTCAGCTTAAAGGAAAAAAAAAATTGTATATAAATAATAAGGATCGGAAAAATGTTAAAGTTGTAATACTTTTTGCTTTAAAAGCTAATACTATTATTACATAATTGAGAGACTTCACAGTAAAAAATTATAAAAAATTATGCCAATCAAAAGCATTTACTAAGTAGTACATGCCTTTCCTCTCCCAGTGATCGGTATTAGGTGCCAAAGAAGGGACAAGGAGGCTTAGGCACGCTCACGATGCCTACCTGCCAGGTGCAGAGGGGTTGAGTTTCTCCCCTGGGTGTCTCTGCAGTTGATATTCTCTGGGGTGCAGAGTTTTTGCACTCTTGCCAGGCAGCCCTTCTTGGCAGCATCCAACAAGGCAGCATCCCCTCTCAGTAAGTCCTGAATATCTGTGTCTCCTTCTTTAACCAAATCTAAAGGCGTATTTCCATCTCTGTTCTTCTTAGTTGGATCTGCTCCATGCTACAAAGAAAAAAAATAGGTTTGCACTTTCTGTAGTGTCTTTCTTCAGGTTTGTTAATTTATTTAACTTACCTTCACTCATCCATGGGAAGTTATCTATTCTTCATGCATTTTGAACCACAGAAAAAGTATCCTGTTTTATTTTTCAAATCCCCTACTTAGCAGTATACTGGATCAACTTTCTAACAAGGATGGTGAAATGGCAAACTACTAAGTATCTTTTACTTTTCATCCCATATACTTTCGCAGACTCCAAACTGTCTTTAGAAACACCGTTTCCTTTTAAGAATAGTCTGGATGTTAATTTTGATCAGATTTCAATTACATAAAGATATTCAGTGATTATCATGAAAAAGAAGCAAAAAGAGGAGGACACACAGGTAGAAAAAGTACTTAATTCTAAAGGCAGAAAAAAGTTTGGTAATTTTAAAGTATTTTTCTTGTAAGTCTTAATACCTATCATGAAATTAGGTATAAATGTATTAGCAATTAATTTGCTTTTAAGAGTTTAATCATATATACTATGAAATAAAGTAAATAAAAGTCAAGAATCTTTATTATTACAGTCTGCTATTGGCCCACTGGAGAAATTTGAAAGATACAAGATAGACAATGAATTCACAGTGACTTACTAACCGGTGATAATAGAAATGCGCATCAAATACAGTGTTATTTTCAATATTCATAATAATATATTTGATGCCATAAGAATGGTGGAAGAAGAATTTTACTTATATTTAACCCAGGACAAGTTTTTCTCTAGGGAGAGAGAGAGAGAGAGCGCGCGCGAGAGAGAGAACTACATGCCTGGTCATTTTTCACATCCTTTAAAAGAACACAAAATTATTTAGTTTCACATAACTACCAGTTCTACTATTTCATGTATATATACAAAATTTATATAAATAACTTTGTTTAAATTATCTTACATTTTAATTAAAACCTGATTTTAAAATAAAGTTTTTTATAAGATATATAGTTAAATAATGTTTAATAATGAGGAATGAGCTTAACAATAATAAAATAGTCAGTAAAAATAAAATCAAACTTGATAAAAAAAACTTGTTTTTCCTTGTACAAATGTTTTCTGATATTAATACCATAAGTATTAGATAAGCAATGCAAACTAATTCAACTCTTTCCAAAACCTACCTTGATGAGCTGTAATTATCTGAACTTAATCAAATCAGTTCGAAGGCACTTCAGACACTCTTCAAAGCTATGCAAGTATCGTGATACCACACTTAAACATCCCCCAAAAAGGAAAGTGGAAGCATCTCTATAGCACTTACTGTACATAACAAAATTTACCTTGATGTAATTTTATACACTAACCAAAAATAAATATAATTACTTTATACTTTATAATTTTTAAAATTACATACTTTTAAAAGGAGCTTGCAGATTTCATATTTTCCTTTAGCTGCTGCTTCATGTAGAGGGGTAAATTTCCATAAGTCCGCCACATTGACAGAAGCCCCATGCCTTACTAAAAGCTCAGCTACCTCATAGTGTCCATATGAACAAGCATTATGAAGGGGCACCAGGCCACTAAACAGAAGAAAATTATTTTTAAGACATATGGTAAACTTTCTGAGTTAAAATGATACTTATGAAAATAATGATGAAATTCTTCTCTGGCATTGACCATACTAAAGACTCACTTAGAAAATTCTCCTCTGGTTTTGAAGATATAGTCATCCATTTCTAAGTGAGGATTACTAATTTTTAAAATGTCCTTTTCAATATAAAGACTTTCCATAGTTTCTTGGTGAAGGATATAAATTCAGCAATCCTTATCCTTAAAACACATATATTCTTGAAACACACACACACACACACACACACACACACACACACACAGAAAAAGGTTCCATCACAATACTTGCTTTTTATTTTATTGATTTAGAGAAAGAGAGGGAGGGAGAGGTTGATTCTTTTTTTTTTAAATATAATTTATTGATTTTTTACAGAGAGGAAGGGAGAGGGATAGATAGTTAGAAACATCAATGAGAGGGAGACATCCATCAGCCGCCTCCTGCACGTCCCCTACTGGGGATTGCTCGCAACCAAGATACATGCCCTTGACCGGAATCGAATCTGGAACCCCTTCAGTCTGCAGGCCAACGCTCTATCCACTGAGCCAAACCGGTTTCGGTTAGGTTGATTCTTGTATGTGCCCTGACTGGGGATGGAACTGGCAACCTTGGGTACTGGGATGATGCTCTAACCAACTGAGCTAACTGGCCAGGGCCTCCATCACAATACTTTTAATTTAGGTTTCATCCTGGCAATATAAAGCAATACTACAAAGTGGTTTTAGAAATAACTACTCAATAATTAAATTTACCATCTCTCAAATTTTCTCCCATTTGGGTTTTCCTAACGATAACTGCAATCTTAGAAAATATACAATGTATTTTAGGTTATTTATTTAGGCAAATTCTACCTTTAGGTTTTGGTTTTTATTGTTTATGTTTTCTATGCAATGGTTTAAATATTTACGTGCCAAGCAATCAAAACTCAAAATCTAAGTGACAGAGAAACTTAAGTATTTGTTAAAGAAAATCATGTGTGAACCATATTTTCCAGTCAGAGGAGAGAATCTAGTGCCTCATTATGAGCAAACTAGTTCTGATAAGAAGGCAGCTAATAGTCTAAAGGGACCAAAAATGTTCCCATAAAAAAGATGCATCAAAAGAGTAAGTTTAAGTTGCAATTAAGATATGGAACAAACTAGGTATAAGTGCCTTTTTATTTAAAGATCATGTTTTTCTTTTTCTTTTTAATGTTTTGAGATCAAAATTCTAATTGCTAAAATGGGCAATGTTACTCTCCAGTATAGTGTAATACTTTGAAAGAGCTAGTGATAGTATTACTGAATACTTATGTCTGATGTGTCCCTTAACAGTTAATTGAAATCTAAGTTGTATGGTTTAATTCTATAGTATTGTATGAAAGGTGCTTACTTATTTATATTTTGAGATGATGTGAAATGGAACTCAAAAGAAGCTCATTTCATTTAAAACTTCCTCTTGCATTTCTAAATAGCTTTCATGATTGCTTTAAAAACTCTGTCTAGCCCTAGCTGGTTTGGCTCAGTGGATAGAGTGTCAGCCTGTGGACTAGAAGATCCCAGGTTCTATTCTTGTCAAGGGCACATGCCAGGGGTGGCGTGATCAATCCCCACTAGGGGGCATGCAGGAGTCAGCCAATCAATGATTCTCTCTCATCACTGATGCTTCTGTTTCTCTTTCTCCCTCTCCCTTCCTCTCTAAAAATATATTTTAAAAAACTCACAACTCTGTCTAGATAAACAGAAATAATTTAGTAAAACTAATATAAAAATATAGATGTGAATTAGTAAAAATTAAAATGTTTCTATTTTAATTCTGATGACTTTGGGATGGATGGCTTCTTTTGGAAGAGATCATATATTTTTTATAGCAAAACAAGGGATAAACAATAAATTATAAACTATATAAACACATTCATACTATATACAGGCATTAAAAGGATGAGGTAAACTATTAAATACTAATATGGAAAGATATTTAAGATATACTACTAGATGAAAAAAAAGCAAACTACAAAGCAAACTCTCTGGAATGACATTATTTATGCTAGAAACAACCACAAACCACACAACAGCATACAGACTAGTACATGCAAGTAAAAAATTGAGAGGATTACAACAAAATTTTAATGTTGTAATTAATCTCTAAGAGGGGAATTTTTACTTTCGACACTATACATTTCTATGTTTTAATTTATTTTTTAAACTTTAAAACACATGCATTACTTTTTTTTTTTAAATAGGGAAGACAATCAAAGGCTTCAAAAATATCAAAATACTTTTTTTTAAGTCTCAAAAGAATGAATCCCAAACAGCTGGATTCTAACACGTACCCTTTGTCTTTGGCATGGACGTCGGCACCGTGGTGTAGAAGGTACTCCACAACAGACACACGATTATAGCCTGCCGCAAAGTGTAAGGGCGTAGAATGCCGGCCCTCTAAATCTCGGCAATTCACATTTTGAGGGCTGCAAAGTTGCTTTTATGGCACATACACACACACAAACATAAGAAGAACATTAACATTTAGTCACAGACTTTGCTCCAAAATACTACTGGTAATCTGGATAACTTCTAATTTTCTAATAAATATTTATTTCCAAAGATTAGGTAATATAAGTGATATTTAAAAATCAGTACTATGTCTAGAAATATCCTTACTATTTACAGAGCAATTAACTCACAAAATCCTAATAAAAAGGAAAAAACCGTGATAAAGCAAGCATTTGCAAGGCAACTAACTGATGCCTTACTTTTTCATCTTTATAAGGCTTTTGCTCCCCAAAACTGCTTGTCACAGCATTTTTGCATGCTCTCAGCCATTCTTCTCTCAAATAAAAGCAACCCCACTTTATTGCAAAATTATCCAGAGTTCTTATCCCCTCTGATGAGGAGAGAAAAAAAGGCTCTGGAAAAACTGTATTAATTCTGCTTGGGCCACACACTTGGCCCTTTGACCCAATATAGAGTTTGCTTATTAAGTGATAAAGTTTAGTTTGAAAAAAATAATCTGCAATGACTACCAATGACAATATTGCAATTGGCCTTTCTTAAAAAAACAAAACAAAACAAAAATATAATAAAACCAATAAAGCCATGCAGTGCTTTACTTGATCTTTGGGGGATGATTGTCTAACTCTACAAGTCAAACTGACTCGAATTATATTCTAATTTTTGGTTGTACTTCCAGCTCTTTCAGCTATGCCTTCCCAATCTCTCTTCTATCTCCTTTTCTCTTCTGAATGTTCCCATTTCAGTACCAACTCCACTCTCCTGGATTACAAGCCGCAGAAGCAAAGGAAGGGCTGACAGGCTGCATCACCAGTGGTGACAGAGGAATTACAATGATACTGGAACAATCATTCACAATTTGTGAAAAATGTCATATTCTCTCAGAAAATTGCTATCTTTGAAGTTGATCATTATCTCCATTTTATAAATAAAGGCTCACTGAGGTTAAGTGAAATCCCTTTTCACGGAGTTGGTAAGGAGTAGTAAAGACTCAGACCCTGTTTTCCTGATTATTAATCTCCTGATCTTTTTGGTGCACGGCTGACTAAAAATGAAGAACCTGTTTCTATTGATATACTCAGTAGTGGCTTTCACACGGGTAGGGTGAAAACAGGACTTTTCAGATGGTACAATTTTTACATGACAGAAACAAGCCTGGGCAGTATTAGGGGAGAGCCTACAATCGCATCAACTGTGTGCGAAAGCATCAGATTCTAACTTCGGAAGAACATTATCATCTGGCCAGGTCAAATACCTTATCTTTTCATGACAAGTGAGTCTGTGGCTACGTTAACACAGAAATTAGAGAATAAAGAAAATACAATTAAGTAGAAACGAATAAAAAAATATATAAACTAAAAAGAAAGGCTGCAAAAATTGCTAGTAAACATCAGTGGTGTCTTATATGACTGAAGCCCTTACTTTTCCGGTTTTTATTTTCTAATTTAACTTTTTTTCTCCCCAGAGAATACTGGCAAAATAGGAATGAGGGAGGAAATGAAGAAACACAACTCATTTTACCAGGTTACAAAAATAAAACCCCATTCTGCTTATTAAACACTTGCTTTTCGATATTTGGATGTTCTTTATTCTCTAGTCTGTTTTACTTTCTTTTTGAATGGCAAAGCAATTTCACATTCTTTCTAGCTGCTTTATATAATGTCAAATATGTTACTCATCAAACAGCTTTTCTTCTAATATTTAATTTCTAATACTTTCTAAAACCTCTAGGGAAAGAAATTTTTGCAGCCTAATTCTCACTTAATTTGTGCTTTTTCTTCTGCTATTTTGATTCCATTCAAAAAAATATAGTTGGGCCTTTATTGTGAATAGACTGTTTAAGAAACCTGAAAGCTGCAGTATATTTACACACAAAAGATAAGGAATTTTGTTAATTTATTATATTTAAAAAGTTTTATTTTCATTATAATGGTAAATGTAACAATTCTAGTGTGGAGATTTTCATGCTGTGACACAGAAAAGGAATCCTAGTCATTTTTTATATTTAAACATTTTCCTTTATTAGGATAACACTTCAAATTACAGAGTATTTTTAAGGAAAACACACACACACACACACACACACACACAAAACACACACACACACCCTGTAATTTTAGATCTAAGAAAACTTGAAATTTTCTCTCCAGTGACTATTTTCCTTTAAATAACTTACATGTTATTATAAGACGAAAGAGAGATTGAAAGTGACCACATATTAAAACAAAAATAAAATCTCTAGTCCACAGAGCTTAAAAAATGTGTACTGTCATTTTCAAATAGTATCCGTCATCACGAGTGCTAAAATTAGTTTACTAAAAATCACAAAAATAGAGTTGGCTTATTAATAAGTGACAAAGTTTAGTTTGAAATATATAATCTGGTATAATTGTCAATAACAATATTGCAATTGGCCTTTCTAAAAATACGAAAACAAAAACAACAAAATCAAAAAACTATATCCCTTTCCGCTATCTTTTTCTCTACATGAATGATTGTAGATTGAAAGTATGTATGTTTTTAAAAGTATATTTGATATTAGAATCTATTTTTATTTGAAAAATATTAAATTTATAAACATTGCTTCCATACCACAAATAAAGATTGATAAAATTTTCTTAGTAAGCAGAGTTACATGAAAAGGAAAACCCATCTTCTAAATATAAATAATTCCTAATGGTTGCAGGGTCATTCTTTCTCAGAGCCAATGTGAGAATCTCTTGGAAAACTTCAAGAAACATTGTTTTAAATATTATTGTACTATTACCTGGACTTGAACTAGCTTAAAAATTTATGAACGCAGCCAAAAGTAACAATTTGATTAATGTAAGTGAAAATAAAAGAGCTATCACATAACCAGAAGAAAAGTGACTAAAAAGGAGTTTAATGGATGTAAGGCACATAGTAGGAAATTTTTTGTAGTTAAGATATCTCTCTTGTTTATACACCTATTCTGTCATCCCTTTCATTGTAGTTTCACTTAGAAGCTTAAAATGAAATGGTTAGCAAAGCTTCAATAGTGCTACTCAATACATTAAAAGCATTAACTTACCTTCACAGTTTCCAAGTCTCCAGCTTTAGATGCCTCTAAGAGTCGATAGTCAACATCGGAAGTACGCATAGGTGTACTTTCTGCATAAAAGGAAAGACTAGTGTTGGCTTTCAAGGAATCACAGAGTAAGTTAAAAGAGGATAAATTATTTGGTGAAAACAAAGAGAAAGATTAAGGGATCAGATTCTGAGACCTATCTTTTTCAAACAAGAGATAAGTGGTTTCTTACTTCAATCTATATCCATCTCATCCTAAGCCAAGTTTCTAAGACACATAAATCCGTCTCCAACCCTACTACTCTATATTCTTCAAACTTTCTGGCCAGTACTTGGCAAAGGGGAATGAAGATACAAAGAACAATGAAATCATGATCATCTTCATGATTGACTGGTTTTACAAAGTGTTGTAGCAAAGCTTTGCCATGGATTTCGTTATGCAAACCTAGGGAAGCCACTCAACTTTCAGTACGTAATGTTTAGCCTTTCTTTTGGGCCTCAGTTTCCTCAATATGAAACAGAAGTTCTACTCCTGAAATCAGTCATCTTGGAAAACATAATCAGTGTACAAAAAAGGCTTACTAAAAAAAGAAATTTAATTCACATTTCTTGAGTGGCTTTAGGAAAATACAATTTAAAATGTCTGTAAAATGGGAGATGTGATATAAATACTAAGTAGAATATAATTAAATTGGGCTGTTAAGTCTATAAGTATGAGGCTAACAAATGGAGTCTTTTGATTAATTCAGTATAAACAAAACAAAAATGCATTATATATTGGCCTCAATGAAAATGTTTTTTTAAAAACACACACAAATGTACTATATCACTGAAAATACATTTATGAACAGTGCGTATGACTTTTATAATAATGTGTACACACATTCAGGTAATAGGAAAAAAGGACTGAAGTCCAGGAGAATGCGTTTAGACTGGGCTCTATTAACTGTGATAGACAAATCACCTAACAGCTTAGTTTTTGCACCTATTAAATAATTGCTGATTTCCCATAAATTCCCTTTCAGATTTAAGATTGCATTACATTCTGATTAGAGACATCTTTATTTAGTCTTCTGTGCAAATAGGAAGACTTATTGATGCTAAAAAAATGTTTTAGATTTCAGTGGAAATACTTCTCTTTCTACTCTAAAGTTTTTCGTTCAGGAAAAAGGTTTTTACAGAGTGAGTTATGAGAACTCTTCAAGGGAAGAGAAATTGAATTTATTTAGTCATATTAATAATAGCAGATAAAATGTTAATATATAAGAAAGGAAAGAATAGAGGATTTTATCTAATAAAGTACATTTTTGAAACTTCAAAAATTCTTTTTCTTTAAAAGAGAGATTATTACATTTGTTAGTTAAAAAGCATTGAGGAAGGGAATTAGGTTTTGCTCATCTTTATATTCCTTACTACATAGAGATCATTCAGAAGACATCTCTGAACTGACTTCCATGCTATTCCATTTGGTCAATGATATCAAATCTTAACTCTTTGGCTTCCCTTATTCTGTCTTTCATGTTTCATCTGCCTGCATTCTAACTATGCATGACATTACTGCATATTATGTCCCCAATGACAATGATTCTGGTATTTGGTAAAACTCATTAAAACAGCCTTAGAAAATCTATTGATCACATTTTTAGTTTATCATTTCAACAGAATAAAATGACAACTGTTTATGTACATAGAATTAGAACTTTAGTATTTTCAGATTCTAGCATATGAAGGATATAATTATATGGTTGAATTTTTAAATTCTAAAAATGACTTGAAATGGACACACCTGTCTTGATGCAGACTGATTTATAAAAGGTATAATTTTACAATCAAACAAAAATTGTTACCCTATATAGTAAAACCCTAATATGCAAATCTACAGAACAGTGGAATAACTGGTTTCTATGATGCGCACTGACCATCATGGGGCAAACGCTCAATGCAGTAGCTGTCCCTATTTGTCAGTCTGTTCCCACAGGGGGAGTGCCGCTCAGCCAGAAGCCGGGCTCACGGCTGGCTAGTACGGAGGTGGTAAGGAGCGAAGGGTCCCAGACTGTGAGAGGGGGGCAGGCTGGGTTGAGGGACCTCTGCCCCCAGTGCATGAAATTTTGTGTACTGGTCCTCAGATGCTTTTGAGAACTATGAGAAAGACTTATTCCTAATCAAAGAATAGAGTTATTTAGAGATATTGGTTAATTACTATACAAATAATGCATCCATTATAAATCCTAACAGGCTTAGATTCATTTTTAGAAATAATGTGAACCAAGTATTAGCTGAAAGGACACACACAGACACAGACACAGACACACACACACACACACACACACACACACACACACAGTGCGCCCAGGAGCGTCATACAAAGAGATGCACAATTTAAAAAAATCCACATAAAAATGAAGTTAAAAAAGGAAATACAATCAAAAGAAGACTAGATAATATGCAAAATACTGTATTAATAAAATTCTTTAAAAGCACACTGATTTTGAAGAGGATGAAAATAAATATTTCATGTAGGGTTCAAAGACTAGAAATTGGTTTCTAATTTTTTAGAAACCCCAATTCTTTCTGTCTCACCAGAATGAAAAACAAACCAAAAGCTAAATAAGGACACATATGTAGTAATACTTTAATCAATAAAGAAAAAAAAATAGAGTCAAATATCCACTATACTATGAAAAACAAAACAAAACACTAAAGTTTTAAAGCCTGAAAGGCAGTTGGTATTTTAAAAAATCTCTTGTAGACTTGTTGTTTAGTATTAGACTATAAAACTCGCAATAAATTTGAGTGGCTTATTTCAAAATGCAAATAAATGCAAATGGAGATTTCAATTATAATTTAGCTTTTATTAAATCCCTTAATCCTTATTTCTGTAAAGGATTAGGTAAAAGCAATGCAATAACCACAATGGAATGCAAAATCAAAAGAATTCAGGTTAAGATCTGTTTAAAAAAATTGTCTGTGATGCTAGAAATACTCTATCTGTACTGTTTAATACAGTAGCCACCAACCATGTGTGGTTACTGAATGTCTGATATGTGGTTAGTACAAATGATAAATGACTTAAAATTTTTATTTAATTTTAACTAATTTAAATTTAGCCACATGTAGTTAGTGACTAAAAATTACATAAAGCAGGTTTAGAAGAAAGTCCAATCTTCTAAAACAATTTTAAAATGCTCATTTATAAAAAAAATTGCTTATTTTCCTTAATCTGACATTAATTTTGACATAAATATTGCCAGTAGTTTATAATTAGAACTTACCATCATTTTGTTAAAAGTTATAGTTAGGACATTTAATATAGATTTTTGGAAGATGTCCATATAGTTAGATCATATTATTTATGAATTAATTTCTGGGTAGTAAAAGGGATATTACAAAATATTCATTATAAAAAGGGGGCCCTGCGCCTGATGGAAATAAAGGACTGGTAAGAACAAGAACTAGGACTTCTGAGTTCTAGTCTGTTGCCTTCCCCATTTCACTCTTCCACTTTGTTATGTTATTCTAGAGCAGATAAACGCCACAGTCAAAAATTAAAGATATGAGAAATAAGAGTCACATATATGAGATTTCTTTTGTAGCAAGTCCATCATTTTTCAATAGATGAAATTATTATTTTGTCTAATTTTGGGGTTTTGGGAACTAGTGTCTATTTTTGTATTAGTCTTATGCATAGTCTTCCTCAATAAACTAAGCACTTAAAGTATCAAACATTGTACTAGCTAGGCACTGTTAATATTCAGACAGGTTTTATAATTATATTGAAGCCAGGAAAACACAAGGTAATTTCATAAAAGTGCAATGAAGTTAAAATTACAAAACACAGGTCAGAATATAACATTTGTAAGAACTATTAATTGAAGATCTTAACCATATGAATGACCTGACATTTTCTCTATTGACAGATTTTAGAGCTACCATAATTCCACACTGTTTATATGAGCTTTAACTAACTTTTGATTGTAACACACACGTCAGGTTTTTAATTTAAACCTTTTTCTCATGATACCTACTTCACCTCACCAAAAAAGCTGACAGAGAGAGCCACTGGCTAAACTGTAAGCAAGGAAAGGCGGCAAAAATATCCAAACAACATACATTCCAAGGAGCTGCTAAAAACAGGAGGTACAGAGTTTGTCCGTGTTCCTTAGTGGATGGGACGTGGGAGAGAAAATAATGCAATGGCTAGCTATCTGAACTCACCACTCAGGATCTGCTGCACTGCTTCGTTTCCCATCTGCGCTGCAGTGAAGCCTTGTAAGGAGATGATGGAGGGGTCAGAGCCATAACTCAGCAGGAGGCGGCAGGTCTGCAGGTGACCTGCGAGGGCAGCTCTATGCAAAGCAGTCTGACCAAGAGTGTCCAGCGCATTCATCTGAAAAATCATTGGTGGCACATGAAATCGAACATCTCATTTTGTTCCCTTTTATACTCAAGCAAATAATCTCAAATCAGAAAATGCAATTGACATAGCTTTTGAAAAATGCCAAAGATACATCATTATTAACTTCGCTCTTCTCTGATCACCTTATTGAAAATTATAACAAACCTATTCTTTCCTTAAATGATCATCTTTCTGTCCTCCCTGCCATTCCCCTCAACAACTAGAATATGGCCAGCACTTTGTCCAATGTCCACTGCCTATCACCTTAAAGATGTACATTAAATACTTCTGGATCAATATGTTTTATCAAACTTGTTCTCAGAATATAAAAACAACAGAATACGTAAACAAAGACAGTTAAAGTGATTCATTACGTTTTTTTTCTAGTTTTAGTAAATAATTACTAATATAATAAAATGCCCTAGTTGAATTACAAACACATTTAACAAAAAGAATATAATTCAAAGATTCAAATGTTCCCTTTTTGAAAGGTTTGAAGAGTTGTAAAGAATAATAATTTAGTTAGTTTTAAAGCTAGGATATTAAACTTCTGGACCATGCTCATGATTGGATAAATCTTACTGGTCCTAAGCTGTTTTCCAAAATGCCCTGGAAATACCTTCTACGCCAGTGAGCCCCAAGTCCATGTTCACTGTACATATTGCTACTTCAGAGAAGCCCTTCTTTCTGCCGTTCTGGATTATGAGATCCAGTGTAAGTCCCACTCTTCTAAGAAGCCCTCCTCGAGTACTTGAAGCCTCAATAATTTCTTTCTGAACACCTATGTCAAGTCAGTGCTCTAAAATATTATCACATCGTGAGAGTTTGCTTCCCAAGTAAAACTAAGGTTTATTGACAATATGGACTATATTATGTCTTCTGGGTCCTCTATAAAGCTCCTGTTAATGGTGCATAGTAAATGATCAATTATCTGCTTGCTGGTTATTCAAAACATTTGTGCACACCTACCAAATGCGTGAGTAAGAAAAAAAAGATTTAAGAGAATGGATCTCCCTGTCTCCAGTCTTACATTGTTATAAGTAAGGCTGTCACACTTGGTTAGGCAAGGGTTCATCTAGATTCTTAATGGTGGTTTACAAATTCGCCATGAAATACTGACATATTTAATTACTACAACCTTGTCATCAGAAAAATGACTGATTATACCTAGATAGCATCAAAGCACAGCCATTAGCATGTACTGATGGAAAACACAAGCTGCCAAAGTAAATTTTTTGATTTTTTTCTTATGAACAGTTCTTTATTATTTCTTCACCACAGGAGAAAAACTTAAATTCAAGAATATTCTAATCACTAATATTTTCTGGAAATTAGATAAGAAACCCACTAAATTTTTCTATTACAGTTTTGAAAATCCCCAAGGAAGCTTATTAAATCATGGGAACATGGTTTGAGAATTATTACTCCAAAATACAGATCTTACCAAGTTACTCCTCAGCTGAGTGTCTTATTCAAATAAACTTGAATGAATCACTCAGAGTCATTTAAGGCAACCTATGATTTACTTCTGCATCACCTTGCTTTCTGACAGTGCTATGTTCCAACTTTATTAGATTACGCTGAAGCCCCACCCACTTTATGAAAGTTAGTTTCTAAAGTCACTGCAAAAAGTAAAATAATGCCTTTGCAAAGTCAAGAATATCCTTGAAAACATTGTAGCAATATAATAGGAGAGACAGATGTAAAGTTTCCTGGTAAATACAACACTAGGTAGCTTACCTCCAGTATCTGAGCAGACTGACTAAACAGCAGACATAGAAAGTATTTTAAACATTAAAAATAGGCTATGTGTAATAAGAGGTCCCTTCTATAAATATGTATGGTAAAGCTGAGTGTAATATAGGGAATAGAGATTCACTTCTACTATTTCACTTATTCATGGGCATGTACTCATGGAGTGAAACACTAGGCAAAAAATCACCACTCATTAAAGTTCTTGAAATTAATATTTCTTGTTCCTCTTCTTTCTCTCCATGTTTTGGAAGGGGTGGTCCTGAGTGCAACTCTACTATGTACTTTACGTTCTCATTTCTCTACCAGGCTGTTTTCTCTGCTTCACATTCCTTCCCTTCATATATACCTATCAAAATCAGAACCAGTTGTTCATCTCCTAAGAATTCGCGTTAAAAAAAGGGATGCAACTAATCCAACTACTAGGCTCTGTGTTAGATGTTTTTGTAAATTGTCAGCTATTTAGAAGCAATGATTATAACAATCTGCAATGTCACCTTTCCCTGCACTTTCACCCTCCTTAAGAACATAGCTGGAGCTTCAGAAATGCCTTCTGAATGAATGATAAATAAAAATAGAATAACATGTAAATGGTTACTAGAATTAACTTAGAAAAGGAACATTTTAGCTAAAACAATTCCAACCACTTGATGAGAATTGATTTGTAACCCTAAGCTAAAAAAACTTGATTATATATGGAAGCTTTATATCCTCATTCCTATATTTATATATAAGGCATTTATTAATTTCTATAGGTAGTAGTATAATCTAACTAGAAGCTCGGAGCATGAAATTTGTGTGTGTTTGGGGGTGGGGGGATGAAAGAAGGGAGAAGGGTCCTTCAGCCTGGGGATAGGGCCTAAACAGGCAGTCAGATATCCCTCTCAAAATCCGGGACCACTGGCTCCTAACTGCTCACCTGCCTGCCTGCCTGATTGGCCTTAACTGCCATCCCCCTCCCTGCCAGCCTGGTCACCCCTACAGGCCTGGTTGCCCCATGCAGCCTGCTGCTCAGTCATTTGATCATCCCTCACTAACCCTGCTGCCAGACTGGTCGCCCCACATAGCCTGCTGCTCAGTCATTTGGTTGCCCCTCACTAACCTCCTGCCAGCCTGGTTGCCCCAAACAGCCTGCTGCTCGGTCATTTGGTTGTCCCTCACTAACTCCTCTGCCAGCCTAGTCACCCCACACAGCCTGTTCGGTTGTCTGTTTGATTGCAATGGTCGCTTAGACTTTTATTATTATAGATATTTCAGAAAGCCCAATTTTCTTAGACAAAGTACAAGTCAGATCAGAATAACACAAATTCTTTGCTTTAGTAAATATGTATTTTTTGTTATGAAAGAATACTATAATTCTTCCCTCAAGTTCTAAATGGTATTAATAACAAAAGAATATCTGTGGAGTGCTTTATCAGACAACAGAGCGGGGGCACTATAAGAAGTCACTGAAAGGTATCAGCACATAATGTAAGAGAAACAAGCACTCATTCCATAGAAAAAAGTGAAATAACAAATCTAGAACAATTTGGTGATACTAAGTACAACCCACTTAGAAAGGACAACATTGGAAAACAGGGAAAATATTAAACATTCTATAAGGGTTTTTGTGAGAAAGAATTATTCCTCACTAGGTACAAATGACATAAATTTCTCAGGTCCACCAATCTTGGGACTCCAGGCTTACCCCTATATTGTCAAAATATGACTGTGGCAGCTCCATGCATCAACTCCATAATTCTCATCCAAGGCCAAAAGGTAAGTTTTTTACATCTATTTTAAAAGAGAAGAAATCTTTACCACAGACTTCTCTTTATGGTTGGGGCCAGAAATGTTTCCTAAACTCAGGTCTACACCAGCCACTAGCAAGGAGAATGAAATTACCAGAATTGTTTCAGATCCAGCCTTCCCCGAAGCTCCCATTAAAAAAAAAAAAAATCTATAAGATCCATAGGTCAATTTCCACCAGTAGGCTATTTTATACTGCCTGCAAACTAAGAATGATTTTCACATTTTTAATGATTATACCTACATAATTATCAATTTGTCTCTTGGCCTACAAAGCCTAAATATTTGCTATTTGAACTTTAAAAAAAATGTTTGCTGATTTCTGTTCTGAAGCAAGGAAGAAAGGGAAAAATGACTACTGGATGAAAGCTCAAATACCTGCTTGAGTCACCACAGATCTTTCAATTGATTCAAAATTGAAAAAAATTTAAGGTTCCCAACTTCCTCTTATACTTAACTTCATCAATACTGCTAATATACCACCTTTGTTTATCCTTTTATCATTCAGTCACAGGATATAATCAAGGATCTCTAAAAAGTGGTCAACCTCATTTTTTATTCCATACTAGAGGCCCAGAACACAAAATTGCATGAGACCCAGACCTGGCACACCAGCATCAAGTCCCTTCTGGTGATTGGTCTTTGGTCATTATGGTGTTACAACTACTGGGTTTTTATTATATAGATTTTCTGAAGTGGCCCAATGCACAGAAGAGCAAAACATGCTTGCCATCCACAGTAAATATACGTTATTTCAGAGGGCAGCAGTAACTGTTTTACATAGCTACAGATGAATCTCCATCCTCTGATTTTTAAAAGGGCAATGTGGAAAAATTTGTATTACTGCTCTAATTCCATTTCCCATAGAAGAAGAGTGATTATTTTGGAGCTAGTGTAACTTTATTTCACTGTGATTCCAGAGAATTGTTTAAAGGAGGTTGTCGTAAGTTTGGATTTATTATTCTAATCTCTATCATTCTATAAGATAAATGACAAGTAATGCACTCTATTGTTGGAAAAATAGAGAAGATTAAATGACTCATGCATGTCACCCACCACAGCAATAGCAATACTGGAAGCACTAAAAGAAGGCCACCTCACGGACAGAATATAGCCTATGACCTGGAAGATCTCCGAGACAACACTGTGTTTGTATTCTTGGGTCTGACAATTCTGACTCACACACTGACAATTACTCACTGAGGCAAAAAATTTGAGCTTAATAACATTTAAAATATTCTTTATATGTAAGAATCAAACTCTTAAAGAAACAAAGAAATATAGTCTTAGATTAATATATAATTGCCTCAATGGTGATCAAGCTGAGTTATCAAATAAATGAGACTGCCACCCACAAGGATTCTTCTAGAGATTTTAAATTAAAATGTATGTATGTACTGCTGTCTCTAATTTGTTTTCAACTTGAAATATATGACAGATTTATTTAATATAAATCATCATTAATTTGCTCTCCATATTTTAAAGTCATAAAACTTTAATTCTTAATATTATTTGGAACTACCAACATACATACTTATTGAAGAAATCTGGGAATGTTAAATCAGTTTTTCTGATCAAGTCTTTTTTAGAACTAGTTCTTTCTATTTTCTTCTATCAAAACATCCACTATTAGGATATGACAGAGGATGCCATCAGAAATGCTTACTATTCATCACTAAAGAGGCTATTTTCACTAAAGTACAGAAACTGCCTCAAATAAGAAAAATGCTACATTTAATGTATTATACTCCAATTGTATAAGGTGTCAGAAAAATAACAGATGTCTGGCAATTTTAGAGAAGAAACAGATTCCCTCTCTGCCCTCCCTCCTTGTTGTATCTAGAGATAGTAACCTGAGGTATACTGTATATCTTTATTTCTATCTGAGTAGTAATAATAATTTTCCTGAAGAGGCTTAATTGGATAAATGATAGAAATTTCAATGGTATTTGGCTTAAAATTTTTTAGGACATAAAATTATGATTCAAACATGCAAAACAGTCCTGAAACCAGCAAGCAGACTATAAGGAACTGGGTAAGGAGAATCTTTCAGTGTGAAATAATCTAGTCTCAAAGAGCTATGCTTGAGGCTCAGTTCATTTCTCTATTAAATTTAAAGCTATCATTGTCCATATCATTCATTTGGTAGGTAATCATGAACTGTTCCGTGACATTTCTGTAATCAAGCATTTACTGTTAACTCACATTGTAACTTTATTTTAATTAAGAAAACATATGTATGTCTAAATCTTAACCTGATTTTAAGTACCCAAGAGCTGACACTAATCTTTGTATTCCTTTAGCTAGAGTGACAATGTGTATTTTTCCCCCAAATTAGGACACCTTGTAGTGAAAGTGAACAATAAAAAAAAATTAATAGGCGTTAATGAATATACAATAGAGGAACAAAAGATAGGAATCTAGAATAGACTATAACCTGATCTAACTAACCTAATCATAACTTCAAAACAACAGGTGGCAGGCATATTATAACTTCTGTAGTCCGGAGATAAAAATAATCATGCCTCCTTACAGAAATATTAAAAAGCCATTTTTATTGAATACTGCTAAATGATCATACCAGCTAGTATATGTGTACCTTGAGTCTATATTTCTGTAACTGGTTTTCTAAGAGAAAGTATCTTACTGAAGCAGGATTCTGTTCACCCCGACCTATTCAAAACTTTCCAATGGCTCTCCAAGTACTATGAGAACAAAAGCAAAACTCTCCAATTGAGACTATCAAGATTTTGCTTCAAACTATCTTTTCAGATTTTCATTATTCCTTTTCTGTGCCCAAAGACTAATCATAACTTCTAACAAATATATTCTTTTTAGCTAAAATTGAATGTATTGTTATTTGTGAATCTTCAAAATTCATGTATGATTTAAAATGAAAAAATCAAGTTCTCTGAAAAGAGGGATGCATAAATATTAAAACAGGATATAATTTGTTTAGTAAAGGGGTTCTTACCTTCTCACAAACCCTAAGTGCCTGAGAAATAACTCCATGAGCATAGCTGATTAGACTAGAGGGTGCCTGTCCAACAGCTATGCTGAACAAACTGAAGTCTCATTCATATTCTCTTTTTCTCTGACAAGTATGCCTGCCTATGTTATATATTTAATATGTTTAATTTAACTGCACATGCACCTGAACTTTGTTTCCATCACCAAGCTTTGAACAAAAGAATGCTTTGGCTTATATAATTATTACTACGTTCTTCTAAGTAAAACAAATTAATTACTGGTATTAACTCTCCCTGTCCAATTCTCTGCACTCTCTGATGTATTAACAGCCTTTGCTTGAGGACTGATGCATCATGAAGAGGGGAAGGCAGCATGGTAGTGGAAGCAGTGTAAGAGCGCAGGATCCTCATCAAGGCTGGGGCTGCTTGTTCTGAAGGTGTTTTTAGAATCAAATGGGAAACCATGAGTTGTCTAAAAATCAAACTAAAACCACAAAGGAACAATAAGCAATCAACAATGGGTCCACAGTAGCTAAGTTGGGTTTTTACTAATGCATTAGTCATCAGAAAAACAAACCCTGAGGGACAGTAGTCTGTCTTAGAACCAGGGAATAAGTGAATGGGAGGATGGCAATTGGTATCTATTGGTTCATAATCCTGATTAAATATGATCCCCTTTTAATGTATGTAATAGCCGGTACTCTGAATTCAGTGGAACTGTAGTGGAAAAATTAGAGACAATATACTAGTTTAAAAGTTATTCTACATTACTGTTAGGTTGTTTAAAATAATACATATCCCACTGATGAATTTTGACATTATTGATAATCAGAATGTGAACATGAAGGGCAGAGATTGAGAACCATAGACCTAGAGTAATGCTAGGATAGGCTATGAAATAACGTTATTTTTCACTGAACCTTCATGAGATAAAATGGCTCATGGGAGACCACAGATATTTTCCCAATATGAAGAGCATTATTCATGGTTTTTAAGGGACATTATAAATGACTCAAGATATTTTTTAAAAATAGGTCAATGATAGACATATGATGCTCTTAAGTATAGTAGGAAGCCCACTAAGCTTGAAAAGCAACATGACATTATTTATATAACAATACAGTATGGTACCCTCAAAACAGGTTTAAATCTGTAGAACACCATTCCCTTTCATGCTAGCTCATCTTGATTTTTTAATCAAAAACAAGTGTTGTTTTTGGATGATGCACCTCATGAATATACACGTGCTCATTTGTAAATTATAGCTAAGCAGTACTGTACTAATCTCTCTATATAAAAGCCTGACTGTTCGACTGGTAGCTATGACACGCACTGACCACCAGGGGGCAGATGCTCAATGCACAGGCATGGAAATATGGAATACTCTGATGACTCTCAGAGGGAAGGGGGGAAGGTGAGGGTGAGAATAGATTAACCAAAGATCTGCTATGCATAATAGAGGCCCTATGCGTGGATTTGTGCGCCGGTGGGATCCATCAGCCTGGCCTGCAGGGATCAGGCTGAATCGTGCACCAAGCCTCCAACATCCCCTGAGGAATCCTCGATTGCAAGAGGGTGCAGGCCAGGCCAAGGGATCCCACCAGTGTACAAATCCGTGCACCAGGCCTCCAGTACATAATAAATACATATAACACTTGTGCAAAAAAAATTTATAAAGAATGGGAAAGAGATGAAATAATTAAAATTTTAAAATATTTTAATTACTAACGGTACAAAGTATCTTTTGGCTCAATTTAAAAAAAAAATCACCTGCAAAATCTTATAAAAAACTGTAATGTAGATTTCAGGGACTGATTCTAAGTTCATTTTCAATAGTTGGTCCCAATAGTTGAAAAGGTTCTACCTAGATATGCAGAACCACTGAAAAGGTTCATGCCTTCTAAAATCACATTGCTTATTTTTAATGTAATTCACTGATTACACTAAGGTTTTATTTTAAATTCTGTTAGCAAAATTGCCTGTTGATGTTCTCACAAATTTATTAGGAGATGCTGCATTATAATGTTTTTAATAGATAAAAAATCTAATCACAAATTAAGAAGAACTTTTAAAACATTTTAGAAATTTGTTTTCTCAAGTTTTTAAATTATGTAGATACAACAGCTGGGTGAATATATCATTGTTGGGCAACAAAATAAAAAGAGTGAACATTTTCTAAAATTCTATTTTCAAAATATCTTTTTAATTTTTAAAAGTTTCTTTTAAAACTCAGTTTACTTTCTCATTCGCTCAAAAATATGTAACTTTTACCTTTATGGGTCTAATTATGTTTCTTTTTTTTAAAAAAATACCTACATATAAGTAATGGTCATTTGTCATTAAATTACCAGCAAATTTTGAACTCTTATTTTCATTTAAAAAAGTACAACACTATGACAATTTCTGAAAATATTAATTCATAAAATAGCCAGACAAGCTCTTTTGCTATAAGACTGTCATGGCCATTCTCTCTGATTATCAACAATGGTATTCATAAGGGTTCTACTGTTTAGGATAATGTCCATAAATCTACTGATTTGTACACATGTAAAGTGCAATATGTCACAACATGCTGAAAGTGAACAAATGAGTTTTTCCCTGTCTGGGTTATGTTTTGTACTTTCCATATATTTAGGAGGAATTTTGGTCATTTTCATAATATAAAATATATAAGTATATTTTGAGATAAAAATGTTCAGTACATTGCTATTTAATTCGATAATCTACTTTAAAATAGAAGTTTATTTTATTGACTTTCATTTACTTTACAGCACTGTGCTGTAGCCTCCCAGTCAATTCCTCCCTCTCAAACTCTTATTTTGCTTAGGAAACATCTTGGCGTAGACGTGACTCAGGTTGATGCCTGGACCCAATGAGGTTGCCGGCTACAACCTATGTATTAAGTATTAATACACTTCCAAGTTCTTTATTCTTCAATAAAGATTAGTATTTTAACAAATTAAAATTCTTTAGTGTGGAGGGTATTTGAAAAAAATTACCAGTATGAGTGTGAAGGAATACAGATATTCTTTAAAATAAGTGGGTGAGACTTTGACTATCATTGCCGTAAACCATCACTGCAGTTAACTATAAAATACATTAATTCCAGTATTAACATAAAATAATGTAAAGTTGAAATATATTTCAAATATTAAGACTGCAATTACATTTTACTACTTTATAGAAGAATAACAGTAAATTACAATAAAACACAAATTAATTTCACTAGGAACAAGATTTAAATCAGCTTTTTAAGGAGAATCAATGAATTCAAATACATACTAACCCTCTTTTATAAAATTGCTTTCTCTCTGATTTTCCTGAAGAAATTAACAGTCTTAATTAAGAGCAGTTAGCTACTCAGTGCCAAGTCTGGCACTTCATTTCAGGCGCGTGTCTTACCTTTGCTCCGTGCTTATGCAGAACTTCCATGACATCATTGTGAGCTCTTTCTGCCGCAACATGCAGCGGTGTCATGAAACTAGGAGCGGGGAGAGGAAGGAGTGGTTTACTAACTTTTATCGCATTTCCCCTTTAGGAACTGAACACCTGCAATTATACTTACTCTTTATTTTTTTCGTTAACATTTGCTCCTTTTCTAAGTAACAATTCTGTCACTTGCTTTCGTTTGGGATGCAGGGAGGCCACAACACAGTGCTGTAAATAAAAGTCAACAAAATGAAGTTCTATTTAAAGGAAGATTTCTGAATTAAATAGCAATGTGCTGGACGTTGTTATCTCAAAATATACTTATATATTTTACATTATGAAGATGATCAAAATTCCTCATAAATGCACTGGAAGTATAAAATATAACCCTGGCAGCAAGGTGAAATTATGCTCTTGGTTAAGCACTGAGAAATACTTTATCTTTTCCTTTAGCCAATAAATAATTATCCAGTCCATATTTACTTGTAGGTATCAGAATACTGGCACTCCAAAGCTACAAAAATCTGTAACTAAATTTCTCAATTTTTCATTAGACTGTCAGCCACATAATCAGTATTTCTCCATCTCTTTCACAGAGGTACTCCTAGCACTATAGAATAAATAAGCCTTTATGCCCAGGGGCAGGCACGAAGGTAAGAGACCTCAAAGAGCTTAGAGGGAGACATATTCTCAGAAATTCTATGTTGTATCCTATATTTATGTAAGTTTTATATTCAACTTCATTTTATATTAATGTCTGTATTAAAATTTAAAAAGTAAAAAACTAATTTCTAATGAACACTCCAAAAAGCAGGTCAAGATTATTCTGTGACTTTGAGTATCACCTGGGATAATACTGTGTAGCATGAATGTCTCTGAACCCCCGTTTTAGAGCCATATATTTGGATGTACACAGAATTGGCCCATTTCAGTTTGATAACTCTTTTATTGTTTCCACATGTTTTAATGACAGTTTCACTATTTTTGAGCCAGATATATGAGAGAATGTTAACTGAAGTATATATAGAGGCATCACAAATGTTTCAATTTTAAAGACAACTGGTATGGTCTGGAACAAAAAAAAATGCACACTCTTACCACTTTCTATAATGAATGTAATAATTCTTTGAATATGATTGCTCAAAAGAATAATACAAGTATCTTTGAAAATACTTTAATCTTTTACAGAGAATAAATACGATTACTCAAAAGGATAACTGAAGTATCTCTGAAAATACTCTAATCATCTATAGAAAACAAATATATTTATCAAGTAATCACAAGAAAAAGAAGAATTTATAGAGAAAAATCACATCTTGTATTTATGAAAGCATTGGCCACAAAGGTGGATTTGTTACAATATGGTTGGGTAAAGGCAAATGTAAAATTAATTCCCAAATCAAGTTTGAGCAAAAGTCTATTCTCTCACCTATGAAAGCAACAGCCTCTTGAACCAAATTAAAAATCAATGCAACCATTAAAATGCAAATCCCTGTCATTTCAGATTCCACAGTTACTCTAAGGTTTCTGAAGTAAAAATCATATTTTGTGCTCACACTGCAATTATCAACCCACAAGATGGATTAACAATAAAATCTTACCAGTGCAGTTTCATGAGACTGTGGTTGTTTGAAATTAATGATTTCCAACGCAAGTGTTTTTTTAACTTTGGCTAGGTCTGCTTCTCTGGCTGCTTGTAGTAAAGAATGACCTTTAAATTCATCTGTTAATAAAATAATGGTTGAAATAAAATTTTTAAATTTATAAAAATCATTAGCATAATTATAAATTAAGACAATTATTAACTTCACAAAGTCCTCTATTTTAGCAACAGCAGCAGCATGGCGATACGATGATGAAGGTGCAAAGGATGAGGGTGTAGGTTAATGAAAAATTAGGAATTATGTATGCTCTGAAATAAGGCTTTTTATACTCCTCGAGTTCATAAAGATAGACATACCAATATACTCACTCCAGGAAAGTTTTCACACAAGCAACCTAACTGTCCGCCAAATGGAAATTAGTTTAATAATTTGTGAACACTTACATACTTTATACAGTTCTTAAAAAAAAAGACAGACCAACACTTAATGACATGAAAGCATATATTATTAAATGAAAACTCAAGTAACAAAAGATGAAGGATAGGACGACCGAATTTTTGTGGGCTGTACTACTACTATTACCTCCACCAATAAATGTAATGTAATGATTATTGCTATAATTAAGTAAGGGATTTTTAAATTAATTACATAAATAAGAACCCAAATACCCTTATTTATTAAAAACATATAGTCTTATTTTTCTATTTCACAAGTTTGGTTTATATTCTGATATGACAACTTATTAACAAAAAGCTGAAAATTGTTATCCAAAAACTCAGATGACCAACAAACATATAAAAAGATACTTGAGAGAATTATTAACTGTCATATGTAAGGAGTAGGATCCTGACAATTGCAAAGTAAGGTGATGTACTGAACACTGATTTCAAGTAAAAAGTATGGTTTTGCTTGGCTTATCCATTAGTCTAGAGAAATTTAAACTGAATTCAAATGATCAGCATTTTACATTATTTCTACCAAATCATAAAAATTATCTTATGTAAATGTGGGCAAGTGATTTCACTTGGGCTATAACACACAAAAGAAGTAAAACAGAATTATGCAAACTTGATGACATCTATTATTACTAACAGCACAGGAATATAAGCTCTATGAATTCAGATTTCTTTTCTGGTTTTATTCGGATGTATTTCCAGTGCACAGATTATAGTAGGCATTCAATATATGGTTATTGATTAATATCCTTTATAAAAAAGGGAGAGGGGAACCTCAACTTGTGAATTAGAATTAGGCTTGAATAAACACAAAATATATATAGTATATAAATTTAAGATTCCTGTGGAATCAAGAAGACAAGCTTATGATCAGACATGATGATTATAAACTAGTGTATATATAAGAATGGAAGCATATCATCCAAGTTGGACAAAACACCAGCCCTTAGAACTAAACAAAAGTGACATAGTCTAATTTGCAAGCAAACAATTTTGACTTCAGGATATAAATACATACAAGTCAATCTCTCCCGGAGCTCAGGAGTTGGAGCCATATCCACAGCACTTTTCCCATGGCAATTGACCAATGTGGGATCAGCACCATGGCTAAGCAACAAAGAGCACACTTCTACGCGATTCTTGGAAGCAGCCTCATGCAGAGGAGTAAACTGCCAGAGATCCATAGCATTAACACAGGCTCCATGCTGAATTAAGAAAAAAAGTTTTAGGTCAGTAATCATTTTGCTAGATTAGATAGAACTCAGAAGACAATTATTTCACTGTAAAATTCAGTTACAACTCTTTGAAATGTCAGCAATATTTTCATTTCAGCTTTTAAAAATAGTTTAGGGCAATGATAACATTTTAAAAACTGCTTTTCTTAAAAATTTTATTCACTAATCCTATATAATAAAGAGGTAATGTGCAAATTAACCCTCACACCTTCACAAGATGGCTGCCTATGACCAGGTCGGCAGGGGAGGGCAGTTGGGGGCAACAAGGCCAGCAGGGAGGGCAGGAAGAGGCAACCGGGCTGATGGTGGGGGATGAACAGTTAGGGGTGACCAGGATGGCGGGAGGGGGGTGCAGTTGGGGGCAACCAAGCTGGCGGGGGGAGGGGGAGGCGGTAGTTAAGGGTGATTAGGCTAGAAGGGGATCAGTGAGGGTTGACTAGGTTGGCAAGGGGGGGCAGTTGGGGGAAAGTTAGGGTTAATCAGGCCTGGATGCAGAGGCAGTGAGGGGTGATCAGGCCTGTGGGGTGGGGTGGGGGAGCAGTTAGGGGCGACCAGGCAGGTAGGCAGGTGAGCAATTAGGAGCCAGCGGTCCAGGATTGGGAGAGGGATGCGACTACCAGTGAAGGCCGAATATCCAGCAGTTAACCCCAAGGGGTCCCAGATTGGAGAGGGTGCAGGTTGAGTTAAGGGAAACCCCCCGGCAGAGCACCAATTTCGTGCACCAGGCCTCTGGTAAACACATGAAAACTCATGACGAGTTAAAAAGAGTAAATTAAATTCACTATTTTTTATTTCTTTTACCTTTAGTAGCAGTTCTGTGACTTCATAATGTCCATATGAACATGCATTATGAAGAGGCACAAGTCCACTAAATGAAAAAAGGCAAATTAAAATACTGAAATTTCAAACAACTTACAGCCATTTATCCAAGAAGTGCTACACAACAAAAATCTAATAAATCCTAATACAATTATGTTAAAAATATTTTGAAATATTTTTTCCACATAAAATATTTTGATGGGGTCTTTCGGTTTTTTTATATATAATATCGTGTTATCTGCAAATAAGGACAGCTTTACTTCTTTTCCAATTTGGATGCCTTTTATTTCTTCTTCTTGTCAAATTGCAATGGCTAAAACTTCCAGTACTATTTCAAACAGGAGTGGTGAGAGTGGGCATCCCTGTCTTGTTCCTGTTCTTAGGAGTAGTAGTTTTAGTTTTTGCCCATTGTATATGATGTTAGCTGTGGGTTTATCACATATGGCTTTTATTATGTTGAGATATGATCCTTCTATTCCCACCCTGTTGACATTAATCAAGAAAGGGTGTTGGAATTTGTCAAATGTTTTTTCTGCATCAATTGATATGACTACGTGATTTTTATCTCTCAATTTGTTTATGTGATGTATCATGTTTATTGATTTGCAGATATTGTACCATCCTTGCATCCCTGGGATAAATCCTACTTGGTCATGGTGTATGATCTTTCTGATGTAGTACTGGATCCAATTTGCCAGAATTTTGTTGATGATTTTGGCATCTATGTTCACGAAGGATACAATAGTCTGTAATTCTCCTTCATTATGTTGTCTTTATCTAGTTTTGTTATTAGAATGATGCTGCCTTCATAGAAGGAGCTTGGAAGTGATCCTTCTTGAATTTTTTGGAATCATATGAAAAGGACAGGTTTTAATTCTTCCTTGAATGTTTGGTAAAACTCCCCTGTGAAGCCATCTGGTCCCGGGCTTTTGATTGCTGAAAGCTTTTTGATGACTACTTCAATTTCTTCCATAGTTATTGGCCTATTTAGATGTTTAGATTCTTCCTGATTGAGTTTTGGAAGGTTATATTTTTCTAGGAATATGTTCATTTCCTTCAGGTTGTTCAGTTTGTTGGCATAGAGTTGTTCATAGTATTTTTTAACAATACTTTGTATTTTGATGGGGTCTGTTATTTCACCTCTTTCATTTCTAATTTTGTTTATTTGGATCCTCTCTCTCTGCTTCTTGGTGAGCCTAGCTAGAGGTTCATCAATCTTGTTTATCCTTTCGAAGAACTAGCTCTTGGTTTTGTTGATCTTTTGTATTGTTTCTTTGGTCTCTGTGTTGTTTATCTCTGCTCTGATCTTTATTATTTCCTTCCTTCTGCTTACACTGAGCTTTTCTAGTTACTCTTTCTCTTTGAGTTGTAGGGTTAGGTAATTTATTACCACTGTTTCTTGTTTTTTTGCAGTAGGCTTATAGAGCTATGAACTTCCCTCTCAAGACTACTTTCACTGTGTCCCCAGATTTTGGATTGCTTTGTTTTCATTGTCATTTGCTACCATGATGTTTTTTTATTTCTTCCTTGATCTCTCTGGTAACCCAGTCGCTGTTTAGTAGCATGCTGTTTAGTCTCCATGTGTTTGATTTCTTTTTTTAAAAAAAAATATTATTTTATTGATTTCTTTTTTACAGAGAGGAAGAGAGAGGGATAGAGAGTTAGAAAAATCGATGAGAGAGAGAGAGATCAATCAGTTGCCTCTTGCACACCCCTTACTGGGGATGTGCCTGCAACCAAGATACATGGCCTTGCCCGGAATCGAACCTGGGACATTTCAGTCCGCAGGCCGACGCTCTATCCCCTGAGCCAAACCAGTTTCAGCTGCTTGATTTCTTTGTATTGTTTTTGTTGTAGTTGATTTCCAGTTTTATGCCACTGTGATCTGAGAAGATGTTTGATATGATTTCTATCTTCTTGAATTTTAAGAGACTTTGCATATGACCCAACATATGGTCTATCTTTGAAAATGACCCATGTGCACTTGAGAAGAATGTATATTCTGTGGCTTTGGGGTGAAATGCTCTGAAGATGTGAATTAATTCCATCTGGTCTAGTGAATCATTTAGGATTAAAGTTTCTTTGCTGATTTTTTGTTTAGAGGATTTGTCCAATGGTGACAGTGGGGTATTAAAGTCTCCTACTATGATTGTATTGCTGTCAATCTCTCCTTTGATATCCTCCAGGAATTTTTTAATGTATTTGGGTGCTCCTGTATTTGGTGTGTATATGTTTAGCAGAGTTATTTATTTTTATTGGATTGCTCCCTTTAGTATTCTAAAGAGGCCTTCCTCATCTCTTGTTATGTCCTTCACTTTGAGATCTAATTTGTCAGATATAAGTATTGCTACTCCAGCTTTTTATTTTCATTTCCATTTGCATGAAAAAACTTTTTCCATCACTTCACCTTCAGTCTTTGTGCATCTTTTTTTTAGAGTTGGGTTTCTTATAGATAGCAGATATATAGGTCATATTTTTTTATCCAATCTGTTACCCTATGTCTTTTGATTGGGGGCATTTAATCCATTCACATTTTAAGTTATTATTGATAGGTACTTATTTGTCACCATTTTTATTCTTTCCCGTGCTCCTTCTTCGCTTCCTACTTCTTCTTCTTCTTTCTTCTTTCTTCTTCTTCTTCTTTTTTTTTTTACAGCAGATCCTTTAGCAAGCATTTCTTGCATTGCTGAAATAAATTGGTGGTAATAAATTTCCTTAGTCCTTTTTTGTCTGTGAAGCTCCTGATTTCACCCTCAATTTTGATTGATAACCTTGCTGGGCACAGTATTCTTGAATTCAGACCCTTCCTTTGCATGACTTTGTATATTTCATTCCATTACTTTCTGGCCTGATGAGTTTCTGTTGAGAAATCAGTCGCTAGTCTGATGGAGGTTCCTTTGTAGGTAACTTTCTCTCTCTCTCTCTCTCTCTTTCTCTCTCGTTGCCTTTAAGATTCTTTGTCATTGGTGTTTGCCAATTTAATTATAATGTGCCTTGGCATTGGTCTTTTGGCGTTCATTTTGCTTGAGATTCTTGGATTTGTGTAGATTTTTTCTTCCCTATATCAGGGAAGTTTTCTGTCATTATTTCTTCCAATAGGTTTTCTATTCCTTGCTCAGTTTCCTCTCTTTCTGGAACCCCTATTATGTGGATGTTGTTTTGTTTCGTGTTGTCACAAAGTTACCTTAGGCTTTCCTGCTTTTTAAATTTTTTTTTCTAGAAGCTGCTCTACTTGGGTATTTTTTTCCTACTTTGTCTTCTATCTCACTAATGTGGTCCTCTGCTTCTTCTAGCCTACTCTTGATGCCTTCTATTTAGCTCTTTACAGCAGTGATGTCATTTTTCATTTCTTCTTGGTTCTTCTTCATTTCCTTTTTGTTCTTACTCATATTGTCAAATTTGTCTTCCCTTCTTTTCAGCCACCTTATGACCATTTCTCTGAATTCTTCTCTGGCAGGTTGCTTGCCTACAATTCATTTACTTGCTTTTCTGGTGATGCCTGCTTTTCTTTCATATGCAGGCTGTTTCTTTGTCTCCCCATGGTCTTTCTTCTATGGATGTCTGGTTATGTAGCTCTTTCTCTCCTCATCTCAGGTGAAATCCAATCTTTCCGTGGTGGAGTGTAGAGCTCCTCTGAATTCGCGTGTTTGCGCCAATTGAGGACTAGTGTTCTGGGCTTTGCAGCTGCTCAGTGGGTGCCTGCAGTTGTAGCTGTAGATTCTCAGGCTTCCGATAATATCCACTCTCCCCTTCAAGGTGGCGCGGTCTCTGCGTCCAAGCTGGCGGCTCCGGGAGGGAACCCAACAGTAGTAGGAGCTGCTTGGTCAGGAGAGCCCCATCCAGCAGTCCCCCACCTTCTCCTGGAGTTTAGCTGTCCCTCAACTTGCCAACAAGCACTCCCTGTGTGAACTTCAGCTGTTCCCACTGTCTGCTCTGGGACAAGGCTCAGGACATGTCCGTCTATTCTGCTGCCATTATTTCCCCCTCAATTTGTCAATTTTTTAACATACACATTCAGAAAACCTACTTTATCATTTATTTTAAACTATTTAATACAATGATTCAAAGCACAGATAATTTAACCTTTTGTATTTCCTTTGTATTTTGTGTATATAATCCTTAAATATAATGATAAAAACACCAATTAGAGAAGCATTTAGGCAAAATGAAGTACATGTGCTGACAATTTCATGCCTTATACGTGAAGTGTTTACATTAAATAAAGGTTAATTGATAGAGAATTGAATATCCCTACTCTTTTGTTTCATTTTCAAAGTAAGTACCAGCACAAGAATTAAATATTCAAACTACTATAACGTGCATTTCAAAGTATCTTTCTACATGAGTCAAAGACCCCCTTTTTTGTTCTGTACTCTTGATGACTCACCTATTGTACACCCATCTGTTTTCAGACAAGCACAAGGAAACAGAGATGTACAAGAACATCAGGCATTTGTATCCCTATACTATCGGGACACCATTCACATATGGCACAAAGCCTGGTGCAGGCAAGAGAAAACAGAGTACGGAAAACAGCAGATTTGGAATGAATGGATTTCCCTTGGGGTAATTGTCTCAAGTACTGAGTTCTTTCTTCATTTCTGTTTCCTGACATGGAAAGGGGCAAACTGAAAGAAACGCCCTCCAGGGCTTCATTTCTGTATGCTGCCAATCACAAGAGGGTAATATGAATCTATTGACCTGGGTTGTAAGGTCAAATTATCTTTTACATCTTAAGGTGGGATAATGAGAAATGTTAGCCCCCCTCTCCCCCCACTGGACAGCAAACTTGATTCATATGCCCCTGGAGACTACAAAGGAAACTTGTACAAAATTTCCCAAAATACACTTACTCATAAAGTAAATAACGTAACTTCTTTCTTGCTCCCTCTGCCCCAACCCTCCAATCCCTACCACATCAACCTTCATAAGGATCTTTTAGGTTTTCCAAGTGCAGATGTTCAAGATTTCATCAGAAAAGAAAAACAAATTATACTTATGATTTTGGTTTATTAATAAAAGATAATCTTTTCATTCCAGATGAATGATAGCTATATTAATAGATTATCATAATTTTCAATTTGTCTTATCTTTCTGAAATGCAACTTGAGTTAAAACAATAATTACAATTGAAACAAATTTTAAATACTAGAACTTCAATAAAATTAAACCAATTCAGGAAACTATTATGAGAAGTAGAATGTGAAAATATAAAATCAAAGTTGCAAACATTCTTAAAATGCTATACAAGCTGTAAAGAAATGGTCTATATGATTTTTTTTTGCCTAGTCTTCAACAACTTCAGCATATTGGACATTGAAAACAAAGCATAACACTTCATGAGCAAAACTATTAAAGGAAATAAATTGCTACACCTACCCTTTGTCTTTCGCATGAACATCAGCACCATGCTGAAGCAGCAGCTGTACTATGCGAACTCTGTTGTAGCCCGCGGCAAGATGTAAAGGCGTAGACTAGAAAACAGAAGAAAAACACACCCACTCCTGTATTTGTTTAGCTTTAACACAATGAATATTAACAAACACAAGACATACTGAGTTAAAGTGTCAAAATTTCTTATTTCCTAATTGAATGAGAGAGAATTCATTCACTTCAGGAGTAAATTCTAACTTCAGTGCCATGCCCCTGGTTTCTCCTATTTTTTAAAAATTATTATTATTGTTTAAAGTACTACATATAGTATTACATGTCTCTTTTTTCCCCCACTGACCTCCCCGCCACCGCCACGTCCACCCCGCAGCACATGCCCTCAGCCCCCTAGTGTCTGTGTCCATTGGCTATGCTTACATGCATACATACAAAGCCCTACTATAACCTCTCCATGTTTATTCCTTCTTTCTAGCATGAACCAAAGACATGTCAGGGCTCACATCCCTCATAACCGAAAACACGCTTCTTTGTCCTATTTAAATCTTGTCCACCTTTCAAGTTCTAACTTTTCAATTCCAATTCTATCAAAAAGACTAACTTAAAGATGTAGCTTTCAAAATTTCTCTTTAATAGGAAAGGTTGAAAAGATGTTGCAATATTTAAACTTTAAGTAAATAAGTAGCAATATCACAATGTCAGCATTTGCCATGTATCTGGCACAATGTTAAGTGCTAGGGATAGATAGCATGGGCATAAGAAAGTTCCATACTGTGACTTTAGGAGTTTTCTTATTCCTTAAAAACAGAAAGTCCCTAAATGAAATATATATAAAATAATTTTCTTATGTAGGAGGACAAAGGATTAGGGGGAAAAAGTTTATTTCTGAGGAGTCAACTAGAGAAAGACAAATACAAATAAATGTGATGACTACAAAGGGAAGTTCAGGGTGGCGTGAGAGGCTAGAGGACATATACTAAACCACTCCAGAGGTGAGTAGAAAGGAGTGGGGTCAGGGAAGAGTCTCAGAAGAATTACTTCCAAAAGGAGACGAGCATAAACAAATCACTGAGGCAAAAGGATGGGGAACTTTATTCCAGGTAGTGTGGAGAACACATATTAATACCCAGTGGACATGTTACAATTGAGAAACTAAAAAAATTTCAGTGGTTAAGTATAGTATGAGATTGGGAGAGATTATAAGAACAATGGGAAACCCTTGAAAGACTTTAAGCAGAAAATTACTTAAGACTAAAATTTTAGAAAGAACACTCCAGTTACTCTATAGATAACACATTGGAGGGGGAGGGCAAACCCAATGGCAGGCAGACATGAAGAGAAGACTGCAGGACTAATCTAGGAGAGTTAATGACAGTTAGCAAAATTCGTAGCAGCATCCAAGCAGAGGTAGCTGAGCTATGGGAGTGGATGAATTCCCAGGGAGAGTGAGTATAGAACAAGAAGAACGAGATTTTCCACGTAGTCATTCTAATGTGAATGCTAATTATGCAAACTAAATAGAAAGCACATAAAAATCTGTAAAATGCATGCAATAAATTTGAGGAAATAGTAGAAAGAAAAAAAAACCAAAAAAAAAACCACACATACACAAAACACAAAAACGAACAGTACAAATTGAGAACAAAGGATGATTTAAACAAGCTTATACTACTACTACTAAGAGCCCAGAAGTATTTCCTCCAGAAAAATATTTACAATTTAACATTATATATCGAATGTTATCTTCTGATACAAAGCAATTAACATAATGTGGCCTAGACCAGTGTTTGGCAAACTGCAGCTCCCGAGCCACATGCGGTTTGTAAGCCGCAGTTTGCCGCTCTGTTGACTAATAAGTTTGCCGACCACAGGCCTAGACTACAGGTATAGTTACCACATAGTGCCAGCTTTACATCCCAATTGTCAAGTGGCAAAGTGACGATAAAAGTAATTTTCTAAATGCTAGGATAATTAATAGAGTGTAATTTCAGTTTTGAAAAAAATAAAGCAGACCCATTCGTAAAATACATATGCTATTTGATATTTTTGTGATGGTTGTAAACTAGTAAATATAAGAATCCAACATTTAAAATATTATACTCTGCCAGTTTATACTCCTTAGATTTATTCTTAAAAGATATTTTCTTTTTTGGAAATGTTTTAAAAGTCACTGATAAAAATGTTTTAAAAGTCATTTTAAATGTTTTAAAAGTACAGTGATAAAGTATGTAATAATTGTAAATACAAAAAGTCTTTCTAAAAACCTACCTAAATATTAGTTTGCTATAAGAAAAATACTATTACTAACATTTTCATATTGTAAAACATTTACAAAAGAGAATCCTTACTTAAAGAAAACTCCAAATTCAAAGTTTTCTTCTTAAAACCAGGCCTTTGAAAAGAAGTCATATATATCTCTGGTTTTTCTGATACAGATCTGCAGGGCAGTAGGAAGCATTTAAGGTAGCTTTAAGTTATCCTACAAGCCTAGCTGCAATAGTGACAACTACAACTCTGTGATAAAGCTGTGAGTGCAACTTTTAACACAGGTCCAGGTAGCACAATATAAGAAAATGAATAAAGGCTTTTAGGTTCTTGCTTTGGTATTTTTTTTTAAACAAAAACATGTACTTGTTTAGTAATTAAAAAGAAAGATAAAAGTGCTTTGAAAAAGTGAAATAACTTCTAAAAAAGTTAAAGGCTTTCCAGTAACAAAATATTTTCCCACTTAAATTTAATTTCACATATGATTTCTTAACAAATTCAAGCAACAATGGAAGATAAAATATTCCTAAGGATTAAAAAGAAAAAAAAATCTTACAGATCAGTTATTAGCTTTGGAAAAGCTATATACTATCATGTGCCTAGAATACCAAAATTTAATTTTTGGATTTTTTGTTTCCACTGAACAAAGAAATCATGATAACTACTTCTCAAGATTTAAATGTGTTATCACATAACCAATCCCAAGGGAATTTTAGAATTTACATTTTAACACAAAGCACATAATGCTATCTCACAAATGACAGCTGGGTACAGGGAAAGAGTTGCCTAATCTAGTGGTGCTGAGAAAGCTTCTGAGGTTAACCATTACCATATAAAAAGAATATCCCAACCTCTGTAGCACTTTTCATCTGGGAATTGTACAATATTATAAAATTTAATTCTTAATTTCTCGTGATTATTATTATCCTATTTTTATCATGTACAAAGTTTGGGACATTCCTTAAACAAGATTTTAAAATGAGATTCCAAAATATCAATACTCCAGAATGATTTATCCTTTCCTTTTATTCTGTCTTTGCACAATACTTTTGCAATAAAAACACCAAAAAAAAAAAAAAAAAGAGAGAGAGAGAGAGAGAGAGAGAGAGAGAGAGAGAGAGAGAAATTATCAAAGACTGGTTTAAAAACTGCTATAATCTCTCCCTAATACTTGTCACAAAATAATATAGTTATTTATTTATGTATCTGTCTCCTATAATCTACTCTGAGCTCATTGAGAATGGAGAATGTATCTCAATTTTATGTTTTAAGGACTAACATAGTATTTTATATATAGTAGGATATTAAAAAAATGAAAGGTATTACCAGCTTTTTATTTACATTATCAAGAAATTTCTGAACAGAAGACACGAATACTTCAGCTTGGTGAATCTGACTTTAAATTTGTGTGAAAGGTTTACAACTGCATTTCTATGCAGGCCTGCATGATGTTTGATGCACTCCCTAGGAAAGGACAAACCACAACTGTGAAGCCATGATGTAAGTCATCAGAGAGCTGTCTAACCTCATAATGTATCGTGTATTCTGGCTTTCAGATGGAGATTCAGTTTGATATAAATCAAAAACCCTCTGGGATTTTTCAGACCAGGTGACCAACTTATACTGGTTTGCTGAAGACTTCCCTGGTCCCAGGAAACCCATGCAAACTGAAATGGTTGGTCACCCTACCTAGCCAGACTTAGTGCTAGACGTGCACACACAGTCAGAAAATTGTGTGTGCTTGTGTGCGTGGATACACATATGCAAGGGTACACATGAGATACATCAAGGGTACATCAAGAGATAACAAAAGGTACTACTCTTTCTATCTAACAATTCATCCTATATAATAAAAGGCTAATATGCAAATTGTCCCCTTTGACCAGGAGTTCGACCAGGGGGTGGGTTGGATAGTCAATGCCCGTGGCCCCTCCCCCTTGCCGGTCCCACCCATGCACCAATTCATGCACCAGGCCTCTAGTTTCTGAAATAAGACTCAAGTATAGTTTTTTTCAGTTCCATACAAGCTCATTATATAACATGCTATTCAAATTTTTCCTTCAGATTCTTTCTCTACAGTTAAAATGATCAAATCCTAAATAATAAAGAGCTAATATGCTAATTAGACCAGAGGATATTACAACCTTCCTGAACAACCTTCCACAATGACCATGGGCGGGGGGCGGGGCTGCCAGGGCCAAGCTCCTTGCACAAATTTCATGCATTGGGCCTCTAGTGATTTCATAAGATAAAACTTCATATTTTCAGCACTTGAACACTCATGTACTCATCAACCAGATTCAACATAAATTAATTATTAAGACTTTGTTACACTGGCTTCTGCTATCACTTTTATCCTTTCTTTTCACCACTAAAATATTCCAAAGCAAATTCAAGATACAGTAACATTTCACCCCTACATACTTTTGTAGGTGCCTCTAAAAAAATTATAGTTATTTTCTTTTAAAACCTGTAATATTTTTATTGCATCTAAGAGAAGAATGGTAAATTCCTGATTATCATCTAATGCCCAGGTTAATATTCAAAATTTCCTGATTACCTCAAAAACTTTTAAAGTTGGTCAAGTCAATACATTTGGATATTGTGCCTTCAAGTCTCCCTCCATCGAAAGTAGTTTTCAACCTCCTTTTTGTTTTTTTCATAATACTGCCTTGTTGAAGACACTGTTAGTTCCCTTTTCTTGTGATTATTTAACTTATGCCTATATCTTCTTGTATTTTATGTTGATTTTCCTCATTTAAATGAAACTTGAATATTTCATAGGATAGTACTTATGGTGGATAGTACTATTTTTTAAAATACATTTTTGTTGATTTTAGAGAAAGAGGAAGGGGGGGGGTGCTGAGAAGGAAAGACAGAGAAAACGAGAAATGTGAGAGACAAACCCTGACCAGGAATTGAACTGGCAATCTTTTTGGGCAGGCGATGATGCTCAACCAACTGAGCCACACCAGCCAGGGCAGGGCCATGATTATTTGCCCATTACCTATAAATGGACATTTAAGTTGTCCCATCTCTGTTCTGGCTAACTTAATAAAACATCTCGTTCAAATTTATTTGGTTGAGATACATCAATGTTTCCCTTTTACCCATGAAATACTATATTAGCCATTAATATAAAATCCCCAAGAAAATATAACTATATAATCAGAGCTTATTAAATTTCTTTTAGATACAGAGACATGATCAATTTAAGAATTTCTTTGAGATAGTGATACATAAATCAGAATCAGAATATATTAAAAGCTGAAGAATCAATATGGGCATGAATCCATGGAAATAAATATATCTTATGGCTACTGCCTATCTTTTGAAGGGATATTTTCAGTAGTACCATAATGAAGGTTAGATAATATCTTTGAAGTTTCTCAACTCTTGGGCTATTATAAAAACAATTTAAAAGAGAAACTACATTTGGAAAATAAAAATGAGCCAAAGAAGAAATTAAATTTTAAAAAGATATTTTATTCACACCTTTCTTATTAATTATGTCTTGTTTTGTCTATAGATTACACATTACTAGATCCCATTATAATAAAGTTTTATTTCCCATTATGAATCTTTTCCTCTAGTCCTTAGCCTCTTGGTTAACTGTTTACTAAAGCATAGTGCCTAGAGCTAACCACACCTAACCATAGATATGGTCTCATGTCAATGGACTGTATCAATACTATTCATGAATAGACATGATACTACTCCTATAACCTGAGTGTTGAATATTTTTAAGTCACAATCTCTGTAATGGGGAGAGTTGGGCGATAATAGTACTTGGCTTCCTCACATAGTTATTTTCAGACTAAAATGAAGTAGAAGATACAAAAATATTTTAAAAATATAAAGTATCTTTTTTAAAACAATAGCAAAATATTGTGGGTACTTCCTATGTAAAAAATACTATTCAGGGTGTGTTATATGTATTAACTTGTTTACTTTACATAACTACTACTAGAGCTAGAAACTATTAGTATCTCCACATAACAAATGAAGAAACTGAGGCATATGGGGATTAATACATTAAGTTAGCAGATTCATAGATCAAATCCAGACAGTCTGACCTCAGCACTCTCCCTCACCCTCTTTCTTTTCCTTTGGCTGGGCATTCTGGATAGGCTAGGTGGAGGAAGAGTTATTTTTGGTGGGCAGGATTGCCTCAGTAGTTCTGACCACCTTAGTTAGCATGCTGATCCAAAGGGTATCACATGTCAAATGCTATCAACAATAAGAGTGTGTTCATACCACTGGATGAGCACCCTAGAAATGTATTAACTTCTTAACAACAATAGAAATTGCCCAATATAGTAAATATTGGAGGACAAGAATAACAAAATACTGAGATTGGAGAAGATAATTTATCTGCCTCTTTCCTAGTGCAGGATTTTTCAACCTATCTCTAATACATAGTCATTGGTCTCTTTTGAACTCAGTATGTCCAGTTGTCTCAACTGCTTTACATAGACTAACATCCTACCTACCATCCCTCCTTAAAGTGTGAAACCCTAAATTCAACACTAAATCCACATGTGGCTTAGTAAAAACAAGTGAGCTCTCATTTTTTTTTTATGTGTTCAAGTAGAGCCAGATAACAGTTATCTGTCTGTCAGAGTTTATCACAGTGAAGGTTCCAATAGTGTCCTCTTCCAAAAAAGTTTCTCTGAATTCTACATAGACTACATGAACAGAGATAGACTAATGATTGACATTTTATAGCTTCAGAAAGAATGTTCTTTCAAAGTAACATATGTGGTCATCTTTAAAAGGGGACTTAAAGCATTTGTAAATTTGTTGAATTTATGAAATATAAAACAATATTTCTATACTTCAAATGCCTTCTATAGTAAACATTTATTTTTAAGGTGGTAATGTAAAGGACTTACCTTTCTTAAAAGATATACTTATTGATTTGTAGAGAGAGGAGGGAAAGGAAGAGAAACATCGATGTGAGAGTGAAACATTGACTGGCTGTCTCCTGCATGCCCCCTACTGGGGATCTAGCCTGCAACCTGGGCGTGTGTCCTGACTAGGAATTGAATTGGCAACCTTTCGGTACAACAAACTGAACCAGGACAAAGACTATCTTTATCTCAAGTGCATGTATTGGGAAGAGAGAGAAAGAAAATGAACAAACAAAAAAGAATGGGAAATCCACGGGGTAATCTCTGTGAGAATAACACTCTGAATACCAACTTAATTCAATTTTAGCTTAATATCATCATTGTGGAAACTCCAAGGGGATTTCAACAGCCAGAAAGTTGTTTCTCTTTTCCAGCCTCAATATCAGCAGAAAAATTGAAATGTACGCATGAAAATGAGTTTCTCTTAGGGTTTGTATGGAAAAAAATGCTTAGCACTCTCAGAGGTGCAACATTAATTTTGCATTGTTTAATGAGAGACAGCTGGCATACTTTATGGAAACAGGTTTCTTGGTCTGATGGTAACATGATGTTTTATGCTTTTAAGAAGAAAAGTGTTCACACTACCTAAACCTCACATGAATTCCTTTTTATAGTTAATATTTAGTCTTAGGTTTTCAAATGTAAACATCCAAGATTCTAACTAATGTTCAACAAATAACTTATTCTTGAAATAGAAAACACATTACACTAATAGGCACTTAAAAGATTATTTATGAATCATTCCACCTTGAATCATTAGATAGCCCTTTTAACTGTATAAAAATGCAGAACGTTAAATTCCTTAAGCTTAGCTGATTTCAACGTGGCTAAAACCTCTAAGACTTTTGAGATATTTTGTCACCTCATGTTCTTTCAGAGACAAAGTTCTTGTTGTTTCTGAGTTTGCATATGTGAATTCAACAGCCAAAGGGAGCTAGTGTCTCTGCTCCCTGCCCACAGGCCCCTCCCCCAATTTCACAGGTTTCGAACCCTCTCTGAAACTAAAAGATTCGTTTAATAGACATTATCGTATTCAGAGTAGGGTATTATCATGTTATTATTAAAAAACGAAAGTATCTTTACAAAAGGAAAATCAATATATGAAATATTGTATATTTGGAATTAGTCTATTTCCAAACTTACTAACTTGGCTACCCAAATGTGCATTTAAAAAGTTATGCAAGGTATTTACAGTGTTTTTAAAGTTTTACTACTGATGCCATTATTAGTGGACTAAGATGTTTTCTTAGTCACTGAAAACAGTCTTTTTAAAATAAAATATTATGAAAATTCTTGATGCTTTTAGAAATTTCCTTTTATAATTCTAATTTAATTGAACAAGTAAGTGAATGGGTAAATAGGCATATGATGTGGAGAGGGGAAGTAGGCTTCCTGGGTGATTATACTTCTTTAAAAAGAAAAAAATAGTAGTGATACAAAAATAAGCAAGTGTTCCAATGTTTGTGTCTCCCAGTCCCCCGAACTCATAAGTTGAGCCCTACCCTCAGTGTGCTATTTGGAGACAGCCTTTAGGTGGCCTCCCTTATAATAAGGGGAGTAGTGCCCTTATAAATAAGAGATACCTAGAGCTCGCTTTCTCTCTCAGCAAGTAGGCATCCCTCCATAAGCCAGGACAAAAGCCCCTCATCAGAAACTGACCTTGCTGGCACCTTACCCTTGGGCTTTCCAGCCTGCAAAGCTGTGAGAAATGCTTCTGTTAAGCCACCCAGTCTACTGTATCCCAACCTGAGCATCACACACTGGTAAACAATGAATTAAGAAGTCAATAGTTTATGTTGGTTTTGTATTACTGCCAAACCACTGTTCCTAATAATGCTAATTCAAAGCTACAGATTGCTTCAAAGTTCTTAAATCCCAAATCTATACTTTTTTCTGCTTCTCATCAGGCCAGAAGAGTTTCTGAGATCAGATTTTTCTTTGTACCTAAGTAAGCCTTTTTACACAGTAAGGTTCACCCTTTACTAAAGACATTTAAGCGCTTTTTTCAGAATACTGTCAATTGAACAGTTTAAGCTAAAGAAATCATAATCAAATAATAATCATTATAGGGGTATCTTTAAATCTCTTCATCATGTAATGATTAATAAATAAAAATATGTCATCAGTGTGCCGGGCCAGCTCAGCCAAGGATTCAGTGAGCCTGAGGGTAGATGGCAAAGGACTGAAGAAAAGACAGAGAATAAACTGGATCTAGGTGGATCTCCTGTGCCTGGCTAAGGCCACAGAGAAAGATCCAGAAGGCAAGCTAAGCCTTTATTTTATAGCCAGAAGTAAACAAGGTAGTGGTCACCACAGTTATAATGTTCTTATGAGTTTCACTTGTTTTGGCTGCACTTGCTGCACCTCCCACAGCCCATTAGCTACCCAGATAGGATCTAGGCGGTGTCATAAGGTCAAGCTTAATTATGCTAAGAAGGTTGTGCCCTCTAAAGCTGAGACTTGTTTGTGGCTTTGCGAACAGGTTAGCCAGAGGCTTAAACCTATAGCCACTCCCTACAATCAGGGCCTGGCTAGTGTGGATCAGTAATTGAGCACTGACCTATGAACTAGAAGGTCACATACCTTGGTTGCAGGCTGGATCCCCAGTGTGTGGTGTGCAAGAGGCAGCTATCAATGATTCTCTCTCATCACTGATGTTTCTATCTCTCTATCTGTGTGTGTGTGTGTGTGTGTGTGTGTGTGTAAATACTACCACCCAGCACCCACTTATCTGAAGCACTAGGACGGCAGCAATGCCACTGAGGCCACTTAGTGTGTTTCTTCCTGACCCTCCTATTCCCTTGCCACTCGACCACATGAATATTTTTCAAGCTACTGCTGCAGTTATAATCTACCCTACCCTATAAAGATTTTACTTGTACTTAGAGGCAAAAAAGTACCTTTAAACATAGATTGTTACAATTTTAAAAGGAGATTCAAAAGTGTCGTTTTTGTAATTTGGCCTCTACATCCAATTTAACAATGACTCATACACACAGGAAAATGATGTAGTTATTTTCTGTCCCTCAACTATAAACTCAGAATGCAAGAAACTTGTACTATTTGGATCTGACTGTAGGAGAAACCACAGTTCGGAGGAGGGTGGCTAAGCAGAACTAAAATGAACTCCTAAGTTTTACCACCTACTTTGTTTTTAACACTATGTTCTCTTTCTACTAGAAATTCTGTTCTCAAAGAGAGCACAGTTGGCACGGGTACTAATTACCCTCACCAGCAGAAATGTCATGCTTGACAAAATAGAGACTGTTTTAGTAGAAGTGATTCCCTAATGAAAAATAAAAAAGACATTTTCAAGGCCTTATTGTTACAAAATGAATATACATAAGCATAAAGATTTTATACAATACATCCCAACATAAGTAGGCAAGAAAACTTGCTCTAAGGGATTTCTGCATTACAGTAAGACATGCACCACTCAGCAAGATATACTTTAAAGATGTGATGTGATTAGATATATAATTAAACCTAAAGCATTTGAAGAGTTCCCTAATGCAGAGTTGCTGCATTTTGACCTTCATGTAAATCCCAAGTAACATCTGAAGTATGGTCTATGAAAGTTGAAAATTAGAATATGGTATGACCTTTTAGCTACCAAGATTTGGCAAGAACAGAGGACAATGCTATAAGCCACTAAAAGCCATAGGGAGCCAGGCATGTGCCCACACTTTCTTAAAGGAGAAAAAGGTACCATATAATGCGATACCAGGAGTCTTTTACTAGTGTGACTCAACGGGCTCTTATATATTCCAATTCTATATTATGATAATTACTAACTGATAAAAAATCCTATATAATAAAAGCCCAATATGCTGTGTCCGGTCATCCATTCAACCAATCAAAGCATAATATGCTAATGGTGCTCAACTGCTCACTATGATGTGCACTGACCATCAGGAGGCAGACAGTTGACCAGTCGCTATGATATGCACTGACCATGTCAGGGGGCAGACGCTCTGATCAGTAAGTTAGCTTGCTGCTGGGGTCCGGCCGACTGGGACTGAATGAGATGGGCGAGACATGCCCTGGAGCCCTACCGTGGTCTCTCCCTGGTGACCAACCTCCTGCATCCCTCCCTGGCCCCAACTGTGCACTAGTGGGGTCCCTCAGCCTGGCCGGCACCCCTTTGCAACCCAGGGCCTCTCAGGGGATGTTGTTCAGCATGAACCTGCAGGCCAGGCCGAGAGACCCCACTGGTGCATGAATTCATGAACCAGGCCTCTGGTAAATTATAAAATGCATTACAATATTAAAATGTTAATAGTTGGTATATTAGAGCTAATGTGTCCCAAACTGTTACTTTTTAGGCTAAAAACAAACAAACTCAGAACTCAAGAAATAAAATAAAACTTGCCATGAGCACATAGCTAGTAACAATATTAACTCAAAATGGTCTTCTACTTTAAAGTTCCTGCTTTTTCCCTTAACACCATAATCCCAAAAGATGCAATTGGATATATCTAAAATAATGTTTGGGGTCTTATTTTGAAATGTTCACTATTTTTCCAAGGAGCTCTGAAAGAACTATTTTTAGTAATTCACCTGAGAAATGATGCAATGGATAATAAGCATTGATTGAATTACATTTTCTTAGACTACAGTAATTTAGTTATCTATTATTAGATAACAAATCACCTCCCAAATTACCTGGGCAGTCCTGCCCCACACCCTAGGGTGCTAGGATGGCTTATGTCACCTGGAGGCTAGACTGGGAGTTCAAGCAGAGGCCAGGATGTCTGGGGCCCCTGGTGGTTAGGTTCGCAGAGAAGCCTGAATGAGCTCAGGTGGGTCTCTGGTTGGAGGCCTTAGTTCTCCATATGGACTTCTCCACATGGTTGCTTGGGCTGCCTCATGGCATGGCAGCTGGGTTTCAAGATAGAGCATTCCAAAAGCAAGAAAATTGGCAGCCGCCACACCAATTCAGGGGCTAGTCCTGGAAATGGCATAGCAACACTTCTGCTTTATTTTATTCATCACAGCCGCCCTGGGCTTAGAGTCTGTGTGGGAGAGGACCAGATAAAGGCATAAATAATGAAGGGCAGAGTTCATTGAAGGGTCTTCAAAGTAACACTCTATCATAGAAGGATTGTTAAAATGCTGATCAAACATGATATTCAGAGAAGATTTACACTGAAGGAGAGAGCCGTTAACCAATAATACTGTTATTACAATATGACAAATGTATATAAACCTAAAGTTTAAATATAAATACAGAAAACTACACTAATCCTATAAGTTCTTTGTGCATCATGGATGTGCTTGGGAATTTAAATGAACACGTGGCATTATTTTCAGCCAGATATTAATTTTAATAAGTGTGTTCTATAGCTCTAGAACATATTTCTGAATTTATAAGCTGCTAATTTAAACAAATTTATGAATTAAATATGATGTTGGGTGGTGAGGGGAGAAAGGCCAAGCTCCAAAATAATTAATTCAAGTATATGCTTTGTAGATTACCTGGTAACCTACATTTTAACCAAATGCTACCTGGGACTAAGCCTAGGATAATACAGTTTAAGTGGGAAACACTAGAGTACTCAAAAGTATGTTGGTGTCCATTCTAAATATGTTCAACAGCTTCAAAAATGCATCAAGGGAGTAGGAATCTAATTTACTGAGGTTCTACCATGTGCTACAAACTGTATACATTAATCACATTATTTCACTTAATCCTCTCAAATGCCTTGTGGAATGGGATGATTTTTCCCATATCAATGAATACATTGAAAACTGTACAGCCACATCCATACTTAGAAAATGAAAGAGTAGAGAACAGAACCCAATCTGTCTGACCTCAGAGCCTATCTGCTCTTTCAATTACATCACACAACTTTTTATGATGCCTTCAAGGGATGGTACTAAATTTTACTTTATTTCTAATTGATCTATATTTTTAAAATAGTGTTTAAACACTTTACTTTTTTCTGTTTCCAGAGTCTTATAAATTATTAACTATATTATGGAAGCAAAGATTTACACAATAGAAATATGACATTTAAAAAACTCTTTAGTTAATCTTTCTGAATTTAAATCATGTTCTTATAATTGCCTGTTAATCTAAATTTGTGGTTTCTTACAGACAAGCATACATGTCTAAATACTAGTGCTTTGAAAATAAAAGGGCCAGAAAACAAACCCCACCTTAAATCTACACTTTATAATTGTATCACAGGCAAAAGGAATCATACATTTTTTAGTGTGTTAGCTTCAATGTATTGGATTATATCTTAGTCATTCTATCAATTTTTAAATTCCCTGTAAACCAATACCACAAAACGCATTTTTATTTCCCAGGACACTTAATAGAGTAATCTACATATGTTAAGTAATGAATGTTGATTAAATGAATGAAATGAGCAAAAAAAATTTGAAATATCAGAAATAAAGTACCAATCAAATATTAGTTACTTTCGGTATTTGTTGACATACAATCATAGCAGCAGCAGGCATGGCAAAGATACATAGTGTTCCTATTTAGTAGTATGTTCAGCAATGCCCAACTCCAACCTCCTCATTGTTATGAGGAGGTGATAAATTCATTTATTCTAAAATAGGATAAAGATAGCCAGGAAAGGGAAATAACAGGAGAGGGACCAAAATGAACTCTGAAGAAGTTTCAATGTTAAAATAATTTGAGATGTATTCAAATATTTTCATTCATTGTAAAAAGGTATCCGTATGAAAATATTAAAAAATAAAAGATCACCACTTCCTTAAATTTACAAGTCAATCAAGGCCAGAACATCTGTATAACTGCTAATAAAACATGTGGTAGAGCCAAGCCAGTATGGCTCAGTGATTGAGCATCAACCTAAGTACAAGGAGGTCACAGTTTGAGTCCTGGTCAGGGCACATGCCTGGGTTTTGGGTAAGTAGAAGGCATGAAGGAGGCAGCCAGTCAATGATTCTCTTTTATTATTGATGTTTCTCTCTCTCTCCCCGTCTCCCTTCCTTTCTGAAATCAATAAAAATATATTAAAAAACAAGTAAACAAAGAACATCTGATAGAAAATATTGTAAAGGAAGAGTAAATGAAAACAAATTTAAGTTTGAAAATAGAATCTGTTTTAAGGATCTGGTTGTACTTCACTGCAATTCAAAATAATTGTGGAATACTGTACCTAATCATTCTGGACAAGAGACACAAAAAGAATAAATTATATCTGTGCCCCATGTTTCTAAAGTGACCATCATTAAAACATGTATATAATTCTATAAAAATAGTTTCAGACCAAAGTTGTTGTTGTTTTTTTTTTTAAATCTGCCTTTTCTCTTTAGGGAAAAATAAAAAACAACTGGAAATTTCTAAAGTAGTCAAGTTCCATTTGGTTTATGTGTAAAATAAAAGAATAATAATAAAAATATAAATTACTAAAAACCTTAATGATATTTTACCATTTTCATAATTCTATAGGTTAGAAAAACAAATGTCTATGGGAAATAAAAATATTAACATTCACTATAAACTAATTAGATAATCATGAAGTCATCAAACAGTATTGAGACTATTTAAAATTTACACTGTCATTGTATAATCCCACGCATTATATTAAAAAGGAATGCAGAAGTCTAAAACCCCCACACATATCTAGGCAAATTCTCCACTTACAAGTTCATGTATAAGGAACAATTCTTTCCTAAAAACATTACAAAATTAACATTTCCATGGACTTTTTAATTTGTAAACCAGGAATCGTACTAAAAACAGAGACAGGCAGGGACTCGGTGAAGCATTAATATAGTTATTTAGAAACCCTCAAAAAATGAATTTGATTCTGCACTGTATTCTAAAATGCAATTTCAAGAAATAAGCTAAGTTACTATATCTGTAAAGTGCCTTTATCCTCTTCATATAAAACCTGAGTTCCTAATTCCAGATAAATAGATGCAAAAATAGCTTGAAAAAATACTAAATATATAAATTAGACTTATAATTTAATAGATAGATTTGCTTACACATAATGTCATAAATAAGAGATCTTATCCCAATCTCCTTTAGCACCCAGAATATTTACTGCTTTGTGGCTTTGCTGCAACTGGTATATTTAGTAAAAACTACTTTGTGCCATAAACAAGGGTAATATTTAAATATAAACATTATTCAATTTTAATTTTGAAATGTTGTTTGCATTCTGCATATCAATGGAAAATTTTAAATGGTTTTTGTTATGTGCAGAAATAGCACTAAAACCTAATAAATGCTTGTTTAATCTTTTCTAATTTGAGAAAATCGGTAATCTAAAAAGAGTACATTTTAAAAAATTGTTGCATTATTTATGTTATGAATCATTCAGTAGAATATTTGAGACATGTTCTTAAAAATGTTCTAAACATTAAAATATGTCATCCTTTATAGTATAATTACTCAAAATAAATTAATAAAATAATACTAGTAATAATATATAATAACAAAATATAAAATCCTTACTTACATATTTCTGAGTTAATTATCTAAATGATAAAGAGAACGGATGACTTTTTTCACTCAGAGAATAAAACTGCTTATCAGGGAACATATTCATATCTTAAGGTCTCGCTACATGCAAAGTGTCTGGTTTGGTCCGATGCAAAATACAAAAGAGAGCTAATATATCAGTGGAAGCAAAAGTCATATATGAATAACTACAATTCAATAACTCTGGTAAAAGCCATTGAGCAATTCAGAAAAGGAGCCATAGAAATTTAGTTCCAGCTAAAAGGAATGAGGAAAGTGTATCCTCTTTTGATAAGAAGGAAAGATAAAAGAGATCTATATATATATTTGTGTAGGGGGTGAGGCAGTGAAAAGAAGTAATTTGTTAATTATTAGTGTTCATGCTCCTTAATTATTAGGATTGCTGAGCTGAAAATGGGACTGTCAAGGTATAAGGGTAAAGATGGAAGAATAAGGCTGGGATGGAAATCGACTTCTGCTGTAGTAATCGCACATAAATTCTGCAATATTAAAATGGCTATGGAAAACTGAAGTACGCAGGGTTCTATAAAGAGCTCTGGCTAAAGATATTGCTGCACTTACCATTGATAAAAATGCCCTGCCCTGCACTGTAATAAAAGTCACGTTATCTACTGAGAGGATCCAAACAAAATTTGGAGCTTTAAAGTAACTCAAGTATGTTAAAATCCTCAAAGCAACCTCAAAATTGAAGGGAAAATGAGCAGTTATCATGTTTAAAATCTCCACAAAGCTATTAGTAGTACTTAGTAAATCTCTGCTAGTTTAGAGTTTGATATATACATAATTTAACCTTACATGAAAGTAGAAGTCTCTGCTCAAATTTACCAGAGAAGTGGAACACTCATTAGGTTATGTGAAATAATATACAAGCCTTCTACAATAACAAACAACACATATTCCGAGGATTCAATTGTTGCCACTATTCTATGGATTTCTTTAGAATGGGAAACAAGTGTGGAAGCAGTCAAGAAAAACTGAATAGTTCTGATCTATAAAATCATCACTCAGAAAAATAATTTTTAAAGGCAAAATATGTATTATTTCTAAGGAACATCATCCATCCTCATAGTTTTCATAGCATATTTTCAAAATGAATAATCTCAAAAGAAATAATTCTTTAAGTTTTAGGCACAAGATGATTTCTCTCAATATTTGCAGTGTAATATAAAATATATTTTAGGTTTTTAAAACAAAAGCAATCTTTTAACATTAAAAAATTAACTGCCATTTAAAGAAAGACTTTATCATGTCAATATACCATGATAAAAACTTATCCAATAAAAAAAATAAAAGCATGGCTATCAGAGATCTAAAGAAAATCATCAGCAACATTTTCTCAGCTTTAAATTGAAAAAGTATTGGTATCTAATAAACAAATCTTCCTCTGCCAAATAAGAAATAAAAAAATGCATATAACCGAACAAAAATGGACATAAACAGATATTTCTAATTTCTATGATCATATACAGAAAAATAATGTTATTATAATTTTAATCACCTACAAAACTGCAGTTCCATTTAACCAACAACTTTCAGTGTCTGACATTTAAAAAGAAAGGCTTAAGAGCCATGCTTCACCAGCTCAATGAATATGTCACAACTGTCAATAACAGATACAGCAGCATTTCATTTTACAGTGAAAAGATGCCAGGAAATACGGTTCTATAAGTATGCATATATATGCCAACTTCAAACATTTTAACTGTAAAGCAAAAAAGAAATTACTGAAGGGGAATATTATATTTAAAATAACTTACCTTTCGTCCATCACTTGCATGGCAATTCACATTGAGAGGAGTCAGTAAAGCCATTAGTTTTTCTTCATTACCACTCCTATAAAAAGACATGTTATTCTTTTAAAATTATAGAGCTTCTTATGTATATTTATAGATATTTTTCACAAGAAGGAAAACAGTAAGGGTTTGCTTCAATTTCTTTCATATGGTTTTCAACGACTCTCTTTTGCTATATTCAATTCAATTAATATAGTCCTAATTAATTCCTGTTAATCACCATGGAGTAGTACAGCTCAGAAGATGTAGCTTTCTACATTTTTATGTTTTGTTTGTCTGCAGAAAGTCACCTTCCTAATTACAAGCAAACTTTATTCTGATAAGTGATCTAAAACACAGGAGTTAAAAATACATACAAAATGCAGTAAAGAGCTAGTAAATTAAATTATAAATGAACAAGAACAAAAGAAAATGAATGAGAATTTTAACATTTACTTTATGCCCCTCATTCAAGCTTTTGAAAATTAGAAAAATTTTTAAAGAAAAAATGAAGGTAGAGATATTTAAATACTCTGAGAACATCATTGGAAAAGCCGGGCAACTAAGGTTTGCAGGTACCTTAGATATGTTCCAAATACAATTAACCTTATAATCATCACCAGACTGAGACTGCCTCATTTAATACAGCTAATCATGTAAAGTAAAATTCACAAAGATTTACTACAAGGTCTTTTCTGCATTATTGCATAAAATCAAGCAAGACTATATCATGTTGTAATTTTCATAGTCCTCCACCTGCCCACCCCCTCTTCTCCCTTAAATGCATTATACTCACTTGAAATGAATGGAATCACTTACCTAGCAGCTTCTAGGAGTTCGTCTTTCTTGTATTCACCTAGATGATTACAAAATATCATGCTGTTAGCATTTGGCAGAAGACAGATTAAGAAATGCAGTAGGCAGCAAACAGAGAATTAAATAGAGAAGAAGAGAAAAAGAGAGTCCACACCCCGCTGGGTGATGGAGCCGTGACGTTAGCCAGCTTGTGAAGGCAGCATCACCAGTGCCTTGGAGACGGGCAGCAAATTGACGCAGCTTCTTGTCCAATCCTCAGATGAAGTAGCTTTCTTCAGACAACCAATGAATGCTAAATCTCGTGTCCAGAAACATTCCCTCTGATAACAGCATGCCAGCTGAAGACAATACGCCCTCCCCCCTTTTCTGTTCAGCCTGTCACAGTATACTTGTGAAGCATAATACATTCTGAGACAAAAGCAAAATAATGTGGCTCTTTAAAGCTACACATTACTTGTCTTCAAAAAATTCAGTTTTTTTTTTGGTAAAGGCATAGAAAGTTAAAAAACACACATTAATTGCCATTGCTGAGTTTTATAGCAGAAGAAAAAAAAATCAGAACCTTGAAGCCTTTGCCTGGATAGGGTAGGTCTGTAGACTAGAAATACGTGAACTACGTACCAAATGCTATGAACCTCTTGGAGGCAGCGCTCCAACAACCAAAACAGTGAATACATTTTTAAATGACAGTAATATTCTAACATGCTATGATCTCTACACTTTATACAAATCCAGGGTCAAGTTGTAACAAACAATAAACCTCAAAAATATTTTTAAAGAGCAGGCTGGGGTCTCTGTGAATGAGCAGATATCTAACTGTTGAGATGTGAATACATTTTTTTAAATTCTATTTTTTAGTATATCACAGACTAAAAAGAGGTTATAATTTGAGACCTTCAATACAAACTTCCCAGGATATTCAAGATTTAACAAACAAGTTTCTTTTGAAAGCTTAAAGAATAAGAAATTTTAATAGTATAGCGTCTGATCATTCAGTAGAGAAGAAGAATAGCCAGGACTATGATTCAGCTTTAATAATACATGGACTCAATTTGCTCTATCACTGAAGAAATACTTACGTTTAATGCTATTAAGAAATAACCTTACATTATTTTTATAATCTTACTTGTAAATATAGATTTCTTTGCATTTTGTTTCTGTTTTGCTATAAAATGCAGACTATTGATGCAAACACTATAAAGACATTTCAGGACCACCGAGCACATATTTAAGTTCTATAATCCATCATTGCCAAATATTCTTTTAGTTTAGACTCAGTCTTGCTTCTCAAATAAGATTACATTAAAATCTAAGAACTGTGAAAAGTTATTTTCTAAAAAGAAAATCGTTTTTAAAAATCTATTCTTTCCTAAGGAAATTTTATATACCAATAAAATCACAGGTTCAACAATATACATTGATAAGCTAGAATGCATGATTCCTGGTGATAAGAGCTGGCCTTTCCAATTTCCCATATTTTGCACTCCAGGTTCTTTAACTGATTTACAGTTTAAGATTTGTATTATTATATCCCTTGCTGATAAAGCTCTTGACTTCACCAAACCAAAAACCTATCTTTACTAAACATTTTAGTTGGCATTATGCAAGTTGGTGAGTTAATTTAAAAAGTAAGTCTCTGTGAGAAAAATGGTATAACCCATAACCTCAAATATCTTAAATATCAAGAGCAAAGAAAATCAAATTATGGAATTATCTATAGAAGTCTTTCTTTCAGTCAATGAACATTTATTTGAAAGACCTATATGCCAGATTCAAAGCCAGGAGACACACTATCATCTCTGTAGTCAAGGAATATTAGCCTATCAAATGAGATGGACAAGTAAACAAATGATTACAGTAGAGTATAAAAAGAATCATATGAAGTGCTATAAAGAGCTTAAAGACTAGTAAGTGGGAATTAATAAAAGGCAGGTAATTATAGTTCAAGGCAGGTTTCCTGGAAGAGGGGAAACTTGCACAGAGTTTTGAAGGAAGGCAGGTGATCCTCAGATAAAGAAGGGTGAGGGAGAAGGAAAATGGTAGCTCTGCAAACCTGAAACAAAGGACTTGCAGGGGAATGGGTACGGATGAGGCAGAGAAGAATTAGAAAGACCATGAATGCCCCTCTAAGAACTCTGAACATTATTTTGAAAACAATGAGGAACTATTAAAATATTTTAACAAGGGAGTACAAAGTATAGTTAGAGCTGCACATTTGTGATTATGTAAACTACGTATTTCTATGCTCTATTCCAGTGAACTATAGTTGGGAAGAAAAGTGGCCCAAAGTAAAGAGGAGGTGGACAGAGTAGGACAATGAATTTTGACATAGTTTATATTTGGAGTAAATATACATTCCCTTATATACAGTAAAAACATTAAAATTAGGGACTGAAAGTAGCTACTATTGAAATCTAAGTCATAGTGAAATGTGACTCTAATAAGCTAGGTAGTAAAACTGCAAAATATTTGGGATCTTCAAAGCTAAAATCAGTCTACCTACAGTTTTCTCTAAAAGGCACTTTTTTGTAAAAATGTTATTCCCTCATAGATACGCTGATAATAAACCAAAGTATTCAAAACATTTACATATATCTGACAGAGTCGGACATGGCTTTCTACTCTTCCTGTTAGCAAGCCTAGTACTTTAATCAGCTTTGCTGCAATACATTCCAACATCCACTATCTGGTGCCCAAGGACTACAATCCATAAACAGTCTAAGCTATTTTTCAAATGCTACATTGCAGCTATAAACAACATAATGAATATAGGATGCCCTTTACACACTCTGACAACAAATCTAAACTACTTACTTAATAGCCAAACCACAGGTTCTGTTCCATTTTAGCTGATAACCTGAAAATATTCTGGCTGAGACTATGGTGCTCTATGGAGCATTTATATTCTTTAATAACATTCAAATAAAGGCTAGCAATAGATCAGTGAGAAACAAAACTAGGCAATTATAGTCAAGATAATAGCAGCCAAGAATGAAGAAAATGGATGGCTTACAATATTTTTCTTTGATTAGAATAAAATAAGTGGGATAAAAAAATAAGCAAGCAAAAAATTTATTTTCCAAAGTCTGAATTTTTATTATTAGTAATGAAAGGATACATGTAAAGATAAGCATATGCATGTGTGCGCGCACGCACACACACACACACACACACACACACACACACACACAGTGGAATATAAGTTTTTGTGTTAAAGAGGTATGTTATCAGAAAGAAGATTAAAAATAACAGTTAAAACATAAAGATTAAAAATACCCCCCCCTTGTATTTCTCTGAAGTAGTTAGAAGACAAATTACTTTTTGACTAAAAATGAAGAACACAACATCAATAAATAGAAGTCATGATTATTGACATCTCAATTTTAACATTTTAAGGAGCTTTGGACCCTTTCTTCAGCAACTGACAAGGTCAAAGTAGACTTGATTTTGTAAAAATTAGTTCATTTGGTTTTGTTGAGATGGAAGAGCATGGCAAGATTATGGTCGTGAAGTCACAAGTTCTTAAAGCAGTAAGGAACTAAAAATAATTATGACCTTTACGTTCTCTACTTTGAAACAGTGCATAATACATGCATATCAGTAACATCTCGTTATATGGTATGGGGGGGGGAGTTTGAAAGTCACCTTTCTCCTATCACCTCACCCCCAATTTCAGTCACTCTCCTCTCCTAAGGGACCATCTGCAACAGATTCATTTACAGCTAATGAAACTGACACTAAGGCAGTTAAGTGAACTGTCTAAGGTTGCATCAGTATTATTCATTATCTTTTAGGCTCTGAACAAGGCTAATATATGAGTAAAAATGAAACAAATCTGAGCTTTCAAAGAAGCAATATAAACAAAAGAGTAACAAACAATAATAGCCATAAACAATTTTAAAAAGCAACCCCTAAAACTAGCTTTAAACAGATAAACATATTTATATAATATAAGCCAAATATTTTCATAAGCATTGGAGCTTTCATATGAGCTTGTAAACGTGGGCAAAAAAAAAAATAGTAATTTTAGTTAATATTTTGAGCCAAGGGAATAGGAATGAAGAAAATCCATCCCGAGTCTATTCAAATGATCAATGCATTTTGCATTTCCCATAGCATGCTTTATTTCCTCATGCTTTAGGTATCTCAAGGGAAGAACTATGTATAGACTTCAATCAAGAAACAGATTCATAGATACAGAGAACATTTTGACAGTTGCCAGATGGGAGGAGGGATGGGGAGGGGGAGGGGTGAAAAAGGTGAAGGGATTAAGAAGTACAAAGTAGTAGTTACAAAATAGTCATGGGGATATAAAGTATAGCATAGGGAATATAGTCAATAATATTGTAATAACTTCATTTAGATGGGTATTAGATTTATTGAGGTGATCACTTTGTAAATTATATAAATGTTTAAACACTGGGCTGTAAACTAAGACAATATTATAGCCAGCTGTAATTAAAAAATTAAAAAATATTATAAAAACAAAATCAAGGATTTTATGTTGCCAAGTATTAAGCAGTACCATGAATTGGTAATTTTCACACAGATTTTTTTAAATCAAATATCAGCAAATATAAGAGTTGAATTGATTTTTGTAACTAAACTGACAACCTATATATAAAATAAAATATTAATTTAAGTGATATATTCCAAGTTTTCACTAATATTTTGAAAATTTGGAACCAGCTATGTAGTGATAGGAGGAATTTCACTAAAGCACCAGGAGATCATCTAATCTCAAGGAGTTAAAGCTATGTCTTCCACAAAGATCAATTTCAGATTAACTGATATTATACTGTATATAAATGATGACTCTATGAATTACAGAATTATTTTTTTCTCCCTGAAATCTTTCATGAATATTTTCAGGACAATAGGGGGAAAATTACAGTTATCAGCATTCTCAGTGCTTTTTTCTTACTTCTGTATCCTGTCACTCTTCTCATTCATTTTGCTAGAATTATGATCAGACTAAACACTCACTAGTCATTCTAAATATGGAATAATTTGGGGCTTTCAAAATCTAGGCTTGAGCAGAGTATTTTCCTGGCGGAGATCCTTTCCTCTTCTTTGCTTCCTACAACTTTGACCTTTTTAATTAGTCAGTATTAGGCAACATTAAACATAAGCTGTGCTATAATGTTATCATAACAAAGTATGCTGTCTAATACAGTATCCACCACTCTCACATGGCTACTTATTTTTAAGTGAATCATAAAAAAATATTTTAAAATTACAAATTCGGTTCCTCAGTTGCACTAACCAGATTTCAGGTTTTTCAACAGGCACAAGTGGCTAGTGCCCACCACACTGGACAGTCAGAATGTCAGACAGACGGTTGAAATTTTTTTTGGATCATGCTACTCCACAGTGTGTTTAATGACAATTTAAGAAGTCATCTTCTACTCTAATAAACTACTTTTTATATATTCTTACTCTTAAAATTGTTACTGCCAAAACTCTATAAACTCCGCCCTCCACCCCGCCCCCAGGTGAATACCAAACAACTTATTCATCAGCATAAAATACTACAGGGGAAAACACTGGACTGTGTGATAAAAGATCTGGAGTGTGTGCTAGCTCTGCCATCAATTTCCTGGTGTGACCTCGGGGAGAGTCACTTTAGCTTCCTAGAAGCCTCCATTTTGTTGTCATTTGAAAAATGAGGGTGGAGAGTTAAATGATCACTGAAGTTTCAGGTCTAAAACTCTTACCCTGTATTTGATTCTCAATACTGCTCAGATCTTTTTCTAAGACAATTTTAATGATTCCTAAATAGAATTTAAGGGAAAATAAAATTATCTTGGGAAAAATCTCTACTAAACTGTTATAAAAAGTAGTACCTGGAATTATAGGGTAAGCATAAAGCAATTTTACCCAAACAGCACTATTTTCTATTGTGTTGGTAAATTAAAAAAAGAAAAGAAAGTTCATCTAAGTATGGAAGTAGACATAAACAAGGAAGATTATTATTGAAGAAGAATTTTCCAATTCATTAGGAAAATAGAGATGTGTCCCACTCCCTGAACAGCTGAAAATCATTTTTCAAAGGAAAAAAAGACACCCTCCAATAAGATTATATTATCCTGTGCCACAATATTTAAATAATAAAAATTATAATATATTACATTCAATATAAAAATCTAAACCAACGTCCTAAAACTTTTAAAAAGCATAATACAACATTCAAACATAACAAAAGCTCTGAAAAAAAATCCACAATGTAATCAATAAATGATTGTTAGCAACCAGTTTCTTAGTATGCAATGACATGACTTTGCTTAGCCCCAGTAATATCGAAGATACATATCCTATTTATAAACACTTATCAGGGTTTCAAATTATTTATACCTGTTTCTGATATTCTGTTAATTGTATTTGAAATGTGGCTTGACTTTTTGCTGAAATTTATTTTTCTGTTAAAATGAAAGTATTAAAATTTGGAACATAAATATAAATACACACTGGCTGAAAAAACCTCTAAGATATCTACATTCTCTAAAGCTGAATATTAAAAGCCAAGAGGCATGTTCCTCCAGGATGCTGTTAACCAATGAGACATTGGGCAAAGTGTGTCTACCAGTATACTGGGGGATGGCACACATATAAAACTCTCATGTGCTAAAAGGTTAAAAAACTTAGCAAACACTGTCACTAAAGTGGGAGCAAATTCTCTGAGTGAGATAAGAAGAGCGCTCCAAGGTATAAGAAACTTGGTATGAGACCCAGAGCACAACTTCTGGACAGTTCTTTGGTAGAACAGAGTGATGATGAGAGAAGGAAAGGGAAGGGAAGAAGGAAAAAGTCAGAGAGAAGGAGAGCAGTAAAATAAAGGCAGGAACGAGGTTAGGAAGGGAAAATAATCCAGTAATAAAGTTTACGAGGTAGACACTAAGAAGCTAGAGACTCAGGGGTGTGTAAAACATAAGAATACTGATCATTAATGCGGCTCTTCTCAGTAGGTAATCGAGGGTTTTTAAAGATACATGCACTAATAATGAGAATTCACGGGTATTAAGGAACAGTGATGATTAATGAAGATTTATAGAGGCAGCCCAAGCTTTCTATAAGACTACCTCACTCAAATGCATATGCCAGGAAGTGACTGAGAGTATGCTTGGATAATGTGTCAAGCACACCACTAATCACTTTTACTGAATCTTGTAGAAATGAACAATTGTACCAAAAGAAATATAGACCATGTCTAGTGCCTCTAAAGTCCTGGGCATGGGACCAAAAGACTTGGTAAATTCATCATTTTTCTTGCTAACTTAAAAGAAATGGAAATTTGAGGAAAAGGAGCAGCTGGTTATCCATGAAAGAACAAAAATCTACTCTTGAGGAACCTTGATCTTAGGATGCAAAATGATGGCAACTGATGATGAGTATTAAAAGAAGACATAAAAAATGAGGATTAGCTAGAATGTCTTGCAATTAGAGCTAAAAAGTGTCAACTGTTCAAATATATAAATCAATATTAAAAATTAATTTAAGTTAAGACTAGCTCAGATTAAACTACTCTGAAGCTGGTTTGACAGGAAGCTTAGTGAATCAATGTGACAAATTTACAAAAAGGTAAAGGGAAACTTATGTTGTATCAACAGAATAAAAAAAAAACGAGTGGGGTTATTTAGTCTACAGTATAAAAGACTGAGGTGATAGAGGTAGTTATAATTATAGGACGGGTTCTAACTTCTATTGTCAGTTCTTCAGAGGAAGCTCTAAAAATGAAAAATGCTTAGCCATATACAATGTAGTTTCAAAAGAAGTGACATGTACTGTATTTGGCTTAACAAATGGGAGAAATATTTCTAACCATTAAGTTATTCCACAAAGAACTAATTATGGCAGAGAGCTTGCAGAGCTATAGCACAGAAATGCCAGGTTGGAACACAGCATAGAATCCTTATGGGGTAATGGAGTAGATTAGTAACCTCTAAATCTAAGGTCCCTTCCAAATCCATGATTATATATGTGACTTTCATGATACAGCTGTATACTTGTTAATTTTAATAAATTTGGACTTAAGTTACACATGGTATGTTCTTTACTATCCACTCTTCATGAGATCCAACCACTGGTCTCCAAATTTCTATAAATCTTATTTGATAGGTACTTTACTTGAATGAACTAATTTAATCATCAAATAATGCTTCTATTCTATTACTTCTATTTTACAGATGAGAAAAGAAGTTACTAGAAACTTAGTGGTTTAAAACAGAAATTTATTCTCTTACAGTTCTGGAGGTCTGAGGTTTAAAATGGATCAGCAGGGTTGTATTTCTTCTGAACACTCTAGGAGATAATCCATTTCCTTGCTTTTTCTAGCTTGGAAAGGGTGCCCACATTCCTTGGCTTGTGGCTCCTGCATCACTATGACCTCTGCTTCCACATCACATCTTTTCTCTGTCTGACCCTCTTTCATCCTTTCTATAAGGACCCTTGTGATTTATTGGGGTTACCCAGAGAACTTAAAATAATCTCCCCATCTCAAGATCCTTAATCCCTCCAGCAAAATTCCTTTTACCTCATCAGACAATAGTTACAGTTGCTGGGTATTAGCGTATGGACATCACTGGGGACCCATTATTGTGTCTGTCACAGCTAGTATATGGCAGATGGGAGAATATTTAACCTGCTGCCTCTCAAACACTGCTCCTCTATAGATAGCAAATAGATTGACTATACCTTCTAAGGTATTCCTTTTAAGCTGCTAGGAAGTTAAGAATTTTCTTCAATAGGGCATGTGAAATTTAACACTCAGAATCATAGACTGTAAAGCAACATATGGAATTCTACTTGGCATGACCTTCTTTTTGGAGAATAAGCTGTTTAAGAAAATATGTGGTGAATATCTAAAGAAGGCAGCTACTTTTCTTTTGGTTAAGTTAGCAATAATGTAAAAAACATTCTTTATCAATAAAAACACATTCGTGTATTCTGAAAGAAAAAGTCTGGTGAAATTCTGAGGACCCACATTCATATTTCCTTTTCAATTGCAAAGGAATTTAATTTCTTATGAAATCATGTTTTTATAATGTAAGGAATAGTCCATTTCTAACTATTAGTACTAAGTTAGAACTAGGGAAAATATAAACGTAAGTGAAAAAGCACAGAGGACATGCTATTTCTGCCTGCCCATTACATCCTTCTTCTGGCAAGTGCTCTGTCTCTTGTTTTGAAGAATGGCTCCTCCTTTACTATGATGATGTCATTCTGGTAGATTTTCCGATCACAGAGTCCCGCTCCACCCCTGACCAATAATCACAGTCCAACCACAGGCCAGTGATTGGTCAGCTCAGAGTTCTTCCTTGAGACTTTTCACTACACAGTTGGGGAAAAGCCTTCTTTCTACATTAGAAAAAATAATAGCTTTAGTATTGTATCCCCAGAACTGCCAATAGCCATGTTCAACACAGAAGAACCTAAGAAAACAAAAACACACAGACAGAAAATGGAGAACAGAGAAGGCAAAGAGAAAGAACAGGAAGAGGGCAGGAGAGAGAAGGTGTAAGAGTGAGTGAGGGGAAGGGTACAGAGAAGTGCCCAGGAAGTGGGACAAAAAGGCGTTGGGTAGGTGGGTTAAAGAAACAGAAACAGTCAGATACATGATATAGTTTGAGTCTCTGGATCCAGCAGACTCTAATGTCAAATATATCTTTGCCTTTATATGGTTTGTACCCTTAAACAATAAACCTAGTTTAATAATAGCAATTGGATTCATGAGTGTTTACAATGTGCTTGGTTATATTCCCTTTAATTTCTCCCACTTCACCTTAAAAAAACAACATCTATCATATTCAAATCAATCTTTAGCAGTGAAGCCTCCAACCTACTTTTTAAAAACATGGCCTTGGGTAGATTCTAAATAATTTAATACTGACATAATTTAGTTCGTTTAGTTGCTTCATATTGTTTTTTTTTTAATACGTTTTTATTGATTTTAGAAAGGAAGGAAGGAAGAGGGAGAGAGAGGGAAACATCAATGAGAGAAACATTGATCAGCTGCCTCCTACATACCCCCTATTGGAGATTGAACCCTTAATCCGGGCAAATGCCTTGACTGGGAATAGTCAGCAACCTCTAGGTACATGGAACAACACAATAATATATCCCATACAAGATAATAATGATGGCGATAACAATAATGCTTTTCAAACTTTAAACACTTGATTTGCTAACAATTATTTTTGCTCCTATAAATCACCAGGGAGATAGAATTTCATTTTCATTAATGTCAGTGAAAGAATTTTAATTAAAAAAAACTAACATTTAAGGAATCTCAGAAAACAGATTTCTCCATTTCTCTTTATAATAAAACAGCTTTTATGTAATGAAAAAGCGGGTGTCATTTGATCATACTATCCTAAAAATTTTGCTGGGTCACTAGAATATTGTAACACATTATGAGAAGAATAGAAATGGATGTATACATCCTTAAAATAGTGGAAAAAATAGAAGGGCTTATGTAATTTCCTAAAAAAAGTAAAAGTTTCTCAGAGGAAGGTAATGAGAAAAATCATACAGATGAACTTTCCCTTTTCACTACCAAAAGAACCAGAACCTTACAAGGAATAAATCTGTTTTCTCATTAAAGAGAAAATTTCATGCAAAAGGAAAGATGTATGTATTGGTAATAAGTTCCTATCATACAGGTATTTGATATTTTTTACTATACTAGTTGATGACCTATTGACTTGTAGCAGCTTCAAATATATCCATGTGTCAATAATAAGCCATAGTGAAAAATATAAATTTGTTACTATATTTCATATATTTTGTTTTTTGTTTGTTTTTAGATTTACTTTATATATAATGATTTCATTAAGTGCATATGGATTTTGGCCTATTTTTATCTATTGTAGAAATGTACCAACTCTTCAATGTAGCAATCCTTATGAAACTTGACTAAAGATTAATATGCAAAAAGGTAGTAAGTATTCTAAAACATGAAGTTTGAGATAAATTAAAAATAAAGTTAATCTAGTATTAGTACTATGTTAAATATTGAGGAAGTATAAGTTGGCCCAATTGATAATGAGAGTTTCTAACCAGACATGGATAAGACAACAGAAAAAAATGTCCCTCTACAAATCCGTACTACAGCTATAAACGTGACCCATAATCCTTTCTTCCAAGTTAATTATTACTTTTTTAATGGCATCATGAGCCTGGCTTTGGGATCAGTTCTGCTAGTCACGAATTACCCAAGGCCTCTGTGTAGGTGCATGTGTGTAAAGGTGTAAATACCTCTACCAGCAGCTAGAGTAAACATTAAAGTACGAAATCCTATGATTTGTAGATTAGAGATCTTGCTTTTTATTAGCAAGATATTAATTAACACCTTAGGAAAACTAAAGAAAGGACACTTTTAGAACTTGAGATAAATAAGTTACTGCCTATTAGTATCTTCAAGACAAAATCCCAAGGTTATACCAGCTTTACCTTAAAAACAAACACAAAAACCCGCATATCAATGCATGCAAATAGGCAAGCACACTTTTACTCTCATTCTAGACAGTAAGTTCCTGTGCTCATATTTTACGTAATGATTCTTGCCTGATACAGAAGAAAGTGCTATTTGGTAGAATGATACTGTTGTTGAGAACAAGCTAGAGAAGAATAGTGTATTTTTACCTTTTGCTTAGTTTATTTATTTTGTGTCAAGCTTTTAGATGACCCAGAGCAACTGGAGAGTGAAATTGAATAAGATCATATAAGGCAATATTCTTTTGACAATGTCAAGCAAAAGTATGGCAAAAAACAAATATTCTACATGGAAAAACACAAAATGTTGGACTGAAAATACTAAGCCTCAAATGTGGGTAGAGAACAAACCAGAAGCGGTAAATGCTGAGTTCTTGCTTTAGTAATTTCTGCAAAGAATCAATTGCTCCTTCCTCTGTGCTTCATAACACTTCCTATATTATATGAAAAATCATTTTTGGTTCTGTTCTTCTTTGCCCAACTTGAGCTCCTAGAAGTCAGGACCATATTTTATATTCATCCTTTTATTTAAAAAAGAAGAATACCTATTTCACTTTCCCTTCCTGGAATAGCATATATTTTTTATCTAGAGGAAAGCCCATTGTAACAACAGAGGACTATATTATATCTCGGCTTAGAACTAAGAATAAAAATTTCACAAAATCACATAGGAAACTCTGGGAAAAAATAAAATGTTCCAGTAAGGGGAATTTTAGAATCAATCTAATTGAATTACTGTCGGAAGAAAAAATGTTTTAATAGCAATCAATAGACTAATTAAACATATAGCTACTTAGGTTATGCAAAAATAACTTATTTTCTTCCTTTTTCCAGGAAAATGCTAGACTAATTAAAGTAGTGAGCATTTATAATAATGAATGAAATTATATTTTTATATATAGCACATTTTATTTATCCACTCATCTCTTTATGGGTACATGGTTTGCTTCCACCTTTTGGCTCTTGCTAATATGCTACTATGAATATAAGTGTACAAATCTCTCATACAGTTCCTGCTTTCAATTCTTTTGAATATACACTGAGTTGCCAGATTATTATGATCTCTGAATGTATAATAATTTGGCCATTCACTATATATCCTATATTAGAAAAGGCTAATATGCAAATTGTCCCCTGGACCAGGAGTTCGACCAGCAGGCAGGCTGGCCAACTGCCCATGTCCCCTTCCCCCTGGCCAGGCTGGCCAGACCTCACTCAAGCACAAATTCATGCACCGGGCCTCTAATATATATATATATAAACACACACACACACAGTGAGTGGCCAGATTATTACACGTTCAGAGATCATAATAATCTGGCCATTCAGTGTATATCCAAAAGTTGAATTGCTGGATCACAGTAATTCTGTTTTTATTTTGAAGAAACCTTCATAGCATTTTTCAGAGCAGCTATGTCATTTTACATTCCTACCAACAGTGCACAAGAGTTCCAATTTCTCTACATCTTCACCAGTATTTGTTATTTCTGAGTTTTAATAGATATCCTAATGTGTGTGATGTAGTAGCACCCCAAATTTCTCTTTCTTTTCAAAACTATGTCTAATGAATAAATTTTTAATAAAAACTGACTTCCCAAGAGTCTGGGACTTTGAAATATGGGTAAAATGCAAACCTACCTGAATAATTTCTCATTAAGTTATTTTAATAAAGCAAAATTGTTATTATTTGGTCTGTGTTTTCCTTTCACTGAATTAAATTTATATGAATAGATAAAATATTAACATTTTCTTACTATTATGAGTATAGTATAATATAATAATATATAATATATATAATATATAATATAGCTGCTTTATGGCACCAGGTATAAAGAAGTAAAGTCCTAATATACTTTTAGTAAGATTGCTATTATAAGTCCTGCAACAGAGGAATATAATGAACTTTCTATGCTTTGATCTGAGTTTACTTGAATTTTTATGAGATACTCAAGTATGTATGTTTATTTAGTAGTATTTCTTTGCAGTTATAAACCAAGGTTCATATGCTAGTAAGAGTTAACACATCTTTTAATAGAATTTATTGGGGTTACACTGGTTAATAAAATTATATAGATTTCAGGTGTACAATTCTATATTACATCATCTGTATATTGTATTATGTGTTTACCACCCCAAGTCATGTCTCTTTCCCTCACCATTTACTGCCTTATGACCTAGCAATTCCACTTCTGGGGATTCATCCAAAGACACCTGAAACACTAATTCAAAAGAGTAAACACATTTTTATTAAAGATACTATTAATTCATTAAAAAAATTAAAATATCTCCAGAAAAGACATAAGAAATTAGATCTAAAAAATTGTGTTTGATATTCCAAACTAATTAAATGGAGTCATATTTTAAGGAATAATATTAAAAGACTTATTTTATACATAATTGAACAGTCTGACAAATTACACCTAAATAGTTCATAGCTGGTCATATTTATGAAGGATGACATTATTTTGACCCATCTGCCACCATCTCAGATTATTTGTCACTAGCCCAAATAGCATATAGACACAACAAAATTTAAGTTATGTGTGTGGAAGAATTAATATGACAAAAGTAGACAATTATTTAAAATAAAATCACATTTCTAATTTTTAATTATGCAATAATAGTTATACATTTTAGAGAAAGCTATTGTTAAGGGCAGCTAGCACTGTTTAAATACTGAAATGATTCTTCCTTTATATAATCTCTCATTCTGTGCTAGCAAAAGATACTATGCATTCATTTTGAGTAAACATGACTTAATTGATAGAACCAACCATTTGTGTAATAGCTTCTGCAAATAATTATCCAGGAATAGTGACAAAGACTACTAAGAGTGAGTTAGTAAAAAATTTCAGCAAGCTATTTTCAGATTCTTGACAGCTTAATGTTTTCCCATCCTAATAACCTTAAAAGATTTAAGCCAAACACTTCTACATCAAGCTTGTTAAGAATTATCTGTGGTTGTTGGTACCTTGGAATATAAGAAGTCTTGGCAAGGTTATTTGCTGAGGAATGAAACTAAAAAGCACTTTAAAATTCATCCTCTGCTTTGCGAGAGGTGAACTAAAAAACTGTCATATCTTACAGAAAACGACTTGTAGAGATATATCCTGGGGCATATGTTGAAACTAACAGTAACTCCAGAAATTCTTTTAGAAAAGGCACTTAATATATCAACATATCATCATAACTGACCACCAGGTGGCCCTGTGTAAATCATTATGACTGAGTTACAAAATAAATGTCTCTCACTTTCTGTCTCTCCTTTGTCTCCTTTTCTCTGACACACACACATACACACACTTTCTAAGAAAGAGGTTATTTTATAATATTATGAATACTCTGGCACTAGAGTTTATGTGAGCAAATTCCAAAAATTTAGCTCTTGTCAAGATAGGCAAAGGTAACCAGAATTCTGTACTTTATACAAGATTATCAAATTCTCAAGCACTTTTGGCTTTTAGTTGAAATATGGGAAAAATTAGTATAATCTATAAAGAAAAGAAATTTATAAATATATCAGACTCGCTGTTATTATATGAAAATACATCAGTTGCTCAGTTTGAAATCTCCTAGACTAGAGGGTAGAGATAGTACCTTATTTATCCTTATATACTTAACAACTATCAAAATATCTGTCATGTAGATGCTAATATACTGAACTGGAAATTATATATATATATATAAAGTTAACAAAGCATTCAGCTCCTAAATGTTGGAGAAATAATTTGTATTTTAAGAAATATCTTTAAGGAAAGTGTCAATGCCTTCCATCCAAAGACCACCAGAAACACAGCCACAGTAGAATACATTGAGCTTGTTATTTGTTACAGAAAGGGAGAACACACGCCATGGGACCAGAGGGTAGCTCAGAAAGTGGGTATTAGAAAGAATCGAGCATGTGAGATTTGTTGGAAGTTTCGGGGGGAGGGCCTAAGAAAACAGATATTAGTGAGTGGGGGGGAATCAGTGATGAGAGAGATCATTTATTGGCTGCCTCCAGTACATCCCACACTGGGGACCGAGCTGGCAACCTGGACATGTGCCCTGACTGGGAATCGAGCCTCCTGGTTCATAGATCGATGCTCAGCCACTGAGCCATGCTGGCCGGGTCTCATTTTCCTCTAAGACACTCATCGCTATATGTATACTAATAAAGCTAGATGTCTCAACACAATCAGGAAAGTTTAGGAGCAGTGGGAAATGTGCTTTCATTTACAAATCAAAGGGTAATTGCAGAAAAGGATCGTGGACAAGTACTTATTTGTACAGGAATATATCAAAAGGTCTCTCTAGTAATTGTGATATTTTTACATTGAGACCATACCAACATTAGGTTTATCATTAAATACAAGGCTACACTATTTGAGTTATTTATTTTGAGAACTGTTTACCCCTTAGCATTTTTAATTAGGCTATAACAGTAGGAAGTAAAGTAAGTAAATTAGTATCTGGTTGGATCCATTAGATTCAAGAATCTGTTTTTGGTTATTAAATGGCAATGAGGGAGAGTGAAATTGGCATACAAAGAGTGCTCCAAACAGTTTCATCTTTAAAAAAATTTTGTTTTGTTGTTCATTTGTACTCAGGAATAGATTTTTTTATTATCAATTAAATGTTCTCTTTTGAGAAAGAAAATACTACCTTATATATGAGCACTATTGTAACAAGTCACAGACAAAAACAAGGTCATTATGAACTCATAAAATACCAAACATCATCATCTGGCTAATACCAATGATAGTTGCCGTTTTTAGTCCTAGAATTGCCCCATTTTCTAACAACATCCAATCTAGAACTAACATCTGTTTTCTTAAACCCTCCCCCCAAAACTTCCAACAAATCTCACATGCTAGAATAGATTCTTTCTAACACCCACTTCCTGAGCTGTCCCACTGGCGTGTGTTCTCCCTTTCTGCAACAAATAATGAGCTCAATGTATTCTACTGTAAACTGGGCACCAATTTTACAATATATATACATTCATTTCTCCTGTGGGGCTTTCTGTAGATCACCTTCCTACTTTTTGTCATTCCAAATAATATATCAAAATCCTTTCTGCTCCAATAGGTTGTAGCACATTTAAAAGAATTTCCTACTTCACATTTTCAAATGTTTCTTAGGACTATCTTTACCTTTATACATTGGCCAACTCGTGTTTAAAACTATAATCTCAGCCCTGGCTAGGTAGCTCAATTGGTCAGAGTGTCCTCTTTTCTTTTTAAAAAAATATAGCTCTTTCTTGATTTCAGAGAGGAAGGGAAAAGGAAAGAGAGATAGAAACATCAATGATGAGAGAGAATCACTGATTGGCTGCCTCTTGCAGGCCCCTACTGGGGATTGAGCCCGCAACCCAGGCATGTGCCCTTGGCTGGAATCGAACCTGGGACCCCTTCAGCCCACAGGCTGATGCTCTATCCACTGAACCAAGCCGGTTAGTGTCCTCTTGATAAGCCAAGATTTCAGTTTCAATCCCCCGGTCAGGGCATACATAAAAATCAACCTATGAACAAATAAATAAGTAGAAAAACAAATTGATGTGTCTCTAAAATCAATCAATTAATTAAAAAAATAATCTCAACTTTTAACCATTTTTCTCTAAAAAGTATCACATAAGGACCTAAGGTGAAAAAATATTTGGAATACTCTTTTCCATTTTCTTTTCTTTCAGAAACAAAATATATAAACTATCATTCAATAACCATTCCTTCCTTCTGAAAAAGAAAAGTAATCATGTAAAATATATGAATGTATATATGTTGAGACATGGACATGGCTGTATGATCATGGCTATTTTCTTCTCCAAGAGATTAGTAGATCTTTAATTCTAAAACCTGCCATAATTCACCAACAATATTTAAGCATGGCATTTGGTCCAAATCAACCTTTAAATCACGGGTGGGGAATGTCCAGCCCACAGGCTGAATAAAGCCTGTGAAATCATTTGGTCTGGCCCTAGCAAGGCATTATGGGTGAAGTTAATTAAATGTTTGACCAAATATTGCAGGCTAATTTTTAAGTTGATGATTTTGTATGGCTCACAGATATCATAAATATCAAAATGGTCTTGGAAGAAAAAAAAAGGTTCCCCACCACTGATTTCAATAATGGAGAAAATAAGTAGCATTCACATGTGAACTGAGAGTAAGGTAAATATAAGGGAATATAAAAGGATCAAAGAACTTTCTATGAAGCACTAATCCTTTATGCAGTCAGATGTTTCCTAATCCTATATAATAAAAGCCTTATATGCAAATTGTCCCTTCAGGTAGTTGTTCAACTGGGAGTTTGACCACTGGCAATGATATGCGCTAATCACCAGGGGGCAGCACGGAATGTGGCGGGTGTTGGTGACACAGATATGGCAGCGGGTGGCAGTGGAGATGCTGCTGGCCCCAATGGACCCCAACAAGAGCAGGATGGTGGTAGGATGGTGCAGCAGGTGAGTGGGTGACACCAGGTCAAGGTGGGTGTGAGCGGGAACCTGATTGCCCCACAGACAGCAATCAGCAGGTGCAGCAGGGGGTGGGGCTACCGCCCACTCCCAGATGCTGAGGGAGCTGGGCAGGGGAGGCCCTAGCCCTGACCAATCGCCCCGCAGATGGCAACCAACAGTGGCAGCAGGGGGCCCAGCCCCAATCAATCAACCCACAGGCAGGATGGTGGAGCAGTTAAGGAGGCGATACCAGGCCAAGGAGGGGTGCCAGGTGGGGCTGCAGGGCTGCAAGGCTGAGGGTATGAGCTAGGGTTCCGAGGCTGGGGGCGCAAGGTGGGAATTGATCTCTGCAGACCACTCCAAGGGACCCCATCTGTACACAAATTCATGCACTGGGCCTCTAGTCTATATATATATAAGAGCATAAGTGACCATTATGACCAGTGGACCAAATGACTAGTTGCTATGTCACGCATTGACCACTAGGGGGCAGATGCTCAATGCTGGAGCTGCCCCTGGTAGTCAGTGAGCTCCCACAGTTGGCCAATCTCTGGCAGCCCCCTTCCCCCCCCACCCCCCCCAGCCCACAGGCCCTGACTGCCGGCCAGGCCAACAAATTTTGGCATAGTAATATATTAAGCACAAAGCATTTAAATAATGCTTTCATTTTTAATTTTCTTTCCCTCTGTATTCCTAGCTAGCCTTCTCTTTATAAATCATCATTAACATTCCTACTTGGTATGTTTTTGTTTTACAAAGAGTATGAGCAAGTAGTTATTATCCATTATTAGTTTTTAAAAATGAAAGAAGACTTATTTTGCAAACAAGTTCACAAAATTTGTTGCTCTTCTGGAAAAAAGGATATTCTCCCATGTCTGTCTATTATTGCCACTGGCATTCTAATAACTTCTTAAAACAAGAGTCATTTTTATGTCCTGTCATAAGTAATATATCATTGACTTTCAGTGCAACAAAGGATAATAGAATAATAAAAAAACAACATATGGAAAGCTTAGAACATCAATAGAGAAAAAAGACGCTTTTTCACTCACCTGGGGCCTATTTCCAAACACTGAAGCCCAGCACATAAAACTAAAATTATAAAGAACAATGAATTTTTCCACCCAAAGAAAAAAAACAAAGGGAAAAACATAAATAAAATTGATACACAGAATGTTATTCCTCTTCAGAAAGAAAGAAAAAAAGATACAAACTGGCAAAAATACAGTTCTGATAATCTACAAATCAATAGGCAGCCTATTTGTAAAACACTTCTTATCTAGCACCGATTTCCTGTCTAATTAATCTTCTAAAATCTTAAAAAAAAATTCCCACACGTAAGATAATATTTAGTCAGTTGAGATAGACATTTTTCATTTTCATTCAAAAAGATTTGAGCCTATGACTCACTGTATGTTTCTCCATGCCCAGTCAGGCCGTCAATTCAGAAGACTTTCAATGTCCATATCCAAACTGTCTAGCAATTCTAAGACTGTATGAAGATGATGCTTAAATGTATAATGTTAAGATGCTCTAAATTACTGACACTCTGGATAAGCTTCACTCTTTCCCTGAGAAAATACTGGTCACCTGCCTATCACAGTTAGATGCACAAAGCTAAGAAGGCTAATTTGGTAAAGAAAAAAGAAAAAAACAACAACAAAAAACTTCCTAGGAAAACTTGTTAGTACCCACCTAATGCCCACTGAGGTAACGCATCCTCATAAAATGACGTGAATTAGGCTTTCTCAAGTCAGAACATTCAGCTTTTCGTGTTCTTGATTAAAGGAAAGGAACAAAACGGTTACAGATATCATTTGTTTCAAAACAATCAACAAATTTAATGCCCAGGAGAACAAGATAGAGAACAAGGATGTTAACAATTATAAAAATGTCCTTAAGATGGTGTTAATATGTTAATTCCTTATAGGAAACAAATAGCAAACAGTATTTCCAGTAATGAATGAAGAAGCCCAATAAGTGAAATTCTAAGAAAGCAGTTTATAGAAATCTACAACTAACTGCAGGCTTGAGAAGGATAAGGAGATTCTTAGGAACGTTTTCCTTGTTAATCCTTTATGTATATTCTTAAATTCAAATCTGGTGACTGAAGTTAACATGTCACAGAAATTCTATGATAACTATTAAGCAAAAGCTCAAAAACACATTCGATGCTTATAAAGCCTTCATTATTTGTCACCTATCAGTATCACCTTCATAGATTAATAAAGACAGTTTTCCCGGGACTGCTAATTATTTACATTCATTGCCTGTGGTAGCTGCGTGAACACACGTGGCCTTGAAGAAGCATACTTGTGTTTCACATAACAAAAGAAGATTTGGTAATCCCTGCCCCTTCGTAGGGTGGCTGCTTGCAGGAGGATGGTGTCTCTTCCTGGGGGCAGGGGGGCAGCTATGAGGATGGGGGCACACTGCTGTGTGGGGCAGCTGACTGCAGGTCACAATGGACAGTGAAGGCTTAAAGGCAGCTCGGGAGGGTTGCAGTTCGGGCTGAGGCAGAGGTTCTGGAGAGGACATGCGCAGTCTTCACGAAGGACAGATGAGCAGCAGCACGATGCTATGGCCCTGCCACAGAGCGGCCACATGCTGCACACGTTCCGTGGCTCCCTGGGCAAGCTGCAGCAGCAGCTGGGCAAGGGCGAGCTCACCATGTTCACAAGCATGCCCACGTCTGGGAGCGGCTTTATCCAGCTCAGTAGAGGAGGAGAAGTGATCAATGTGCAAATGGTCACTGTGGGCATCGTGTGCACCAGCCCCGACCTCAAAATACCTGACATCGTGCTGCTGGCAGGCTGGCAGTGGTGCAGTCGGTGCCAAATATGAAGACACACGCAGGGAAGGGGACTCAAGTCAGTGACAAGCTTGGAGCTGATCAGGCTGCTTCCTTTGAAGATTATAATGTTGTCCATGTACATCATGAGAAAAAAACAGCTCCACTTGAAGCTCCCACTGGCCGTTCTTTTTAGCTACAATGATGCCCCCTTCAGATGCAAAAGAAGATGTGTTTGCACACTGGGATGACCTGGTGTTCTTCCTGAGACGGCCAGTGGAGGCTTATAGTGGCATCCATGCCATACCAGCTTGGGATATGATGGATATACCTGTACTGGAGGCAGAGGACAGGAAGAGCCCAGCAGTATTGTTTTATAGAGACTCGTGCAGGGGGGGAGGGGGGCGCCTGAATGCTTCCGGAGAGCAACTGAAGGCTATCGGGCTGCGCTCCTGGGCTGCCTGGATAAACACTCATGTGGAAGGCCTCAGGCCAGATGAGCCACTATGTGGAGCCTTGTCATATTGGGGAGACCCTGTATGCTTCTGAATATTAGCTGAGGTTCCTTAGACGTCAGCTCCTCTAACCCTATACCTGATGTAATGCTGTCAACAGCATCCTAGTGTCCAATCTGTTCTGGAACACTTACATACTAAGTGGACTCAGGCAGTCTGATCTGCTGTAGGGCATTCTTAACTCTGAGAAAGCCCTTTCTTTTTTTGATCCATAAGCTCATTTTTGTATAAATCTGTGGCACTGCAGCATGCTTTGCACACTGGTGCACAATTAGTTAGTAGCTCTCAGAATGTAAGATGGACATCATTTCTGCCCAGCAGTCTTCCTTTAGGAATCTGTTTTGTAGAAACGTGCAAGTGGGTAAGATAGAAGTGTGAGATGTTCCCTGGTGAACTGCACTAGTGCTCTCCTTGGCACTGCAACTGTCCAGGCAAAACCCCTGTGACCCTTGTGGGGTGACATAGGGGGATTTCTGGACTTGGTGACTTCAAAGGTTCTTCTATTCTAATGCTCTTAAAGACAGGTGACAGCCCTTTCTAGTCTCACTTATTTTCTTCTTCACTTCCCTATTTTTTCTATTGACATAGGCCATGGAGCTCCACGGAGAAGGTGGTCAAGACCTGTTCGACGTCAGAAGTCTTTCCATAGTCGCGGAGGTATCTGGGGCCGCCTCTCTTGCTTATGCTGACAGGGAAGGAGTTCAACAACCTGCTTCATGCAAATACTCTCTGCTTAGGGGCACACTGTCTTTCCTATATCCGGCATCACAGGGCCTGACCAGGAGGCATTACCAGGGGCAGCAGCAGTAACATCCAAAGGAAATGTGAGTATGGTTGCATAAGGGGAGATGATCAACAGGCCTGTTACAGAGACCTTGGAAGGTCCAGGAGCTGAACCCTTCCTCTCAGCCTGGAAGAGTAAAGAAAATATGAGTGGACAGTGGAAGCTAAAGAGTCTCCCAACACTAGGCTGAAGCCCTGAGGAAGAGAAAAGAAAAGGAGAACACTCCCACCAAAAGGCCCTCTCATTCTGGTGGCAAGTGGGAGGACAAGTCAATCCTAAAACCCCACGAAGCACTCAGGGACATCAAAAGGAGAAGGACCAGAGCAGCCCAGGAGGCCCAGGACATGGCTCCTCCTACCAGGAATACAACAGCCTCAGCATCCCTCCAAAAGGGTCTAGATCAGTGGTCGGCAAACTGCGGCTTGCAAGCTGCGGTTTGCCGCTCTGTTGACTCATGAGTTTGCCGACCACTGCATAAGGCATTACCCTTACCGAGAAGTTTTGACTTCAGGTTAAAGACATTAGTACATTATTAAAAAATTTTTAATTGTTTTTCCCTAAGGCAGTGGTCAGCAAACTCATGAGTCAACAGAGCGGCAAACCTCAGCTGGCAAGCCGCATGTGGCTCGCGAGCCACAGTTTGCTGACCACTGGTCTAGATCATCTCAAAAATCAAGATGGAACTGATTTAGAGCTGTTTGCGGGAGAGGGATAATCCAGAGATCTGTTCCCTTGACCCTCCCCCGTTCTGCAGCTCTCCCAGGTCTAGGAGGCAACCATCTATCCATTCATAGAACTTACGTATACAGCCTAGAATGGATCTCCAATGTTATCTGCTATCTCCTTATAAAAATAAAGAATTTATAAATTGGTCTGATATGGCCCTGGCTGGTTTGGCTCAGTGGATAGAGCGTTGGCCTGTGGCACCCTTTGCATCTATAAATCGTGGGGGCTTGTGTGAGACTGAAAAACAGGCTCATCCAGGAGGAGGATAAACACTAGCATTAGGTAATTGGGCTCCACTCCAAAGGGTTCCCATTCAAAGGCTGTCTGCCCTCAAAAGCGACATTTAACCTCTCTGAACTTTAGAGATAATAATCTCTAGCCAACAGAGTACTGTAAAGATTCAATTAGTCTCAAGTTCAAGTCAAGTAACCATAATGCACAGTTCCCAAGATCCTTAGAAGCCACCAGGAAGACAACTGGAGAACAGAATCAGGAACCAGACGAGTTGGTTTCAGATCGGGGGGTCGCTTCAGAGCCCCACTGGGGCATTATGGAATGTCAACCACGGATCACTGTCGCCAATTCAAACGCTAACAGGAGTCACCCATTTGGGGTGCAGGGAAGAAGGAAAGTTTAGTACAAAGAATTCGAGGATAATAGAAAACAGCACTGCTGTGGAACAGCTGGATAGCACTATGGAGCTGCGTCAAAACAGCATGGCCCTGAGGCCCAGGCACCTCTTCAGCGAGCCAGTTCCACTCTACTTCATCCGCTCCACTTGGTCCCCTCCCAATCTAGGTCCCTCTTTTTAAAAATTGAGTTTATTGGGGATGACTTTGATTTTTTAAATTACATAGGTTTCAGGGGCACAATTCTATAATACATCATCTGTATAGTGTATTGTGTGATTATCACCCCAAGTCACGTCTCCTTCCATCAACATTTATCCCCCTTTTACCCTCTTCTACCTCCCCATCCCTCTGTTGTCTGTCTATGAGATTTTGGGGCTGTTGTTTTGTGTTTTGTGTGTGTGTGTGTGTTTTTTTTGCTTAACCCTTTCACCTTTTCCACCTAGCCCCCTCCCCCCTTCCCTCTGACAGATGTCATTCTGTTCTCTGTATCTATGAGTCTGTTTCTATTTTGCGTGTTTATTTTGTTAATTAGATCCACACATAGTGAAGTCCTATGCTATTTGTCTTTGAATGCTTATTTCACTCAGCATAATACTCTCCAGGTCCACCTAAGATGTTGCAAAGGTAAGAGATTTCCTTCCTCTTCTTCTTCTTTTTTTCTTTAACAGCCTAGTAGTATTCCATTCAGCTAGGCAGCTCCACTCCACTCTGCCCAGCTCAGTGCTACTCGATGCTAATCTGTTCCACTCTGCTCTGGTGAGATGTCTTTGGTGTTTCAGTTCCAGTTGGGGGAAAGTAGCATTCAGTTTTTGATCTTCATCAAAAGTATATTTATTCTAAATGCAGATGGTTCATTAGTTTGTCTGCATTCAAATTTTAGGGCTTTCCCCCATCCTTGATTTAATTTTGTGTTTTTTAAAAAAAACATGCAAAACATTAACATACTTCTAGAGTTAAAATTATAACCAAAAGGTATACTCTAAAACAAATTGCAATGAATATGCTATAAAGTTGCCAGTTTATAGGGAAAAATGATGGCTGCTCTCAGGTATACACTAATAAGTTATTATGCTTCACAAATATGTCATTTTTGATGAGTTGAAAAATCATCTGATTTTAATGCTGTAAGCCTGCTGGCTTTAATTACACAAAAAGGTTGATGGGAGGAGCTTGAAATACTAGAGTGCTGGGCTATCTAAACAGAAAGTGTTTCTATTCCCTCCCACTCCATTAACTGCCTGTAATTTGTGTAAGACTTACATTATTTGAGTTACCTTTTACCAATAAATAGTTCAAACATTTTGAATATTACATCTTTTCTTATAGAATCTAAATATTAATGTTTGAAATGGATGTTATTCAAGTCTACTGACTAGACAGTAAAGACTTACAAATAGCATTTATAAAGTTGAATAAATCAATTTATTAGCCAATTAGTTAATTTTATTATGATAATATGATGATAAATCATGCAGACATTATTAATGATTTAAGTTTTTTTTAAGGAACAATCTTTTTCTAAGAAACGAGTAAGACATTATATTAGATTGGGTTTAAGCTCCAAGTTTATGGGTCAGTCCAATTTTTTAAATATGAGTTATACTACATTCTTCTCAATGAATGACTAGGTAAAAAAAATATGATCTATATCTATAAGAACACTGGTTCTGGGGTCAAACTGCTTGAGTTCAAGTCCCAACAATATCTCTTAATGACTGTGAGAACTTGTAAAAGTAACTTAACATCTGCATCTGCAAAAAAAAAAATCTTACAACGATAATATCTTCCTTCTAGTGTTGTTGTGAGGATTCAATACCCTTAGAACAGTGCTTGGCTCACTGAAGCACTCAGGAGCTGTCAGTTATTATTATTTCTATTTTATTACTTTATATTGTACATAAATCTGACTTCTAAAAAAAAGGTTACCTAAAAACCAATTCAATAAAAACTACTAAACAGCCCAGCCGGCATGGTTCTGTGGTTGAGTGTCAACTTATGAACCAGAAGGTCACAGTTCGATTCCCAGTCAGGGCATATGTGGGCTTGATCCCCAGTGTGACATGCACTTGCAGGAGGCAGCCAATCAATGATTCTCTCTTATCACTGATGAGAGGCCTAGCACACAAAATTTGTGCATGGGAGGGGGCCCTCAGCCTGGCCTGCACTCTCTTGCAATCTGGGACCACTGGCTCCTAATGACTCACCTGCCTGCCTACCTGACTGCCCCTAACCACTCTGCCTGCCTGACTGATCACTCCTAACTGCCTCTGCCTTGTCCCTTGTCACCACAACTTCATCTAGAATGACGTCTGGAGGGTCGTTCGGCTGTCTGGTCTAATTAGCATATTATGCTTTTACTAGAGGCCCGATGCAAGAAATTCGTGCACTTGAGGGGTGTGGGGGAGGAGGTGTCCCTCAGCCCAGCCTGCACCCTCTCCAATCTGGGATCCCTCTCACAATCCAGGAGAGCTGGCTCCCAACTGCTCATCTGCCTGCCTTCCTTATTGCCCCTAACTGCTTCTGCCTGTAAGCCTGATCACGCCCTAATCACTCTCCTGCCAGTCTGAATGATGCCTAACTGCTTTCCTGCCAGCCTATTTGCCCATAACTGCCCTCTCCTGCAGGCCTGGTCACCCCTAACTAACCTCCCCTGCAGGCCTGGTCCTCTCCAACTGCCCTTCCCTGCAGGCCCAGTCATCCCCAACTTCCCTTCTCTGCCAGCCTGGTCACCCTTAACTGTCTTCCCCTCTAGTCTTGATTGCTTCCAACTGCCCTCACCTGCTGGCCATCTGGTGGTGGCCATCTTGTATCCACATGGGGGTAGGATCTTTGACCACATGGGGGCAGCCATCTTGTGTCTTGGAGTGATGGTCCCTCTGCATATTACTCTTTTATTAGATAGGATAGAGGCCTGGTGCATGGGTGGGGCTCAGCTGGTATGCCTTAAAGGGTGTCCTGGGATCAGGTTCCCTTGGGGCGTGGGGCAGCCTGGGCAAGGGGCCTTTGGTGGTTTGCAGGCTGGCCACGGCCCCCAGCAACGCAAGCAGAGCCTCTTGTATCTGGGATTTATTTATCTTCTTCAATTGAAACTTTGTAGCCTGGAACAGAGCCAAGCCTCTTGCTTGCTCCGTGGCGGCAGCCATTTCTGTTGGGATTTATATATCTTCTCTAATTGAAACATGTAGCCTTAAACGGAGGCCTAGGCCAGCCAGGGTGTGCGGAAAGCTTGGCTACCTCCATCGCCAGGGGCAACCCTATACCCCTGCTCTCTCCAGCTCTGTGGCTGCTGCCATTTTTGTTGGGATTTATTTATCTTCTATAATTGAAACTTTGTTGCCTTGAGTGGAGGCCTAAGCCCGCCAGGGTGTGTGGAAAGCTTGGCTTCCTCCATCACCTGGGAAACCCAAGTTTCCCTCCTGCTTGCTCTGTGGCCGCAGCCATCTTGACTGGGATTAATTTGCATACTCACTCCTGATTGGCTTGTGGGCATGGCTTGTGGGAGTAACGGGGTGATGGTTAATTTTCATTTTACTCTTTTATTAGATAGGATTATTATAGATGTTTCCATCTCTCTCTTTCCCTCTCCCTTCCTCTCTGAAATCAATAAAAATAAATACAAACACACACACCAAAAAACAATTACTAAACAAATTAAATACGTGCTAATTTAATGTGACCTAGTTCTATATAATCTTTTTAAAAAATGTATTAGTTTTTTTATTCTCTAAATTATTTTCGTATTTTTAAGGTTTCAAAAAGTGTTTCAATAGTTTTGATAAAACCTTAAATTTTTCTTGTTTTGATAATAAAACCTTAAATTATTCATGTCCAAAATTGTAGACAGATCAAACCATTAATAAAGTTTTAACAGGTAAGGGGTTAACATTTACAATCTATATTTAAAATGAGTATTCACACTATTTTATTGCAATGACAAGTTTTAACTTTCTTGCCTAGCACTAAAGGAAATTTTTAAAAGGGAATTCATGCTAATATAACAATAATTTTGCCCTGATAAAATTGAGATGGATAGATATACAGCTTTTCTTGAAAAGTAAGGTATTACCTCTTAAGATTTCTTTTCTAGGAAGATTGTTGTACTTTTAGGCTTCCTAATAACTGATTAACAATCATTTCTAAGGTTAAAGTTAAGAACATGAGAAATATCTGTTTAATTATGTAGGATAATACTAAAAATACACTATATATGATATGAAATATGCTACACAGTAGTATAGCTAATGTGCAAAACAATGCATTCATGACAAAAGAAAAGAGTAAAAAATAGGTGTGGTTAGACATCAGGAAATCTGACATAACAGCTGCAGGAAGTTTGATCCTTTTAGAATTGCAATGTTCTCAATCAAAAGAGCTATCCAAGAAATCTGGTGACAAAAGGCTCAGTACATAACTCACCCATCATACCAATTAAAAAATATTTTTAGGGAAAAAGAAAGATGGCTGCCAATGGGAAGGCAGGCTGCAAGGTAGTGTGTGATTGAGAGAACGAAAGGAGAGTGTGTGGATGTATGGGGAGTGTCTATTTGTGAGTGAGGGACAGCTATATTCCAAGGGACTATTTGGGGACTGGAGGACTGGGCTCCCCTGACTAAGCAGCCTCCATTGCTGCTGAAATCTCTTTTGGGGCAACTGACTGCTGCAGAGACCATGCCATCTTGAAGAGGAGAGTGGCTGTGATTGAAAGGCTAGCCTTACCATCAATCGGGAAGAATCGGATACTTCCCAGGACCCTACAGCCACAACACCCAGGAACCAGCAGCAAACCCACAAACACCAGGTCTCAAGAAGTGCGAAAACTTGGACTCAGACAAGCTCTGCACCTCCTCACGGAAAGGTCAGATTTTTGCCCAGAGAAAGATGCGATCCAGGCTGAAGGGAGAAATGCCTGCAGTGGAATCTAGAGATTCAGAGGAAATCTACGCCCCACAAATTCCGTGGACATTGGGACCAGCGTAGTCTGCGAATGTGGAAGGTAATCCACAAGGCTGCTCACAGAAGGGAACTCTAAAAATCAAATTATAGCTGGGCTGGGCACAAAAAGGCAGCCTGAAGCTTTACCAGTAAACCAGCTGTGCTGTTCCAGGGGGAAAAGACGTGCATAGAGTCATGAGCAGAGTCACACATGTGCCAGGGCAAAAAAGCTGCGAGTTCGTGCACTTATTCTGGCTCTTTTTCTCTTTAAATCCTTGCTTTTGATCACTCAGCCCAGTACACTGGATCACCCTATTAAAAACACGCTCAGAGACTGCAGGGGAAAGTTGTTTTTGTGGAACTTTGGGATCAAAGTGTGAAGAAACGATCAGAAAACCAGCTCTAGGGCAGTCCACACCCACAAACCAGTATTAAGTGCAACAGGAAAAACAAATTCTAAATACTGGGTAGAGAGGACTTATAGCCCCAGATGTCAATACAAAAACACTACCACTCAGGTGTTGAATAACAAACTGACTCTTGTGATACAACCATAGGCAGGCTAAGTAACAAAAAAATACTGCCTGCTTGAAAACAAGACTGTAGTGTACAACACAGAGGAGCTGTGGAATGCAGGGAACTTCAATACTATCCTGACTACCTGACAGGAAACAGGCATACCAAACAGAACAGTAGAGGAAGTGAATGACCTTCATGTCTGCACATTATTTTTTATCTTTTACTTTAGAAACTAATTTCTTTTCTTCTCACTTGCTTTTACCTTTTTAATTATTATATTTTTATTTTTAATCAGTATTATTACTATTATTATTTTACCTTTTTTAAAAAAGTTTCATTTTATTTTATTTTGGAATTAGTCTTTTAGATATTATTTTCATTTTTCCTTTAGCATCATTTTACTCTATCTAACTTGACCTTTATGCCAACACTCTCTTCCTCACTTTTCCCCTTTTGTTGTCCTGTTTCTTTTACCCTATTCCTGCTTTAAATTTATCCTATTCCTTTATTTTTTATCGCTTTAAAAATTCATCCTACTTACATATCTACCTAATTTCTGATTCCCTGCTACAAGTCCATACACCCTTCTCTCTTCTCTTTCTTCATGACCCACATTTTTTCTCTTCCCCTTTTTTTGTTTTGTTTTTAATTTATGTTTATTTTATTTTGTTTTGTTTTGGCCTTTCTTTCTGTTCTATTGTTGTTAGTTTGATTGTTGATTAGATTGGTTTGTTTGTTTGTATCATTGTTTCTCTTTTTTTTGGTTCTGTTTTTCCTCTCATCGCTTATTATTAGTTGTTGTTTGTAGTTTGCATTCATATCTGGGTGTTAGTTGTTTGCATTATTTTTTGGATTAGTTGTTGTTCTATTGGATTTTTCTCCCCATATAAATAGTTTTTCCCCCTTCTTTTTTTATTCTCTTTCTTTTCTCTTACTTTTTTTCCTTTTCTAAATATCCTTTTTGCACTCTCTTTTTCTTAATCCCCTAATTCTATTTCTCTGGTGATCACCTTTATTTGGGGTTATTAGTATTGTGAATACATTTGTGTTCAATGCCTTGTGCATTGTGACTTGTTGTGTTGTATTTTGTGCCTTTAAGTCAATGTAGGAGAGAGAGAGCTACATGACCAGACACCTGGAGAGGAGAACTCATGAAGAGAAAAAAACATAGCCTGCATACGAAAGAAAAGGAGGCATAACCATAAAAGAAAGCAAATGAAATGGAGGCAACCAATATGTTAGAGAAAGAATTCAGAGAAATTGTCATAAGGTCTCTGAAAAGATTGGAAAACAAATTCAACAATATGTTTAAGAAACAAGAGGAAATGAAGAAGAACCAAGTAGAAAGGAAAAATGATATCACTGCAATAAAGAACTCAATAGAAAGCACCAACAGTTGACTATAAGAAGCAGAGGACCACATCAGTGATCTAGAAGACAAGGTAGGAAAAATTACCCAAGCAGAGCAGCAACTAGAAAAAAAACTTAAAAAACAAGAGGAGAACCTAAAGGAGCTTTGGGACACCACGAAATGAAACCACATCCACATAATAGGGGTTCCAGAAGGAGAGGAAACTGAACAAGGAATAAAAAAACTGTTTGAAAAAATAATGACAGAAAACTTTCCTGATATAGGGAAGAAAAAACTCACACAAGTCCAAGAAGCTCACAGAATCCCAAACAAAATGAACCCCAAGAGACTGACATCAAGGAACATTATAATTAAACTGGCAAACACCAACAACAAAGAAAGAATCTTAAAAGCGGCCAGACAGAGACAGAAATTAGCTACAAAGGATCCCCCATCAATCCAGTGACTGACTTTTCAACAGAAACACATGAAACCAAAGGGGAATTGAATGAAATATACAAAGTCATGCAAAGGAACGGCCTGAACCCAACAAGGCTATCAATCAAAATTGAGGGTGAAATCTGGAGCTTCAGAGACAAAAAAGGACTAAGGGAGTTTATCACCACCAAACCAGCAATGCAGGAAATGCTAAAGGGATTGCTGTAAAAAGAAGAAATAGGAAGCTAATAAGGAACACAGGCATAAAAATTAAGAATAGTGACAAACAGTACCTATCCTATATAACAACAAGGTAATATGCAAATTGACCCTCATGCCCTTGTACAAGATGGCCGCCCCTATGCGGTCAAAGATGATCGCCACAAGATGGCTAGCAGGGGAGGCCCATTGGAGGAGACTAGGTCTGCAGGGGAGAGCAGTTAGGCGTGACTGGGCCAGCAAGGGAGGGCAGTTGGGGACAACCAGGCCGGCAGGGGAGTGAAGTTAGGAGTGACCAGGCTGGCAGGGGAGGGTAGTTGGGGGTTACTGTGCCAGCATGGGAGGGCAGTTGGGGGTAATCGGGCCAGCAGGGGAGCAGTTAGGTATCGATCAGAATGTCAGGGGACTGATTAGGGATGATCAGGCTGGCAGGCAGGTGAGTGGTTGGGAGCCAGCAGTTCCAGATTGTGCGATCAGGCCTAAATCGGCAGTTGCACATCCCTAAAGGGGTCCCAGATTGGAGAGGTTATAGGCTAGGCTGAAGGACCCCACGAATTCCGTGTACTGGGCCTCTAGTTAATAATAACTTTAAATGTAAGTGGATTAAATGCCCCAATCAAAAGACATAGGGTAGCTGAGTGAATAAGAAAACATGACCCATTATTTGCTGTCTACAGGAAACCCACCTCAGAAAAATGAACTCACAAAGACTGATGGTGAAGGGATAGAAAAAGGTATTGCAGGTGAATGGGGAAAAAAAAAAAAAAAGCTGGGGTAGCAATACTTATATCTGACAAATTAGATCTCTAAGTGAAGGAAATAATAAGAGATAAGGAAGGTCACTTCATAATACTAAAGGAAGTAATCCAACAAAAAGAAATAACTGCTAAATATATACATACCCAATACAGGAGCACCCAAATACATAAAAGAAAATTTCTGGATGATAACAAGGGAGAGATTGACAGCAATATAGTCAGAGTAGGGTACTTACTTGAATACCCCACTATCACCATTGGACAAAATCTCTAAAAACAAATCAGCAAGGAAACATCAATCCTAAATGATTCGCTAGATCAGATGGAAGTGACATCTTCAGAACATTTCACCCCAAAGCCACAGAATATACAATCTTCTCAAGTGCACATGGGTCACTATAAAAATAGACCATAGGTTGGGACACAGACAAAGTCTCTTTAAATTCAAGAAAATAGAAATCATATCTAGCATTTTCTCAGATCATAATGGCATAACACTAGAAATCAACTACAATAAAAACAATTTAAAAAAATCAAACACCTGGAGGCTAAATAGTATGCTATTAAAGAATAACTGGGTTACCGAAGAGATCAAAGAAGAAATAAAAAGCAACAAACAACAATGGAAATACAACAATCCAAAAATTATGGGACACAGTGAAAGCATGAGAGGGTAATTCATAGCTCTACAGGCCTACCTCAAAAAACAAGAAACAATGGTAATAAATTACCTAACCTTACAACTCATAGAGTTAGAAAGAGCAACAAGAAAAGCCCAGGGTAAGCAGAAGGAAGACAATAATAAAGATCAGAGTGGAGACAAACCACATAGAGACAAAAAAAAAAAAAATCAACAGAACAAGAGCTCGTTCTTTGAGAGGATAAAGAAGATTGATGAATTTCTAGCCAGGCTCACCAAAAAGCAGAGAGAGAGCACCCAAGTAAACAAAATCAGAAATGAAAGAGGTGAAGTAACAACCAAGCCACAGAAATACAAATTATGAAAAAATACTATGAACAACTCTATTCCAACAAAATGGACAACCTAGATGAAAGACATATTCTTAGAAAAATACATGTTTCCAAAACTCAACCAAGAAGAATCAAAAAACCTGAATAGGCTGATAACTACAGAAGAAATTGAAAATCAAAAATCTTCCAGTAAACAAAAGCCCTGGTCCAGATGGCTTTACAGGGAAATTCTACCAAGCATTCAAAGAAGAACTAAAACCTATCATCCTCAGACTATTGCAAAAAAATTCAAGAGGAAGGCATACTTCCCAGCTCTTTCTATGATGCATTACCCTAATTCAAAACCAGATAAAGAGAACACACAAAAAAGCGAACTACAGGCCAATATCCTTGATGAACATAGATGTTGAAATACTCAACAAAATTCTAGCAAATCAGATTCAGCAATACATTAGAAAAACCATACACCATGATCAAGTGGGATTTATTCCAGAGATGCGAGGATGGTACAATATCCGCAAATCAATAAATGTGATACGTCACATAAACAAATTGAGAAACAAAAATCACATAATTATATCAATTGATGCAGAAAAACCATTTGACAAAATCCAACATCCTTTCTTGATAAAAACTCTCAGCAAATTGGGAATAAAGGAATAATACCTCAACATAATAAAAGCCCTATATGGCAAACCTACAGCCAACACCATACAAACCTACAGCCTCTAGTTTCTAATAACTCTAAGTCATTCCTTTCAAAAGATTGCCTTTTACCAATGCTTAATCTTTTCAATTTAGCTTCAGAAATAGTACTTGCACTATAATTCCAAAGAATTGCTTAGAAGAGAACCTGTATTGGTAGAAATATATATGAAAATACATTTCACTTAAGTGTTATTTCACTACATTATATAACATGAATGTGTAAATATCATTAGCTTATATTTTCCACAAATTACTATTATCAACTTTCTAGAATGTTTTTTAAATCATAACTGAAAAGTTATATGTCATTTCAAAAAGAAAAGTAAATATTCTTGAAAAGAATAATTAATGAACAGTATTATGGACCAAGAAGAATGATTATCGTCCTAATCTAAACTAGATGCAGTGATAGATGCTTTTCAAATCAAGTCTAACATATAGATACAGTATCTGTACTCCAGGAATCTTCAGTCTCCATGATGTATTATGCCAACTCTTTCCCAAACTTAAACAGCTAAGATCATCTCACCTAAAATTAATTCAAAATTAGGAGGTAGCTTCTTCTTGTTAACTTATATTTAAAACTTTCTCTTAGAAAAATGTAAATGGACCTAAAAGCAGTGTTGCATTAAATGATTCTAACAAATGGACAAGACAGGTGTTGAGGGCTGAAGAGAAGAAAAGGTCAGAAGGAGGACACTCAGATATAGACAGTCATGGTCAGCATTTATAATCTACTTCCATTACTCTGAACCATATTTCTCCTTTCGTCAGAGACCAATCCAAAGCTGCGATTGTTGCCAGGGCTTTGTTAAAAGAAGACAGTGAAAGGCTGCAGAGCCTAAGCAAGCCTGAGGCTATATATTTTATTTCATTATTTAAAATTTTATAATTATACTTAAATTTCTTCTTATCTACACTGGTTTAAAATAGCTTTATTTCTCTAGTGTATGTTATCTTGACTCAGTATCCCAATCACCTAACCTTTTAATTGAGAAAAATCATATTACTCTGATTTAGCAGAGATTATATTAATTTTAGCACAGTGGGAAGTTGTCTTCTATAGAGAATAATTAACCAGAATTCTGCAAAATTTCAAAGCTTTCTGTATATAAATGTTTTCTATTCACCTCAGAATCTTTGTTAAAAATGCACAGCATGACACCAAACTTAAAAGTGAACAAACGATTTATTTTCTTCAAATATGGGCAAATTTAAAGGAAGCAAAAAGTCATTTACTTGCACACAAGCACTTACAACACTACTCTTAGCACTGCAGTGACAAAGAGGCTCCAAATTACAAAGGTCAGTTAAGTAAAAGAGGCAAAGGCAGCAAAACTCAGATGTTAAGAATAAAAACAAAAATAGATCCAATGCAGCATTTTGAGAATGACGATCAATGAAAGCAGTTGCTCAATGCCATATTACTTATAGCATTATTTTCTATACTAATTATGAGAGATCATTTCCTCTTTGCTGGTTCTGGACATTTGTCTTAATCAAACCAATAGGAAAGCCAAAAATTTTCATTATCTGAAGTAAAACGGACATTGCCTCAATTAAAAAAAGTAGTTAGGTAAATGATAAAGTGAGAAGATACAACAAAATGATAAAGTGAGAAGATACAACAAAAATATAACCAGGGTGGCAAGGAAAAAGCAGCATATTTTCTTTAACTATGGACCTAAGTAATACGGCAGCAGGCTGTCTTTCCAATCAAAACTACTTTATAAAGTAACACAAATGCCCTTGTTTGCTCCATAGTGAAGGTCTTCAAAAGAGTCAACTAGAAGCTGAGGTACCAGAAAATTATGATCTAAACAATAAAAAATGCCTTCAACATTAGTGAGTAATATATGTTACCACTCAATGCTATAATCCTCAGAAATTCTAACTAGAATAAACAATTCTATTGCTTAATGCTCGTAAGAGCAAGCACAGCAATTAATGAGACTGTTAACGGACCAAATCAATAATGAAGTAGAGATAATGGCACATATTTTTGTTGAGCTTCATCAGTAGAAACAAAATAAAATTCAGTGCATACAGGTTTTCTAAAATCAAGCCAGCAGTTCCCTAGATGAACTAATTCGGCAGAGCTCTTGGTTTTCTTACCTGTGAGAACAGCTTTTGCTGAAGGATCTGCCAGGTCCAGGGCTGATTTCCCATCAGTGTTCCGAATGTTTGGATCTGCTCCGTGCTGCAGCAGCACTGTGCAGGGAAAGCAGAAACAGTATCTTACCTCAGGGATACAAAGATTATTTACTGGGAAGTGTCGTCTCGGCATGGTGTAGGCATACACATACATTGCACAATTTTTTTCTTTTTCAAGAAAAAAAAAAGAAGAAGAAAAAGAACGGGGGGAAAAAGCACTGCAGCAAAGGATCCTCTCTAGAGTAAAGCAAAGTTGGCAACTTATGGTACAGTATTATCACATGACTTAACATCATCAACATGAAACCAGAAAAATCTTGCAACAGACAGTTTGGGTTTGCCTCCTTCTGGCAGCAGGATGGGGAGCTGTGTGCTCACTGCCTCACACTGTGCAGTACGCGAACAGTGAACCTGCCCTATCTTTACTTTCACCGTGGCTGCTTGTTGCTGCTGCTGCTGCTGCTTTCCTGCCGAATTTCCTAACACTTCCTCTTCTCAGAAGAGTTGTAATACTGTGCAAGCCTTTTAGTGGCTCACCGCTTACATATGAATCGCTCACCCTAACATACTGGCTTGCTTCCAAGAAGTTTCACAGACATAGTAATGCATGCAACTCTGGTCCCCTGCAGTCAAGCTGCAAAAAAGGAACTGCCTTCTACATTAATTCTTTCTCCCCAAAATTTTTAGAAACAGAAACTCAATCACTATAATATATGCTAAGGAATCAATGTGGAACATGCTGTACTAGGTAGAAAGTAGCTATAGAGATTGCTTAGATTAGTGGTCGGCAAACCGTGGCCAAAAGACAATCAATGTTTAAGTAAAACCCAGATATAATAATTTGTTAACACCAAACATTTCTTAACAAGATCTGGTATGTGGGGCCGGGGAGAAAACCCAACCAATGGTTAAGCTAATAAATACATTAAAAAGTAGCCCAACTAAGCAAAGTTTAATCACAAGCTATTCTATTCTAATAGTTCAAATAGTTAAGATTTTGTGTAGTCCTAAAGAGAGTTACCATTTACCACTACACTATAGCATCAATTTAAAACAAAACACATATTTCATTCAAACAAATATTTTAAAATGTGTTATATATAATGTCTATAGCATAAATTTAAAACAAAACAAATATTTCATTCAAATATTTTAAAATGTGTTATATATAATATAACATAAATTTAAAACAAAACAAATATTTCACTCAAACAAATATTTTAAAATGTGTTATATATAATGTCTAAAAACACCTACTGCTCATGAGTCCCAAAATTTCATTCATTAATAGTTACATGCTAAAGTACTTACATCCTTTTGGAATATTTGGAAGGTGATCCTCTTCTGTTGCTAAATAATAAGTCTTGCTATTTATTAAGCACCTCATCTTTCTTTAATGCGCAGCAATCTAGTCAATGACTTTGTTATAACATACAAAGGAAGAGCCCTATCTAGAATTAGGACACAGCTGCTGGGCAGTATTTACCAGCATCTCCTATACTAAATCTTTGGCACTCTCAGATTTGGAAAAAGAACTAGCCATGGCTTGAAAAGATACAGTGAGATTTTGCCAAAACTTTCATTACTTTATTTTCATTTATTTTATTCTTCAATAAGCAAGAACATAATTGTTAAGAGTACGTAGAATAAAATAGCAAGTAACACAATATCAAACTGTAGCTACTTTCATCATAATGAATAAGCTTTCACAGCAATAATTTCTTTTTTTTATTTCAGGAAGAAACCCCAACATCAAGATTCAGCTTTTAAAGGGTCCTTATCATGAAGCGACTCATGTATCAAATGTAAAGCTGACAGCTATCGCTGTATCTTTATAGCAATATATTGCTGAGTGATCACATACAAATGTAGGAAAACAAAGAATTAACAGCTACCGTGAAAAGCAGTTTTTTACTGCATACATCAAGAAATAGCCCTAGCTGGTTGGCCTCAGTGGGTAGAGTGTCAGCCAGCGGACTGGAAGGTCCTGGGTACAATTCCGGTCAAGGGCACATGCCTGGCTTGCGGGTTCGATCCCCAGTAGGGGATGTGCAGGAAGCAGCCGATCAATAATTCTCTCTCATTATTGATGTTTCTATCAATCTCTCCCACTCCCTTCCTCTTAGAAATCAATAAAAATATATTTTAAAAAAAGAAATAAAGCAGTATGTTAACTGACATATTGGCTTGACAACAATATGATGGGAACTGTTGTTTTGCAGCTTAATGAGTGGTAGAGGCAAAACACTGAAAGCCTGTTGTTCCTCCAAACGTCACTTAAAATTTCAATCTTTTTTGTTGTAACCAGGACCTCACCTATTATATCTTTACTATTTTGCAATAAAAACCTGCCACTAAAGTTTAGCTGCAATACTGCTTTTATTTAGGTGATAGATATTTAAAGGAGCAATCTTTTTATTAGAAATAATGTTTTTCTAAACATTTCTGAGTCATACCTAAACTCTTTCATTGGACCTGAACACAGAAACATCCACTGTAGAGTAATGTGCAACAGGGAAGAAGTTGAATATTCTGAACAAGATGCTGGTAACAAAATCCACATTAGAAAATACTTAACCATTTTTAATTCACCAGATATGAGTTGAAAAACAATCACATACCAATAAAGTTAAGAGTTTTAGGAGCAAGAAAGTATCTACAACTAGATCAGAGGGATCTAACTTTACCTAACTTTTATAAAAAGAGATTATTGAGAGGATTAAATCAGAACAAAAGTGGCATAATATGTATCAGCTAATAATAATATTTAAAACACATTTTTAAAAATATAGACCCTGTTTGTATGCTCAACTCTATCACTAACTACTATTGGTCCTAAAGCCAGATCTTTATATCTTAACTTTTTTTGTAAAGGGCCAGACAGTAATAATTAGGCTCTAAAAACCATATGGTCTCATTCTCAGCTACACTCATCCCTGCCTCAACCCCAATATTACAGGGGGAAAAGCAGCCACAGACAATACTTAAAAGAATGCCTGTGTTTCAATATTGAAACACACTGAAATATGAATTTTGTATAATTTTAATGTGTCACAAAACATTGTAAATTTTCAAAAATCACTTAAAATGTAAAAATAATTTTTAGCTTGTAGGACATACAAAAAAACAAGTTGGATGTAGCCCATTGATCATAGTTTCCCAACACTGACCTAAGGCAGTGATATACTAGTACTAAAGTGAAGTCTATGGACTATTAAGTCCCAAACCAAACTCTTTGTAATCCAATCTACATTGAGATAAGCACAGAAATTAAAGAGGAAGCATTTAGAATTTTACATGTCATTTTAAAGTTACTTTTTCTAGTACTTCATTTTTATTATAGTTTACAAAATGGTTGACCTGTCATGCATTAGGGATAGGGAAAAAGAATAATTCTCTACCACAGACAGACACTTGTAAAACTCTGGGCCTCAATTCCCAGATCTCTGAAGTGAAGGAGTTGAACTAGATAGATGATGTCTACATATCAAATCCTGATAATGCTCTTTTAGATTACAGCCAAAGACCTGAAGCATTAATATCTAAATTAAAAAAAAAGGAATCTTTTAATACCAGAAAAATAGCACATACATGTGGCGAAGGTAACAACAATGGCTTTTAAGACTGTCCTTATGTCCTTGAAGTGGCGGCACATAGGACTTTTTATTCTGAATGCTTCAAAATACTTCCAAAGTTCTTAGTTACTGAAGTGAATAATAAAATGTGACTACTAATACATAATATAATTAGAAATTCATCTTGTAAAAATCAATATAGTGACAGCACACTATAACCTTTTAAAGTAGCACAAATGTCTGAAACCAAATTCCCCAAATATACAAACAATATACAGAGTAAAGTTTGAAAGAAAAACAAGGAAATTAAAAACTGAGTAACACTGAGTACACAAATTCAAGACTACTATGGGCATTTGAAATCTCCTTGTACCAATTAGGACATTATCAGACTTCAAATCTCAAATGACTTGGCTATATACAGTTGTTGTATTGATGCATTTCAAATCCATTTATCTCCTTTTGATTTGAGAAGGATGGAGAAAATACAGCAGCTGGTACAAAAACAGATTGTTAAAACCAAGGTAAGCTCACAATATTCAAAAGGTTGTCTGCAAAAGAGCTTATGGCTAGAAGGACATGTGATTGTCCTATTTATGGTGCAAGCATTTAGCTACAGTGAGCCTGATTCAGAAAGCATGCCTTTAGCCTGTGACCAATGCAGTGGAGACTAAAATTGTTTCATTTAATTCCTCAAAACTATTACATTTAAGCATTCAAATAATTTTAATTCTTCCAAATAAAAATATGCAAAACATATGCAAATTCATCTTGTCAACTTCCTATAGAAGCATATAAAATACTATTATAAATTGTATTTAACTATAGAAATATTATTAACTGATTTAAGAAGAAGTAAGAAGTAAAAGCAATGTGAATTTCCCTAACTAAAAATGTAACAAGCCTGTTTGGTAAATTACCAAAATGTGTCCTAGTATAGTTTTCACTTTAAAATACTGTAAATAATGCTTTGTTATGTGAATTTTAAAGTTACTTTATTGGTCTAAAACTGCTCCTCCTTACAATGAATATTCCATTTTAAAAGAAGTTACATTTAAGTTAAAATATGTTAAAATATTACTATATTTTAATTTATATAACAATTCACTTTATTTTTATTAGCAAGTTTTTTTGGAACAAGTCTGTTTTCAAAGCTTAAACACTAATCTAATAAAAAATAAAACACAATATTTAAAAAACAACAACAAAAAACAGGAAAAGGCAAGCCATAAACTAGAAAAAAACATCTGCAACAAATTTATGTGATAAAGAACTCAGATTCAGAATATACAATGAACTCCTACAAATCATGAATAAAATCAACCCAATGTGAAAAATGGGAAAAGATACTTTATAAAAAATATACAAATTACTTGTACATGAAAAAAGCTCAACATAATTAGTCAACAGAGAAATGTAAATTTAAAAGATAGGCAATGCCAATTGTTAATGAGGATGAACTAAACTAGAACTCTCATACATTCCTGGTATATAAAATGGTATAACCACTTTCGAGGTCAGTTTGGCAGTTTCTTATAAAAGTAAGGATACATCATTACTGGTCCTATCAATACTACTTTTATGTATTTATCCAAAAGGGAAAAATTAGTCTACACAAAAAACCTGAAGATGAATATTCATATGCTTCTCTATAATAGTAAAATATTAGAAACAATCTCAATATCCATCAACAGGCAAAAGGTTAAGTAAATTACGGGATAGTTATACAACAGAATAATGCTCAGCAATAAAAAGAAATGAACCACTGATTCATACAAGAGGGATGAAATCTCTAAAACATTATGCTGAGGAAAAGAAGCCAGATAGCAAAGAACGTATTTCTAGAAGAGAAAACTAATTTGTAGTGACAGAAAAAGATCAATTCTTGCCTGGGGATGGTGAAAGGAAAGGAAAAAACTGACTACAAATGGGCACCAGAGAACTTTTTAGAAAGATGAAAGTGTCCTATTATTTTGATTGTGGTGGTGGATACAAGGGCATATATATTTGTCAAAACTCATCAACATGTACACTTAAAATGGATGTGTTTTATTTCATTATCTCAAACTCATGTAATAATTCAATAAAATTGATTTTTTTAACTCGAGTGGTTTAACTGCAGATTAGAAAAATTAACTTGAAGAGAAAATTATTGAACTGTAAGAGGTGTCAATACACATTTCCAAGAATGCTGGATGAAGAAATTATCATGGACAAAGCAAGAAGTGAGAAGGTCTAACATGTTGTAATCAGTCTTTAAAAAAAGAAAATACATACATATTTGAAGAGATATGATTTTCACAGAACTAATAAAAGATACTAATGTATAGGTTCAAGAATCCCAAACAGGAAAAACTCAGGAAAAAAAATTTAATATACATATAAATTAAGATAAACTACAATTTTAAAAGGCTCTTAAAAGAGAACATGTAATAGTATACAAAATAATTAGGAGATAATTTATGAACCTATTCTAACCATAGTAATATATATTATATAATATAGCATATGTTAAGCAATAATGTAATTATGTTTCTATTTCCATGTATATTGCAAAAGGCCATTATTTCGCAAATGTAAAATATGCTGCATTCCTATTCTTGGAAAAAAACTTAATTTAGGTAATATCAATTAAACAATGTTCTACTTTTAAAATTATTTTAAATAAATGGCAACAGTAAAGGAGACATATTCAAAGTTTTTTTACAATACTACTCTGCAACCAAGATATACAAGGTCTGGATAGCCAAACCAAAGAAATACTTTGATATAAATTTAATATTTATTTTCATTTAAAAAGTATTTTGTTTTCTCTTTACATTTTAATTTAATTTTTTTTAATTTAATAAATCTTTATTGCTCAGATTATTACAATTGTTCTTCTTTTTCCCCCCATAGCTCCCCTCCAACTGCTTCCCACCCCACCCTCTGATCTTACCGCCCCCAACAGTCCTCATTCATAGGTGTATGTTTTTTGTCCAATATCTTCCCACAACCCCTACACCCCTTTCTCCCCAAGAACTGTCAGTCCACTCCCTTTCTCTGCCCCCGATTCTATTATATTCACCAGTTTATTCTGTTCATCAGATTTTTTATAATATATATTTTTATTGATTTTTTTACAGAGAGGAAGGAAGAAGAGTCAGAAACATCGATGAGAGACAGATGCATCAATCAGCTACCTCCTGCATGCCCCCTACTGAGGATGTGCTCACAACCAAGGCACATGCCCTTGACCTGAATTGAAGCCGGGACCCTTCAGTATGCAGGTCAACGCTCCACCCACTGAGCCAAACTGGTTTCGGCACATTTTTTATTCACTTGGTTTTTAAATTTACTTGTTGATATGTATTTGTTGTTCATAATTTTTATTTTTACCTTTTTCTTCTTCTTCCTCTTCTTAAAGAGTATTTTTCAGCATTTCATATAATACTGGTTTGGTGATGATGAACTCCTTTAGCTTTTTCTTATCTGTGAAACTCTTTATCTGACTTTCAATTCTAAATGATAGCTTTGCTGGGTAGAATAATCTTGGTTGTAGGTTTTTGCTATTCATCACTTTGAATATTTCTGGCCTGCATAGTTCCTGTTGAGAAATCAACGGACAGTCATATGGGTGCTCCCTTGTAGGTAATTAACTGTTTTTCTCTTGCTGCTTTATTTCTCTTTGTCTTTTGCTCTTGGCATTTTAATTTTGATGTGTTTTGGTGTGGTTCTCTTTGGATTCCTTTTGTTTGGGGTTCTGTGCGCTTCCTGGACTTGTATATTTCTTTCACCAGGTGGGGGAAGTTTTTAGTCATTATTTCTTCAAATAGGTTTTCAGTATCTTGCTCTCTCTCTTCTTCTGGTACCCCCATAATTCGGATGTTGGTATGCTTGAGGTTGTCCCAGAGGCGCCTTACACTATCTTCATATTTTTGGATTCTTTTTTCTTTTTCAGTTGAGTGTTTTTTGCTTTGTATTTCAAATCTTTGACTTGATCCTTGCGATTCTCTAGTACACTGTTATTTTTTACTTCCATCAGTGAATCCTTAATTTCTAGTTGGTCCTTTTTCATATCCTCGAGGGTCTCACTAAATTTATCAGCCTTTTCTAGAAAATTGTTGAAAAACCTTATATCCAGTCATTTGCTTTCCTCCATTTCTTTCATTTGTGATCTGTTTCTTTATCTTCCCAATTTGCTGCTTCCCTGAGTTGATAAAGTGGCTTTGTGTGCTAGGTGTCCTATAGGGCCCAGTGACTCAGCCTCCCCCAGTTACCTGAAGTGGACAATTTTGGTGCACCCCTTTGTGGAATGTGTGCATAGCCTTGTTGTAGTTAAGTCTTGATTGTTGTTGGTATTACTGGGAGGAATTGACCTCCAGGTCATTTAGCTGTGAGGATCAGCTATGCCTATACTGGGAGATATCTGTGCTGGAGACACCCTTATGAGACAAGACTTGCAAAAGCCTCTGTGCTCAGGGCAGAGCAGACAGCATTGGTTTCCTGTCAGCCCTTCCCTAATACACCCCCAGTTCTCAGTGTACCATGGTAATCGCTGCAAGCACCTCTGAGAAAAAGCCACCCTCGAGTTTAGCCCGCTGCCAGACAGTCCAATTTCTCCACGAATGAGTCTGGGTCCCAGAGTCTTGCCCATAACTAGAGTTCAGTGCAGTTGTGAGCTTCCGTTTCCCTCCCACTTGAGAAAACCAGCCACATACTCAAGTTGCCCGCCCTCTCCGTGCACATGCGCCTCGATACCTCTACCTTTCACAGTTTCTCTGAGTCTCAGTGTGTTTTTCTCTTTCCTGATAGTCTAGTTTCACCCTGTATGAGTCTGGATCCCCAGAGTCTTGCCCAGAACTGGAGTTCAGCAGAGTCAGGAGCTTTTGTCTCCCTCCTGCTTGAGAAAGCCAGCCACTCACTCAGTTGCCAGTCCTCTCCATGCGCACGTCTCAGTACCTCTGCCTCCTGCAGCTCCTCTGAGTCTCAGTGTGCTTTTCTTTTTCCTTCTAGTTACAGAATTTCCACTCATCCAGCCTTCCTGTGGTTCTGGATGATGTCCATTTTGTCTTTTAGCTGTAGTTTTGAAATTGTTGTATGAGGCAGCAATTTAGGTGTTTACCTATGCCCCCATCTTGGTTTCTATTACATTTTTTAAAGAATTCTCTTTAGTTATTAAGATCCAACTTTTTCACAGTAGTTTCCACCTCTAAATAAATTAAACATTTAAATTCTATAAATTCTAACATTCGTAAGAGATAACCACGGGCTGTGTATAAAATTAAATGTGGTAGACAAGAAAAATAATTAACTCTCTTTTAACATACTCACATTAACAGGTTTCTCTTAAGAACATAAGCTAGACATTTGTTTGATGCTTGGTGGTGTCTTTTCACTGAATGAGTAGTGACATTCATTGAGTGAAATAAGCTTCTTTCATCTTAATTAATATCCTTCAGAAACATCTTGAGAACCTCATAATATGAAAGCATGGCTAATGTGACTGACTTATAAAGACCTTCCAAAATGGAGATTTAAGAACAGGCATTCTAGTAACATGAATAGAGAACTGAGCAAGCTGGGCTTCAGGAGAAAAGTTTTGAAGTAATGACTGTGTGGTCTTAGCTTGGTCTTGTTAGACATAAATAAACATAGTAAGTGATCTCCCACTAAACATTTGTGGGCATTGGGTGCTTGGCTGTCATCACTTTCCTCTTGTAATGGTACAGGGCATTTCTTCTTCCTCTCCCCTTACACTGGCTCTTCAGCAATAGGCTTTCTGACAACTCATGCTGTAGTCACAGTCCTTTTTCTTTCATTGTCATCCTTTTTGGAGTGTGGTATAAGGACCACCGGGAACTGGCACCATTGGCTTACCCTTCTTTTCATTGTCTACATATAAGTAATTAAACTATCCAGGAATGGCTTGTTGCATCTTTACTGGTAAAATAAGTCAGGACTTGGCTTGTCCTATAGTGTGTACTACAGTGGAGAGCTGTCCCATGTATTAAAGGATGTTTATCTCCCCTGACCGCTATCTCCCCTGCTGTGAGAACCAAATACTGGTAAGCTTCTAGACATTGCTAAATATCCCCTTAAGAGGCAAAATAGCTCCTGATTTAAACCACTCTCTTTAGGTTCTTAAGGCCCCACACCCACCCTCCTCACTCATATACATACAAGGTAGAATACATGAAGGTCTATAATTCTTCCCACTGTCTGAACACTTTTATATATATTGACTTTTAGTTTTATATAATAATTTATTTTTAGGGGGGGGGGGGAGAGAGAGAGAGAGAGACATCAATATGATAGTGAAACATCAACTGGCTACCTAGGATCCAGCTCACAACCCAGGCATGTGCCTTGACTGGGAATCAAATCAGCAAACTCTCAGTAAGCAAGATGATGGCCAATCAAGTGAGCCACACCGATCAGGGCTCAACAGTTTTATATAATGGGTTTCTACATTAGATTTAATTTGAAGAGAGAGTTTTGTGGCTTAAAAACATAATAGGAAATAAACAGTAAATCAGTAAAGTACAATAGTAACTAGTAAATAAGTTTCTAAAAAAAAATCGCAAATAGTAATAAAAATAACCTCCAAGGATCCTTCTAAATGTAAGATACTATAATCTATGAATATCTTTGAGTATTGACTTTTCAATTAGAGGGCTTTTAATTAAGAAGGGAGAAAATACTTTAGCTAGCTTACACAACAGGAAAGTGTATTAAAGAATAAAGCTATCTCAATTAAAACAAATGCAGAAATGCATCCAAAACCTTATTCTGCTTCAGTCTATCCTGTCTCTCAGCACCACAGCAATCCCCCTTAGATAAAAACACATACCTGTATCACCTGAATCTTAATTCCAAACTCTCACTAAAGAGACTTTGGTCCAACTTGCCTCAATATCTGCTTCTGGACTTCAAAAGTTTAGCCAAAGACGACAGAAGAGCCAATAAAAATGCTGGTGATGGGTTAGGTGGCATTAGTTATTAGAGAAAAATCTTGTGTCGACACCTCAATGGGTCTCTACTGCAATAACAGATCTTAAATTTAAAGTATTATGTAGATGTGTTTACTCATGGTAGATGAATAAGTTTACAAAAAGTGTATCTCTGAGAAAGTGAAAGAACTAGGACTTCCATTTTCTATTTTACACATTTCTATACTGTTCTAATGTTAATTTCATATATGTATTTTTTTTCCAATAAGAGAGAAATGAAAGAGATAATTCTCCTCAGACAGAAATTATCTTTATGCATGCTGTTTAAGTATGTTTGCCAAAATAATACGTCTCTTAAAACTGCTACTTAAAGTAATTAACTTGTAAACAATGGAAAAATAATTGGATTGTTCTTCCTGTCAAGTGAACAACATTAAATAGGGTGACAGCGTTAGATAAATAAGACCAATATAAAAAAATCCATTAATTTAAAATCTGTGATACTACAGAGGCTGAAGAAATAAGCCTTAAGTAAAATAGTCAAGAAGTAATTTTCTACTGCGTTTTTAAGAAAACTTTTTTAGTCTCTGTCTTTCATACAAAAGTCACCAACAATTCAGATTTCTGGCCACATCTGGGGCTAGCTTACTTGTGATACATTACTTAATTTCACCTCAGTGTATACCTTGACTCTATGTGCCTCAATAGATAGACACCATTTATAACTTTTCCCTTGTATTTCACTGGAAAAAATAAGACAGCATTCAGGTTTTTAAATTCTCTACTAACTCAGCTTCACTTACTAATGGCTTTACGCTATAGCTAAGGTGAAAAGCAGAGCTGTGATCCAGAGCGGTCCTCTGGAACCAGACTGTGTGGATTAGAATCCCAGTTCTGTCACCTCCTCATTTTGGGACCCTAGGAGGCTACTTCATCTCTCCATGTTTCCTCTACCGTACTGTATTAGGAGATAATAATAGTTTCTACCTCACAGTTATTAATCGGACAAAACAAATAATATTTGAAGAGCTCTTAGAACAATGGCCAGTATATAGTAGGCATGAGTATAGAAGTATTTTTCAGAGATATTAGAAAATATTTAATTACTCACTCAAAAATATTAATCCAAATAAATAAAATTTTACTGAATTTATGTGGAAGAACTGTCTTGCTTAAAAACTGTTTTTTAAATTATTACAGTGAGGGAGGAAGGGAAATGGAATGGAACCATGACCTCATGGTTCCTGGATTGATGCTCAACGACTGAGTCATCTCACCTGGGTGGGAAAGTTGTTCTTTATGACCAAATTTTGACATGCAATTTTGTAATAAAAATTTCCCCCAATTAAATGTTGTTCCTACAACATCAAGATTTTAAAAATACAATTTTTAGAAAATTAAGAATATTTTAAAAGGTCATTCTATCAGCAGTAACTTAGATACAGATTATTCTATGTTCAATATTCATTATTACAATCAAATCAATTATACACTTTTTACAATAAAAAGTTAAGCCAGTCAACAATATATTGGTGAAATCAGCATTATCTGTTTACACAAACTACAATGCACTGGAAGATAAAGTAGGCACTGGGATAAATATGAAAATTTAATATTATTATAATAAATCATATGTCTCTACATAGAAATCCCCCAGTCTAGTCCAAAAGAAAATATTGTCCTAGAGTCAGACAAACCTGGGCTTTAAAATGCTTTTCTATCCTTAGCAATTGTCTAACCTTAGGCAAGTTACTTGGCCTCTATCAATCACACCTTTCTCTTTCATAAAATATATCTACTTCTGAGGATTACAGTTATAACTAAATTAGAGGCCCGATGCACAAAATTCATGTCCCTCAGCCCAGCCTCCACTCTCTCCAATCTGGGACCCCTTGAGGGATGTCTGACTGCCCGTTTATTTTGGCTGCCCCCATGTGGACACAAGATGGCCAGAAGAGCATATAGCAGGGACCAGGCCTGCAAAGGAAGGTAGTTGGGGGTGATCAGGCTGGCAGAGGAGGGAAGTCAGACATCCCTCTCACAATCCAGGGCTGCTGGTTCCCAACTGCTTGCCTGCCTGCCCCTAACCACTTCTGTATGCCAACCTGATCACTCCTAACCACTCCCCTGCCAGCCTGATTGATGCCTAACTGTTCCCCTGCTAGCCAGATTGCTTCTAACTGCCCTCTTGTGCAAGTTTGGTCACCCCTAACTGTCCTCTCCTAAAGGCATGATACTCCTAACTGCGCTCCCCTGCAAGCCCGGTCTCCTCCAACTACCCTCCACTGCAGTCCAGGTTCCAACTGCTCTTCCCTGCAGGCTTGTGTCCCACCCAACTTCCCATCCCTGCAGACCCAGTCACCCCCAACTTCCCTCCTCTGCTGGCCTGATCACCCCCAACTACCCTCTCTTGCAGGCCTAGTCCCTGCTATATGTTCTCCCCTGCTGGCCATCTTGTGGTAGCATCTTGTGTCCACATGGGGGCAAACATCTTTCACCACCTGGGGGCAGCCATCTTGTGTTGGAGTGATGGTCAATTTGCATATTCCTCTTTTCTTAGATAGGATGAGACAATATATATAAACTTAGGTTGGTACTTGATGCACATCAGAGACTCAATAAATCCCCTGTCCCTTCAACAAGGATTTTTCATCTATTTTCAAAAATATAATCATATATACAGAGAATGGTAAAAGAAACTATCTGTTGGGTTGAAATAAAGACAAACTGGCAACAGTCCTAGAAACAATGAATTCACTTGTGCCAAGTCAATTATTGTTTTATGCTCTCTATTATTTAGGGAGATATTACTTTTTCTACAACTTGACTAGATTCAGCTAAATGAAACACTAATAAGAAATTAAGCAGATAAATTTACAGTCTAACTACATAAGTATATCACATGATCACAAAATTTTTACAGTTCTGAGGGACAATGACTATATGCAAAAAGATGCTTCCAATCTGTCTCTGGGAGATCCTTTATGAATACTTTCTTAAATTGTTAACTCCATCTGCCCTCTCTCACAGCCTCAATAATTTACTAGTATTCCATACAAACTCTTCATTAATTTTAACACGTTAAGACCAATTAAAATAAGTTTTAATGATACTAGTTACTAGGTTAAAATTAAACATGTAAAAGCATTTTTCACAAATAACATAGGATTGGATCTGTATCATAACATTCTGATTCTGCTTTGAACTTCAGTTTAAGAAATTACCTCACTATTATTACTAGGTATACCAGTTAATAATGGCGGATTTTATAATCAAAGAAAACATGATAATTTCAAGAAAAACATCAAAAGTGCTTTATTCAAAGTAATGTCCATCGTTAGCTACACATTTCCCACATCTTTCAGGTAATTTGTGGATACAGTCCCAATAGAACTTTTCTTGTGAGGCAAACCATTCAGAGACCCAATTTTCCACTTCTTTGTATGTTTTGCACATGCCATTGATCAGAACAAGTGGTAATCTGAAGGAGCAAGGTCTGGTGAATATGGCAGGTGGATTAATACTTCTCAGGCAAGATTTTTTAATGTGTCTTTAACTGGTTTTGAAGTGTGTGATGGTGTGTTATCATAAAGCAAAATTTACTTTGCCATACCTTCTGGCATATTATGGTTGTTTCACGATCAAAGTGTGGTTAAAATGGATTATTTGTTGTGGGTAGCAATCAGTATTAATGGTTTCACCTGGTTTTAGAAGCTCATAATACACCACACCTTCCTGATCCACCAAATGCAAAGCATTGTCTTCTTTCCAAAGCGATTTGGACTTGCAGCTGATGTTGATGGTTGACCTGGATCTACCCATGATTTTGTGCCTTTGGGATTCTCAAAATAAATCCACTTTCCATTGCCAGTCATAATTCAATGCAAAAAAGTCTTTCGTGTTGGTGAAGCAGCATTTTACTGATGACTATTCAGTTTTCCATTTGTCTTTTGTTCAGTTGAGGTGGCACCCATTTTCCTTCCTTTAAAATCTTTCCCATTGCTTGTAAACCATCAGAAATTGTTTGCTGAGCAACGTTTAATCTTTCTGCAAGTTGTTTCTGAGTTTGACATTCATCTTCATCCAATAATGCTTGTAATTGTTGCTCTTCAAACTTTTTTGGTTGACCTGGATGATCTCTGTTTTTCACATTGAAATCAGAACTTTTAAAGCATTTAAACCCAGCATCTACAAGTATCTTGAGATGGAGCATGTTCCTCATAAGCTTCCCGAAATACACGATAACTTTCAGCTGCACTTTTCTTCAAAATAATGAATTAAAATGTCCCGCAAATGCTCCTTTTTTTGGCACAAACTTCAACATTTTTAAGCGTAAAAATATCTATGATGTTAACACCTTCAGCAAATTTGACATATGAAGTTTTAAAGCTTGCTGTCAATACAACAAAACAGCATACATATAAATTGCATATATATCAACATATGTGTACTCCATCTATTAAAAACAAATCCGCGTTAACTGATACACCTAGTATTCCCCTATATCTCTAAGAACTGACAAACTTGAAACTTAAATATACTGCTGTATTTTCAATTTGAAGGAGCCAAGGAATAGAACTCTTAATTTTTCATTCCTTGAGAAATTTATCCAATAATTTCTTAAATAATTAGTTTTTTTTTGAATTTTAATAAATTATTCTACTAGCAATTATTCTTAATGACAGTATTCAATTACATTTTTTTTATATCCCACCTCAGCTCCTTTCCCTGATATTGAGGAGGAAAAGATTGTCTTTTTCTTTTAATGTAATCCCACCTCTACTTTCGCTTCTCTCATTCCAAGTGCATTACAATTTTGGCAGCTTGAAGAACTATCTGCTCATAATTAATTTGCTTTACAAATATTAATCATTGTTAATACCTAGACTCAGTCATAGCCAATCACTATAATTTCATACTTCAGCTATTAAAATATTTGTGGGGAAAATGTCGGTTACACTATAATTTCCCATTATCCTATCTGCAACATCCCCACTGAATAGGTTAAAAGACCTAAATTGCAATGGGGTTGTGTGGGACTTTATGTCTTATCAAATCAGAATTCAAGTTGACGACATTACAAAGGCTATGAAACAAAGGATATAACACTAATTCACATTGATGGCAACAAAGAGCAGCATATGGTAACTGCCAACTAGTCAGTCACTCAGCTTTTACAGTGTCAGAATACAAAACTGATCTATGAGAACACCTGACTGTTACTACCCAAGGGAAAAGAGAGTGGAAGGAAACAAGCATTTACTGGGGCTTTTCCTGCTTTTTTACTTCACTATCTCCCCCCATGCAGTAGGCATGATGCTTGCTGAAGTTTAAGATAACTGTATTATTTGTACAAGATCAGTTTTTAAATTGTAAAATGGAATTCATATCTACTTCTAAACCCACTCATTTAATTTCTATCTTATCCTTCTACATGCAGAACTGTAAACTTCAAATTTTCCCCCTTATGTGAATTCTGAAAGGCATACCTTATCTACTCCTATGGCCAATATCCTCTTCCTATCTCATCAAACAAGCCCCTGTGCAAAAACGTGAAACCACAACTTGGAAATGACATGGAAACCAATCCATGACAGCTAGAGTTCCATTTTAGGTGAGCCACTAGAATATTTCCATATTTCCCACTCTTGTTCACTCAACCCTCATACTCAGACATACTCTTTTCAAAAGGCCAACAATGCAAATTTGTGCCCCAAACAGGAAAAATAAAATATATTCCTTCTACTCTAATCACGATTACTTCTTGTATCATAGCAAATTTTGACATTTTTAGGTTTGACATGAAATAAGTATTTGGATACACAGTGGGATTTCTTAATGTCTTATTTATATTGTCATATCTAAGGGCAAAATAAAACAACTCACAGTGAGGTTTACATTCTTCATCCTGGTTCCCTTAAAAACCCTAACACCCACCCCATTTTAAAGACAATCAGCAGATTCCAATAATTAAAAGAACAAAGAGAGTACATAGTATATTTTTTTAAAACCTGAAATTGCAATTATTATACTTTACAACTTTCTACTTTGGTCAGCTGAGAAGGAGTGAGAAAGTTTCAACAAATCTTTACTGTCAATCTGGACCTCCTCTGAAATCTCAGTTACTGCAGAACTGCACAAAGTGAGGACACAGTCCTATCATGAAAGGAGTTTCAGATAACATGTTAACCTGTAAAGCGAGAACTGACTGGGTTACATGAGTCATTTGCATCAAGTATCATTTTCATACAACCTCAAACTTAAGTCAGGCATCTCACTAAAATCCAGATTGTTCTGAGCCATCATGGTTAGCCTAGAAATAAATGCAAATGTATACATAATTCCTTTAATAAACACATTGAGCAATGAGCTAAGCTTTTTATCATTTTTTAAAAAAATGAATGTGGGGTTTTTTTTGTTCTTCTTTTTTTTCAAAACAATTCCTCCCTCTCCCTTTCCAACTTTAAGAATCTTTGACTTATTTCTTAAGGCCTTAGGAGAATAAAGGCATGCATACTGGTGTTTTTCCTGTTATTCTAATAAAATGCAATACACAAATATGAAACTCAACAAACATATTTGCCAACATTATCCAGAATGTCTACTTAAGTAGTCCCAAATTTATTAGGTAAATGCATAAATACTTTAACCTTCTTGAAAACAGCTGAAGATAAACAGGCAAGTCATCAAAATAACGGTGCTCACTATCAATGGGGATTATTTCAGAAGGGAAAAATTACTAGCATTCTTGGTTTGTCTTCTCCTTTGTAAGTAAGTATACAGGTATGGAATTTTGCCAACTTGTACTTTTTTATGAAAATACTACATTGAGACTTTTAAAAGATCCCAATTCAATTTTTATATGGAAAATTGCTGTTAAAAATGCCAAAGGAAGGAATTCTGGCAGGATAAGAGAAATGAGACAATAATGAAACAAAAGCCAATTAATCAAATTCTCAAGGCTTTGCTGACTTTTCAATGAATTTTTATGAAGAGTAAGGAAGGTGTGGGAAATGATTTTTCTTAGTCTAGCTCCTTTATGGATGACATATGGATAGAAAATATGACAGACTAAATAAAGAACCCTCGCCTGTCGGAATGGCTCAGCTGGTTAAGCGTCCTCCTGTGCACCAAAAGATTGCTGGTTCAATTCCCAGTCAGGACACATACCTAGGCTGAGAGTTGGTCAGGATACCTATGGAAGGCAACCAATCAATCTGTCCCTCCTTCCTTCTAAGCATGTCCTTTGGTGAGGATAAAAAAAAAAAAAAAGATTAAACTTGCATTTAAAAAAAATGTTTAAAGAGTCCTAATGTTGAGTTCTCCAATAGTCACAATTTCTTTATCTTTTATTAAGAAGCTGTGGCTTTCCAGAATTTATCCTAAAATAATTAAGGTTTAAACTAGTATTTACTAGTAATAAAAGGGATAGTCATAAGTAAAGTTTATAAAAAATTTAAAAATCAGAAATAGTTTAAATTGCCTAAAGTAGGTGACTGATTTAAAAAATAATGGTTATCTATCTATCTATCTATCTATCTATATAAAAGGCTAAATGTCCATCCTTCTGACTGGTAGCTATGATGCATTCTGACCATCAGGGGAAAGATGCTTAGCACAGGAGCTGCCATAACACACACTGGCCATCCTATCCAATAAAAGAGTAATATGCAAATTGACCTCGCCCTGCTACACCCACCAGCCATGCCCACCAGCCAATCAGAGCAAGTATGCAAATTAACCCAACAAAGATGGCTACGGCTACAGAGTGAGCAGGAGGGAGGCTTGGATTGCCTCCGACAATGGAGGAAGCCAAGCTTTCTGCAAACCCTGGCCGGCCCAGGTCTCCACTTAAAGGAACCAAGTTTCAATGGCTGCCACCATGGAGCAAGGCTTGGGTTGCCACTGGCAATGGGAGAAGCCAAGTTTTCCATACACCCTGGCCTGCCCAGACCTCCACTTAAGGTAACAAGGTTTCAATGGCTGTAAGAGCAGAAGACTTGGCTCTGCTCCAGGCTACAAAGTTTCAATTGTAGAAGATAAATAAATCCCAGATACCAAGGTCTCTGCTTGGGTCGCCAGGGGTGTGGCCGGCCTGCATACCACCACAGCCCCTCGTCCAAGCCACCCTGCTCCCTAAGGGAACACCTACCCTGATCCAGACACCCTTCAGGGCAAATCAGCTGGCCCCAACCTGTGCACCAGGCCTCTATCCTATCTAATAAAAGAGTAATATGCAGATTGACTATCACTCCAACACAAAAGATGACTGCCCCCTTGTGGTCCAAAGATCCTGCCCCCATATTGGACACAAGATGGCCAGCAAGGGAAGTTGGCAGGAAGGCCAGTTGTGGGTGATCAGGAAAGTAGGGGAGGGCAGTTAGCAGGAAGTAGGCCTGCAAAGGAGGGCAGTTGGGGGTGATCAAGTCTGCAGGGGAGGGCATTTAGGGGTGACCTGGCTGGCAGAGGAGGGAAGTTGAGAGTGACTGGGCCTGCAGTGAAGGGCAGTTGGGGGGTGGGGGGCAGGCCTGCAGAGGAGGGCAGTTAGGGGCAAACAGGATGGCAAGGGAGCAGTTAGACATCAATCAGGCTGGCAAGGGAGTGGTTAGGGGGTGATCAGACTGGCAGACAAAAGCAGTTAGGGGCAATCAGGAAGGCAGGCAGGCGAGCAGTTGGGAACCAGCAGTCCTAGATAGTGAGAGGGATGTCTCACTGTCCGTTTAGGCCTGATCCTATCTGAATTGGGCCTAAACGGGCAGTCCGACATCCCTCAAGGGATCCCAGATTGGAGAGGGAGCAGGTTGGGCTGAATGACACCCACCCCCATGCATGAATTTCAAGCACTGGACCTCTAGTTTAAAAATAAACAGCACCATGGACCTGGTGCCAACAAATTAACAGGGCTTCCCCCAAGTGGGACACAGGCCCCACCACCACCCTGGAGGAAACCCCACCATATCGCAGCAAACACTGCCCAAGACCCCATGGCGCAAAATGCAGCCCACAGCCAGCCCAGCCTGGGAACAGTTGCTGTGGGCACTGGGTAATGATGTCACATAGGAACACCCAGCTTCCTCTCCCTAGCAAATAGCCCCTTGGAGTTTCTTCAGCCCAGTCTGCTCCAGGTGCAAACATGTGTGAAGCATTTTCCCATGCCTCATCTCATTTGATCCTCACAAAGTCCTAGAGTAGGTAGATAGGAGGCTCAGTAGAATCCAATTTTCTTTTCATTAGCAAGATGCAAATAGCAATATTAAAGTCTAACTTCTAATTAATTTCCTTTCAATGTGCACAACACAAATCCGTGCACCAGGACACTAGTTTCTATATAATTCTTCACAGCCTTTAAAAATGAGATTAGATAGAAATACTCACTGATAATGAAGTATGTTCATGACACAATGTGACAAATAATGAGAAAACAAACAGTATGCATGGAATGATCCTACTTTAATTTTAAAAAGGATTATATGCACAAATACAATGAATCAACCAGTTCTGTCTAACAAAACTTACTATAATGATGGAAATTTCTATATCTGAACTTTGTAATAAAATAATCAAGAGCCAGATATGGTTATTAAGCCCTTGAAATGTGGCTAATGCTACTGAAGAATTAAACTTTAATTTTTTAATTTTAATTAATTTTCATTTAATGGCTATAATATTGGATAGGCTAGGTCAAAACAGGCATATAAACAAAGTCTGATGGTTTTCTCATTTTTTCTTAATGACCATCTATTATTTTTAATAATACTGTTAAGACAAGACTAGAAAACTGTTAAATCTTTGGGAAGTGATCAGGTAATTTAAATTAACAGAGATTGTACAAGGAAAGTAAATATATCTTTCTAGATAGCAGATATACAAAATGATATTACAAGAAAATTATGAGAGGAATATTACTTTAGGACTGAGTTATAATAATAAAAACGTAATTTAAGTTTTAGTAAGTAAGATTATTTTGGGACTGCGTTTTTATTTTATGTTATTTTTTGTAAAGCTAGGTAAAGTAAATCTACCACTGTAAACTTGCTATAGTAGATGATCTAAAAAGCTAAACTAAGAATAAAGAAGAATTTGTTTGACAGACTTAAAGAATTAACTTTTTTATGCTTAAATAAAAATTATTTTTCCTTTATTTTTTGAATAAATCTTTATTGTTCAGATTATTACAATTATTCCTTCTTTTTCTACATAGCTCCCCTCTACCAGGTTCCCACCCTACCCTAGGCCCTTACCCCCTCTAGCCACTGTCCTCATCCATAGGTGTACCATTTTTGTCCAGTCTCTTCCCACATCCTCCACACCCTTCCCTCCGAGAATTGTCAGTCCACTCCCTTTCTATGTCCCTGACTCTATTATATTCACCATTTTATTGTGTTCATCAGATTTTTTATTCACTTTTTTTTTAGATTCACTTGTTGATAGACATGTATTTGTTGTTCATAATTTTTATCTTTACCTTTTTCTTCTTCTTCCTCTTCTAAAAGAGTACCTTTCAGCATTTCATATAATACTGGTTTGGAGTTGATGAACTCCTTTTAGCTTTTTCTTATCTGTGAAGCTCTCTATCTGCCCTTCAATTCTGAATGATAGCTTTGCTGGGTAAAGTAATCTTGGTTGTAGGTTCTTGCTATTCATCACTTTGAATATTTCTGGCCTGCATAGTTCCTGTTAAGAAATCAACTGACAGTCATATGGATTCTCCCTTGTAGGTAATGAACTGTTTTTCTCTTGCTGCTTTTAATATTCTCTCTTTGTCTTTTGCTCTTGGCATTTTAATTATGATGTCTCTTGGTGTCGTCCTCTTTGGATTCCTTTTGTTGGGATTCTGTGCGCTTCCTGGTCTTGTAAAGTCTATTTCTTTCACCAGGTGGAGGAAGTTTTTGGTCATTATTTCTTCAAATAGGTTTTTAGTATCTTGTTTTCTCTCTTCTTCTGGCACCCCCACAATTCATATGTTGATATGCTTGAGGTTGTCCCAGAGGCTCCTTACACTATCTTCTATTTTTTAGGTTCTTTTTTCTTTTCTAATTGAGTGTTTTTTGCTTCTTTGTATTTCAAATCTTTGACTTGATTCTTGCGATCCTCTAGTCTGCTGTTAGGTCTCTGTATAATATTTTTTATTTCAATCAGTGTATGCTTAATTTCTAGTTGGTCCTTTTTCATGTCCTTAAGGGTCTCGTTAAATTTATCAGTCTTTTCTAGGAAATTCTTAAAAAACATAATAACCATAGTTTTGAACTCTATATCCAGTTGTTTGCTTTCCTCCATTTCTTTCATTTGCGATGTTTCTTTGTCTCCACATTTTGGTGCTAGATGTCCTATAGGGCCCAGGGGCTCAGCCTCCCCCCATTACCTAAGGTGGACACTTTTGGTACACCCCTCTGTAGACTGTGTGCACAGTCTTGTTGTAGTTAAGTCTTGATTGTTATTGGTATCACTGGGAGAAATTGACCTCCAGGCCATTTGGCTGTGAGGATCAGCTATGTCTATACTGGGAAAATATCTGTGCTGGAGACACCCTTATGAGACAAGACTTGCAAAACTGCAAAAGCTTCTGTGCTCATCTTGGATGGGACGGGGTCTCAGGGTAGAGCGACAGTCTTGGCTTCTGGTCAGCCCTGCCCTATGGGGCCCCTGGGTCTCAGTGTCCCTCGGTAATCACTGCAGGCACCTTTGCGAGAAAGCTGGCCTCAAGTTTCACCTGCTGCCAGACAGTCCAGTTTCTCCCCGAATGAGTCTGAGTTCCCAGAAACTCGCCCGCAACTGGATTTCAGCACAGTTGGAAGTTTCCATCTCCCTCCCGCTTTAGCCAGCCGCGCAGTCAGCCACCTGGACACTCAGCAGTCAGTCCTCTCTGCCTGTTTGAGCTCCGGACCTTTCCCTTTCGCAGGTCCCGATTCTCAGTGTGTTTTCACTTTTCCTGACAGTTCAGATCCCCCCCGAATAGGTCTGGGTTCCCAGAGTCTCACCAGGGACTGGAGTTCAGTATAGTCGGGAGCTTCCGTCTCCCTCCTGCTTGAGGAAGCCAGCCACACCCTCAGCTGCCAGTACTCTCCGCATGTGTCTCTGTACCCTCAGCCTTTTGGAGCTTCTCTGAGTCTCACTGTGCCTTTCTCTTTCCTTCTAGTTGTAGAATTTAAAGTCAGCCAGCTTTCCTGTGGTTGTGGATGGTGTCCGTTTGTCTTTTAGTTGTAGTTTTGATATTGTTATGCACGGCAGCAGTTTAGGTGTTTACCTATGCCACAATCTTGGTTTCTCCCCTTCCTTTATTGATTAAAGTATTACATATGTGTTCTTATCCCTCCCACTGTCCCTCCACCACTCCCCTACTCATATCCTTACCCCCTCCCCGCAGGTGTCTGTGTCCATTGGTTAGGCTTATATGTATGCATACAAGTCCTTTGGTTGATCTCTCCCCTTTACCCCCATCTTCCCCTATGTTCTCTCTGAGGTTTGATGGTCTGATTGATAAATGTACTATTAATCTCACTAAGCAGAGAGAAAGTTTAGTTCTCAATTAAGAAAAGATTTCTATTATAACAACTCTATATCAGCTCTATAGAAGATGGCAAACTAACAACTTTCTCCTTTTTTCACTGGTAAATGGTAGGAATCTGAATCATTAACCTCAGGTATAGAATGAAAATATTATTAAAATTATTTGGCTGAGTACTTTGAGGTGCCTCATTATCGTGTATCATCTATTCAATTTTGGGTTAATATACCAGCATCACCTTTTTCTCTCTTCTTCCTCCCTACCTCAATTCCTCAGTTTCTGACAGGAGCAACTCATGGGTTTAATCTGCAAGTAACAACAACAAATGTTTGATTGTCCATTCTTTATTTTAAAAATCCACTGTAACCAGAAGGCAATGCTTGATTAGAATCACCATTCAATAAACCACACAAATGAAGAACAGTAATGATTTGACAAATGGCAGATAATGTGACACAATTTATATCTGACTATAAAACATGTTTTATATTTGCTTCTGAATATGGGAGCATTGGGCATACTGCAAATTCACATTACTTTAAAATGAAAGAACTTCAAAATATCACCCAATCAAGAAGAAATAGAAAATTACTCAGCTTCATTATCCACACCAACACAGACTAATGCAAAAAAGCCAGATAGGACTGAGCCACCATCTGGTGAATTTGTCATTCCACACACATTTCTTGAGTATACAATTAGATACTGGCAATAGAAACAAGAAAACAAGGAGGAATAAGATTGTTAGTTCCCAATCACAGAGAACTAACAATCTATTAGGCAAAAAGAACCAAGTACCTAAGCAGGATACTACAGGAGCATATAAAAAGGTACTAATTTGGAGCATGTTCAAGTTCACACCTTACCTGACTTGGTTTAAGAGACTATTACTGGTCACACAGCCAAATTAGAAAATAAATATATTTTGATTACAGCAACTGTAATTTAATTCATCACTAAATACATATATATCAATTATATATGCTAATTAACAAGCAGGAAGGTATTTTATACTGTACTAGAGGCCCAGCGCACAAAATTCCTGCATGGGTACAGTCGCTAGGCCTGGCCTGCGATCAGTGCCATCTTTCCTAGCCCTGTCCCCACCGCCACTCACCCTGGTTCCTCACTAACCATTGGGTGATTGGTGCTTGATGGTCAGGGGAAGGGACCAAGAGGTCAGCTGTTCTCACCTGCTCATTGGCCCTGCCGCTGCAGCGATGGCCATCAGGCAATCAGAGCCTGCCAGCCGGGGAAAGGAACCTAGAGGTGGTCGGTGTACCTCATACTGACTGGTCGAGTGGTCATTCTGGTCATTCTGCTGTTAGGGTCAATTTGCATATGACCCTTTTATTATACAGGATAGAGGCCTGGTGCATGGGTGGGGATTGGCTGGCCTGCCCTGAAGGGGATCCCAGATTGGGGTGGGAAGAGCCCACTGGAGGACAGGGCACAGGGTTTTCCAGGCTGGCTCTGCCCCCGATTAGGGTGGGGATCCCTGCTGGGATGGGGCCACCAATGGTTTGCAGGCTGGCCATGCCCCCTGATGGAGTGGGAGTCCCCGCTGGGTGTGGGGTGGCCTGGGCGAGGGGCCGGGGGCAGTTTGCAGGCCAGCCAAGGCCCCGGCTTTGTCAGAAAGGATATCCGGAAGACATCCAGGCTAATTAGCATATTACCCTTTTACTAGCATAGATTTTGGTCCCTGGTTCACTTGGGGATTACCTCCAAGATATACTTTTCTCAGACAAATCATTATTCCTAAGTAATAATTTCTTTATTATTTACCTTTAGTTATGAATTTAATTTCATAAATAATGTCTTATCAGTCAGGGTAGTCTAGATTATGCTATTATAATAAAGTGCTCCAGAATTTCATAGGCTTATTAGCAAAAAAGTTCATTTCTTGCTCATACTACAAGTTGAGAAAATGACAGCAGGAAATTCTCTTACTTAGAGGCCTAGACACTGAAGAGGGCTCTGTGTTAAAATGTGATACCCTAACTAACCAAGATAAGAAGAAACAAATTATGGTAAACTGTGCTCTTATTCTTAATAAGTCTGCTCAGAAGTTACATATTTTGTTCCCACTCACATTTTGTTAGGGGGAAAAAGAGAAGTAAATATATTCACTGGACAAAGGACTACTATATTTCTAGAGCTAAAAAGATTAGTCCTTGCCCATGTGGTGTGACCTAGTTGTTGAGCATCTGCCCATGGACCAGGAGGTCATGGTTCCATTTCCAGTCAGGGCTTATGCCTGGGTTTCTGCTCAATCCCTAGTAGGGGGCATGCAGGAGACAGTCTATCATGATTCTCTCTGATCTTTAATGTTTTTATCTCTCCCTTTCTCTGGAATCAATAAAAACTTTAAAAAAACAAAAGACAAAAAACAAAAGAGTAGTCCTTGATATTTTAAACTGCTCAGACTTCCTGTCTCAATATTGTGGGAATATGAAAAGCTATGAGAATTCTACAAAATCAATGACATGATCTCAGAAAGCAGAGGTAAAGCATAAACCAAATAAATAAATAAATAAATAACAACAGCAACAACAAAAACCCAAACACCTTTAACTATTAGGAATTAATGAGTGCTCCTTTATGGAATGATTCAGGCAACAAGCTATTAAAAGTAATATATTTCCCAAATGCTAAAAATATATTTCCAAATAGGAGGAGCAAACAATGTTATCTCAGAAATAACTGTGCATCTTAGGTAATTTTTTCCTAATTAAACAAGATATACTTGACTTTACTCTTAAATCTTAAATATAAGATACATAATATGTTCAATTTTTCATTATTGAGTAGCTTATTTTTTCATTTTAATTAAAAATATATATCCTAAACAAGTTGTTATAAAGCACTTCAGAGGCCCTTGAACATAAAAACTGCTTTTTGCATTTCCACAATGTAATTAAAACTTATAATTTTATTTCACTAGAAACTGTTTTTAACCTAAAAAATAATTGTCTAATAAAAACTTTACTTTATTATTCCAATGCTAGTTAGACACCAAATATATTTTATTTAACTGACAAATTGGATTTTACCAAAAATAAAATCTTTTGCTTATCTAAAGACACCACTAAGAAAACGAAAATTAAAGTACTGACTGGGAGAAATCATTTAGAATACACACATCCAACAAACATCCATGTCCATAACACAAAAGAGTTCTCACAAGTCAACAATACCCCAAAAGGTCAAAAGATCAGAACTGAGACCACCCAAAGAATATATACAAATGACCAATAGTCACATAAAAACATGCTCATCATATTCAAACATTAGGTTCAACATACACTTACCATTCCATTCAACAATTTCATTCTTAGGCATCCACTCAAGAAATAAAACATTGTGTTCACACCAAGACCTATAAGCCAATGTTCACAGAAGCCTTCTTCAGAACATTTAGGAACTGGAAACAACCCAACATCCACCAACTGTGCTACATCCATATAATAAACACTATACATCAACAAATAGGAATGAACTACCAAGGCACAATAATATATCCTTAAAACTTTTAGCTTAAACAGACTCAGGAAAAAATAAGACTCAAATCACACATGTAAAGGTGCATTACTACCAAACTTACAGAAATAAAAAGTGTTATAAAGGAATGTTACGAACTGTATGGAAAAACTGGGTAGGCACTTGCAAAAGAATGAAGTTGGACCTGTATCTCACATCATATACTAATATTAATTCCATATGGATCAAAAGACCTAAAAATAGAGTTAAAACTATAAAACTCTTAGAGAAAAACATAGGGTTAAATCTTTATAACCCTATGGGATTGGGTTATTCAACTTGTTGACAATGGATTCTTAAACTTGTGACACCAAACACAAACAAGAAAAAAGCAGACTTGATTATTAAACAAATCACCAAAACGAATTTTTTTTTTTTTTTTTTTTTTTTGCTTCAAAGGTCATTATCAAGCAAGTGAAAAGATAACACAGAGTGGAAGAAAATATTTGCAAATCATTTATCTGGTAAGAAACATATCTAGAATATATTTTAAAAACTCTTACAACTGAATAACAAAAAGAAATCCAATTTAAAAAAATGGACAAAGGATATAAGTAGACATTTCTCAAAAAAAAAAATGTGTACCAATGGTCACAACTAGCATATGAAAAGATGTTCAGCAATATACTAATCAGGAAAATGCACAATAAAACCACCATAACGTTCTGGCACAGAATACACGATTTACTCTGAGTTGACACAGAGGCTATTACAGTGCGGATTCAGTGCAAGATAAGGTAGATAAGGTTCCTGTGTTTCTAATTCAGGCACAGAGTGGCAAAGAGTACACAGAGATGAAAACAAGCAAATAAATATATAACTAAACAAATATATAATTTCAGGTAATAAGCACTATGAATTATAATGAAACATGGTTAATAAAATGAGATATGGTTACAAAAACCAGACAAGCAGGGAAGGGTAAGAAATTACAACAGCACTGTCTACACAGATATTACATTAAGGTGCTTTACTTCCATTCCCTTCATTTAAACTTCTTAACACCTATATGAAGTAGTTATCACCCCTATTTTAATAGCTAAAGAGAGTAAGTAACTTGCTCAAAGACCCAGGTCTCTTTGATTTAATGCCACTGAGTGTGGAAAATAAAGCTACTTTTTTAAAGTTCTAATTATCAGATTCTAAGTAGCAGTTTGAATTTGGGGCTCCCAAGAATTATTTGAAAGTAAAGAGAAAGAAAAAGAAAGCAAGTGGCAGGTACTTTATTTCTCTAAAATAATGTCACTTGCTCTATTCAGTCTTTCTTACTCCCCAAAAGCTGAAGCACTGCTCTTTATCAAAAGAATTACAGTTTAATCCTTTCTTCCATTCTTTTTAGAAAGTATTCTATTGTCTTCAAGTTTTCAAAGTTGTGAATGGAAAGTCTTTTATCTCCTTTTTTCCCCTTTGTAGGCAACTTATTCTTTATACAGGGAAAAGTTCATACATCTTTCTTGGTGTTTCTTCTCATCAATACCTCTGTAAGTCTTTTCAAACTCAAGACCCAAGTTTTTCTTTGCTTATCATTTAATTATTATTAATCTCTACATCAGTTATTTCTTCTTCCTCCCCACAACCTACCTTCTGGAATTCTTTTACACATGTAAGGTTTTAAAATAATGTTGACTTCTTGGGTTTACTTATTTCTTCCTTTATGATTTCCATATGCTAACATTTTGCTCTGTATTGGAGGATATTTCTCATAAATGATCTTCCAGACAACCAACACGGTCTTTCTTTAATTTATCTGGTGAATTCACTAATTAGATGTTTTTTTGGTCCCAGGAAATCTGTTCCATACTACACTTTCATTTCCCAGAGGGATCTTTTTATTGTTAATTTTTCATTTAGGTGTTTATCTGACCCCTTAAGCAGTCCTGCAAATGTATTCCGATTGTTCATTCAATCTTCCCCTCTCTGGCTGAGAAAGGTTGCTATTTTCATTAGGCTTTATGGGCTTCAAATCTAGATTTGGAATATTCCAAATATTGAAAATCCCTTAAGTGTTAGAAGACTATGCATCTCTATTATCTTTAGGACCGTTTGCTGTGGAAGCCAGTAAACTCTCAATTCCCTGCTGAGGAACCCAAAGAGAACATGCTCTGTCCCCTTCTCACTGGAGAATCACAGGCTATAAGGAGAGATGGGAGTATGGTAAACATGTAAATTAGTGTGAAGGCAACAGGAATTTTTACATCAAGATTCAAGAGATGTCTTTGTCAGTTTAAAGGTCCCATAATAGAACTTCTATTTATCTACCTTCTCAAGATCTCTACATCAGTCTATACATTTGGGAATATCAGAAACCAAGTATGTCTACCTAAACAGAAATGGCAGGAGGGTGGAGGACCAATCTCAGAAAATAAATTAAGCCAAGTCCGCATGGCTCAGTGGTTGAGCATCAACCCATGAACCAAGAGGCCATGGTTCGATTTCCAGGCACATGCCTGGATTATGGGCTCAACTCCCAGTGGGGATGTACAGGAGGCAGCCATTCAATGATTCTCTCTTATTATTGGTGCTTCTATCTCTCTCTTCATTTCCCTCTTCTTTCCTCTCTGAAATCAATAAAAATATTTTTAAATGACTTATACATTTTTTATCATAAATATAACTAATTAAACTGAAATGGATGCCATTCAGGAAGACAACCATTACATAAACCAACAGCCATGGGTTAAACAAACATCACTGTCTTAAGTATGAAGAAACAGATGATACACACAAAAGAAACTATGCTTGTCCTCTAGAAGCTTTAGATTTTAAAATGAAAAATGTTATACACTGAAGCAAAATCTAAAGTATACATATATATATACTTAGATATCTATAAAAGAGAAAGAAATGGTGATTAAATACAATTGTATATAATCTCAATACTTAAAATGGTCGCAAAGTTCAATTTTGTTCGAAATTGCTTTTCCTCTAGACTATGGCACATGTTGAAAATATTAAGCTTTGAATTACTATATTTGAATTACTCACTCAAAGCATTCCAGTCCTAATAAAATAGCTGGTGTTCAATTTCAGCAACATAAAGAGAAAAGCTTTGATAATGTTCCTTCAATCAAACTAAAGCATCCAAATATGTCATCCAATTCAGTCAGAATTTGTACTTTATAATGGCTCTCATTGATGCAAGGATAGAAAATTAGCAGTCTTTTAAAGAGACTGTAAATTAACTAAATTTAATAACAGTAATCTATCAAACTTGAGTTCCATACCAGTTAACATTCGACTTGCATTTTGGAGGGTTTATGTTGTGAATCTTCTTCTTAACCAACCTCAGATTGCTGTCTCTTTACTTCCGTTTTGATGGAAAATAATTGCCTTTAAGAATAAGAAGTAATAAAGCCCACTCTACTAATTCTAAGGAAATGCTATTTCCATCACAATAGGAAACAAGAGAGAACAGAAAACTTTATTTAGAATTTTATACCTGTCAGGTTGATCTTACAACTTAAAACAACAAATAATACTTACCAATGCATACATCGATTTTCCCTTTAATAGCAGCTTCATGCAGAGGGGTGTAGTTCCAGTTATCCCTGGCATTTGGATCGGCTCCTTGGCACAATAACAGACTCACAACCTCAGCATGGCCAAAAGAACAGGCATTATGAAGTGGGATGAGACCTCCATCATCACGAGCATGGACATTAGCACCCATCTGCAGCAAATGTTCTACGACATCCTTCCTTCCAAAACCTAAAAATAAAGAGGGAAAATATCTCACATTAAATCAATTTTGTAAAAAGAACCATTAGAATTCCTTTAACAATATCAACAAATAAGAACTGAAATACTATATTCTATAACAAAAAGAGTAAAAAGGCTAATATTCAAATGGATTCTTTCATCTTAGAAAATTTAGAACAAAGAAAGCTCTTCCTTTAGTTTTGGACAGTTTATTTAAAAAGCATTTTTTCAATACCTCTGTGTGCTGGGCAAACACATGACTCCTGTCTGAGGCATTCACTTTCCCCTCATGCTTCAAAAGGCCAAATCAAATGTATAACTATATTTTAAGAGATAATATGGTTATTTAAACACTGCTGACAACCAAATCAAACACTCAGCATAACACTAGGGAAATTGGAGAAAAATGTATGGATACTAAAAATATGTGGTGATAGTTTGTTGACAAGTTATTTAAAAAGTAACAATAAAAGATAATGCCAAAACATTTACTCTTGGGACTGGTGGCCAAACTAAATGAAATGCGTGGTTAAGTGAAACAATTCAAGCTTGGATTGACTGAGACTGAGGAAACAGTATGACAAACAAGTGGAAATACAAACATTTGAGAATGCAGAACCACAACATTGACCAGAAGTATCACCACTTTTAGACAGAAAAAAAAGGGGGGGAGGGGGAGCAGAAAAGATCTGCGGCAGAATGGGACTAGATAAACACTGAGAAAAGTAAAACATACCAAGAAAATACAACTTTATGGAAGTCAAAGGGCACCAACATTATGCAATGTCCAGCATGATGAGTATTCTAATTAGATCAATAAATGACGAGAATAGCCAATGACAATTTTAAAGTAATTGTATTATGATGATGAAATTACAAGCTAATTGCAATGGATTTAAAAACCTTCTAATATTTGCATTTTTTATCTTTACTAGCTAATACATTTATTAACGATTCTTTTCTACTTTAAATCTGATTAAGTTTTTATTAGCTAGGTATTACACCTCCATGCTATTACAATATAAGTAATAATGGTTAAGTATCGAACTTACACACTAAGCTCTTATGTGTGTCATGAAGGATGATAAATGCTCAACATGCATTAGTTTCTTGTGGTAACACCTTGTGAGATACCATGATCCTCGTTTTATTGTTGAGGAATTGTTTCTCTGAGTTCGGACGTCATGAACTGTACTTTGAAACATATCTCAAATCTGTCCACTCCCCAGAGCAACCAGCTCTGTTTCAAGTCCCATAATCTCTAGTCTAAACTTCAGCATATAACCTAACTGTGACATCTGCTGTCCTACAATTCATCCTTATAGAGTAGGCAGAGTGATCTTTTCAAGGAATGGATCAGGTCACTTCCCTGCTTGAAATCCTACAATGGGTTCCCATAACACAAATAATAAAATATGAATACAAACTCCTTATGACCTATAAGGCTTTCTGTGAGCTGGCCTTTCTCTCCTCCCCTATTCCTCATTAAACTTCATGCACTCACTTTTTGTTCCCTGAATATGACAAACTCCTTTCAGCCGAAAGGACTTTGCACCTGCTGTCTGCTCTTCCGGAAGACCTGGGACCCAGATCTTCACATGCCTAGTTCCTTCTGTCCTGCAGTTCTCAGCTCAGAGATAAACAACTTTGGCTGACCACCCAATTTAAAGTCACTCACACTCACACTCTTCCATCACTGTTTTCAATATCAGTCAGTTTTACTTCCCTTCTGTACTTAATCACTACCTGAAAGTGCCTTGTTCATGTATTTGTTTAATGTCTCTCCCGACTCAAGATGTTCCATGAAAAGAGGTGCCCTCACTGTCTTATGAGCTGTTTGTATCTCCAGCACCTAGGATAGTGCCTGATATGCACTCAATAATATTTGACTACACGAATATACATAATGTTTACTTACTTCATGATAAGTAGCCCAAAATAGTAAATAAGCAGCTTTTAATTTTATATTTTTAATTTACAAAAAGAAAACAGATTTAAAGGCTTTTTGACCATGATAATATCAGATATACTTTAAAATACATAAACAAAACACCAAGTTTTCATAAAGGAAAATCACCTGAAATGTAACCATCCAGATAATTATCATGAGCATTTTGATGATTAAACTTTCAGATTTCTTTATGCAAAACTATCCTCTAATTCAGTCTATTAATTTTCATTTTCATTCGAAATGCTTGAGAATACTAATTTCCCTACTCTGTATACATTAATATAATTGATAAGATTTAAAGCAGAGAGGCAAGAAAATACAAATGCTATTTGGGTTTTTGATTCAGATATTTGCATTTTACTTCTGAAAATAAAATAATACAACTGAAATCTCCCTTAATCCTAGTCATCAACTTTCTTCTCTAGAGATACCATTACGTAAGTCAATGTTTGTTACACCCCTCCATATTTTTATACTTTTCATGTTTTTAAACACATAAGTTTATGTATTTATAGATATTTCTTAATTACATTTACATATTTCCATGTATTTCATGTTAATATATTTGTACATTAAATATTCCACATTTCATATTATTAGAATACATCACATGTTCATATTATGTCATCAATATTGTTTGGTTCAACCTATATTTATGAGAGGCTAATAATTATGGCAAATACCTTCTCTTCTTGCTTGCAAAGAAAAATTCAATTTTCCTTAGGTATTAGACAGAAAGTAATATGGTCAGAAAAGGTAAACCTTTCCCCAGTTCAATGAGTGAATCCTGATTACTCTAAGCTATAAGGGTGATTCATTCCCCTCTGTCAGTAACTGGAAATGAGACAGAAGGAAAAATCTAGAAGCTTATGGAATGATTTCTCTCCCCACTAAAAGAAGGTGTATGGAGGATGAAGGTCCCTTTCTCCTCTTTCCTCCTACTTAAAAAATTTCTCATAGAAGATTATGACATTGGAACTGCTGACCATGAGGGGCAGGTCAAGAGAACTATGAAAATGCTGGCATATAACCCTACTGTGTTCACAGAATGCTGAACCAACTCTTCCATTTCCTACTTCTAAACTTGTCAAGGAGGGAAAACTTGTCCTTAGGCTTTAAGTTTCTGTTAGCTGAATTCTTCGATACTTATAGTTGAACCCATGCAAACTGATATAATCATCAGTTCATATGTTTACTGACCATTCAAGTTTCATCTGTTAAGTACTGGTTTGTTGTCTTGACCCAATTTTCTGTTTATCTTTTTCTTATTGTTTTCTTATTGTCACCCGATCAGGGCCTGCCTGCCAGCCTCTCAGTCCCTCCCCTGCTGGCAGGCTCTGATCACCTGATGGGGAACAGGGAACCAGGGGTGGGTGGCAGGGCAGTGCTGGGGTCCTGACTGGTGGCAGCGGCAAAGAGGCAGGCCTGGCTGCTGGCAGCTGGGGAAGATCACCTCTGAGAGCAGGCCAGGCCTAGGGAGCCTGCATGTGCACAAATTTCATGCACCAGGTCTCTAGTATGCATTATAAATATCCTCTCTCCATTTATGGCTTGTCTCTACACTCTGTTTACAATGTTTATTTCAAACAAGTTTTAATTTTTTTAAAAATATATTTTATTGATTTTTTACAGAGAGGAAGGGAGAGGGATAGACAGTTAGAAACATCGATGAGAGAGAAGCATCGATCAGCTGCCTCCTGCACAACCCCCACTGGGGATGTGCCTGCAACCCAGGCACATGCCCTTGTCCAGAATCAAACCCAGGACCTTTCAGTCCACAGGCTGATGCTCTATCCACTGAGCCAAACCGGTTTGGCAAGTTTTAATTTTAACAGAGTAAAATTGATCCATCTTTCCCTACAATGTGTGTGCTTCCTACATGATCTTTAAGACATCTTTTCTATTGCCAACATTTCCTTCTAGATTATTTTTATAATTTTGCTTTCCACACTGAGATGTTTAATCTACTTCTAAGCATAATGTTAGTTTGAGATCTAATGTAGATCTCTAAATTAGAGATCTAATTTTCCATATCTTTTCTGTCAGTTTGTCTGTTTAACAGTTTTATTTGAAAATAAGTCTAGATATTGAATAGGGCAGTGTCAATCTACTTTGTTACATTTAAAAAATTACCTTGACTATTATTGCTCTTTGAGGTTCAATATGAGTATCTTCAAGGGCCAGGAAGAAAATGTTAGAAATTGTTTATAAAAACTCATTACTTCAAATTAATCCTGGAAAGTTGACAAATTTACAATATTGAGTCTTCTAATCTATATATGTGATATACCTCTCCTTCAATTCTGGTCTAAGTTCTTCAATTTTGTGTTTATCTTCACTAACATCTTATACACACTTACCAAATATTATTGGATATTTTAATGTTTTGTTGCTTTGGGGATGGAGAGGGCAGTAGTACATTAGGGGAGGTCAGTAAAATCAGATCACATGGAGCCTCTGAGTCCTAAGTACGGAGTATGGATTTGAACAGGTGTTGTCTGCTAGTTGATATGGCTAGAGTACAGTGATAGGGTCAGAAAAATGGACAAAGGCTAGATCATGTAGGTCCTTTATATCAGTTAGGAACATATTTGGCTGCAAATAACAGAAAAGAGTAGAGGCTTAAAGAAATTGTAGAGATTCACAAGTCTCCCACAGCTTGCCAAAGCTTTCAAGCTGGTATTAAGAGCTCTTTAAAACTCCACTTTGGAATCCGTAGTACATGTACGTTTTCTTCCACTTGCTTGTCACTTCCTGTTCACCCTAAAAGAGTGCTACACCTCTTCTAAGCCTGACTTCATCCAGATTCCCACACAAAAAGGGGGAGAGAGCAAAGGGAGGAAAGGCTTCCTTCTCTTAGCTTATAATTAAGGAAGCTTCTCCAGATACTTTCATCTATATCTCATTAGCTGAAAGTGTGTCATCTATCCAGTTACCTAGAAAGTATGGAAAATCAAGACTGTTACAGCTGGCTGCACTGCTATTAAATAAAATCGAAATCTCTTAGTAAAGATTAAGAGAGAAAATAAATTGAGTGGATAACCAACCATATCTACCACAACTTTGTAAGTCATGAGTAACAAGTTCTGATTTTATTGTAAGTACTCAGGAAGTCATTTATAACACAAATTAGAGGCCGGTGCATGAAAATTCATGCAGTGGACAGGGGGGTCCCTCAGCCCGGCCTGCCCCCTATCATAGTCCGGGAGCCCTCAGGGGCGGGAGGCGACCTGGCAATCAGGGGAGGGCGATGCCTCCATCACACCTCTGCTGCTGCCACTGTCAGTAATGCAAGCCTCAGCCAGCCCCGATTACCTGAGCCTTAGGCAGCCCTGGGCAGCTGGGCAGCCACCATCCGAGGCTTGTTCATGCCTCAGGCTGGCCCTGGGCAACTGGGCAGCCACCATCAGCAACTTGCCTGCACCTCAGGGTGGCCTAGGCGGCTGGGGGTCTGAGGGACTCCTGAGGCAGGCATGCCTGCCACCCCAGAGGGGCTGAGGAAACTGGACGCCACCATCTTGTGGCTGTGGGCATCGCCATCTTTGAGGACGTGGCAGTCAATTAACAGATTCCCTCCTTATTAATTATGGGTGTCGCCATATTTGTGAGGGTGTGATGGTCAATTAGCATATTCCCTCTTTATTAGACAGGATTACTTGATTCTCTCCAAGTCTTAAAAGAATTATCAGTTACTTTATAAAAGATAAATTAAGAGGGTCAAAAGCAAAACCAGAGAGACAGGTTAAGAAAAATTTTGCCATAGTCTGGGCAAGAATTGATGGTGCCTTAGAATAGGATAGTGGCAGTGTAGGTGGGTCAAAACTGAGAAAACTGACTCCCAAGTTTCTGGCTTAAGCAACCCAGTTCCTAGAGATGCCCTCTGGGGAGGGTCAGGGCAAGCAAATAACAATAAAAAGTTCACCTGATGAGCTGTTCTTTTCCAACTACTAAACTAAGTACCTCAACCCTTTTTTTAACTTCAGAATAACATTATTTCACATACCCAAGACATTTATAAATATGCTATTCCAGAATTACATTATTTCACATATTCAAAGAAATGTTTTAAAAAGCATTGTTGCAGGCACTGTGAGAAAAACCTAAATTCATAACACATAATCTAACCCCAATATACTCAATAATTTTCCTTATTATAATGTTATAGGGTTTCAATTAGGGCCATTCAAAACGTTTCAATGTCAAAAGTAAGGTCACTGGTATCTTTTCACCAGGAATTAAGAGACAGAAAATTGTTTCACTTACATTCAACATCTTACTGCCTAAAATTAGAGCTTCAAAGGAACAACCTTGTCCAATATTAAATTTGTAACGAACAACTATGACTTCTAAAATTTAATAAAAAGAAGAAAAATAGAGAGTGTTTGCAGTATTTTAAAGTAATGTTTTTATTTATGGTAACAAAGTCACAGCTTAGACATTTTTCACTCTGATTGTACTGCCAGGAAAGCCACAACCACTGTACATCATTTGAATTACTAAATCATTGATCTATACTTACACATCCAATGAGAAAATGTGTATTATCTCATATCTATTTATTTTTAATTTTTTCTTCTTAAGTGTAAGATTACACAGAAAAGATACTCAAAGTGAAAGTAAAAGAAGTTTGGGATTGTCTGGGAAAACAACTCATGAAGTCTTTTTTTCCTTATAATTCTTTATTATCGCATATATTACATGTGTCCCCCCCTTCCCCCTTTTGACTCCTCCAGCCTGCCCCCACCCCCACCCCAGGCCTTCAGCACCCTATTGTCTATGTGTGGGGAATCTCAGAGGGAAGGCGGGAGAGTGATGGTAGGTGGGTGGGAATAACCACTTTGCTTAATTTTTAAATAACATCTACCTTACTGATAATATACAGATATTATTTTTAACAAACCAAAATAACTCATTAAGTCTTAAACATATTGTATCTATTTTCCAGACATAAAGGAAATCATCTTTCCCAGAAGGTAAGCTGGGAAAGATAAAAAAGGTACTTGGTGACAGAATGACTTGTTCATTATTCTCTCTAAAAACATTAGGAAAAACTAGAATCTAAAATATTAAAATGACCTACTTACTTTCCTAAGCATTATCAATTCAATCCACTCAAATAAAAAAAAAATCTGACCAATGACAAAATTACTTTCAATAAAATAAAATGGAGCTATGATATACTTACGTAAAAGCTATAAAATGTTAAAAGTAATTTTCTTTCCTGGCTAACAGACTCATCATTCACCAAGTCAACACTGGTGGTTCCAGATATCTGTGAACATCTCTAAACATTCATTATACAGTAACTTACAATTTTACTGAATTAAAAATCTTAATCATACTTTTATCTTGGCTGCTTGTGCCCCTTGCAGCCTCAAAATTAGAGAGGGATACCTAGCAGAGCAGACCCATCTCAACATGATATTCTAATTCTATTAACTTTCTTGTACAGGTCTACTTTCTAAAGTTTCAAAACACTCAGTTTTATTGCATTTTAAGAAGAAAATTACATGCTACAGTTTCTCTAATCTGGGGATTGAAGAAAATTTTATGACATATTCTTTAAAAGGGGTTTTCCATATATATACTGGGTTAAATTTGTGCAGCCCAACATACTGAGAACCATAGACACCCTGTAATAGATTCCTGCTAATTTATAATAAATGTTCCAAGACAAAGAAAAATACATTTTCTATTTAATATTCAAAGTCATTCCTGCTTCCTCATCTGATTTCAATTCTAACTATATTAGCCTTTAAATAAAGAATTATTTTATACTTCATTAGATCAGGAGTCACTCCCTGTTGTTTCTAAAATAACAGTTTAGAAAACAAACTACAAAATGACTTCTATAAAGTCAATGAAGCTGCATGTTTTTCATTTGTCAAAGACAGACTTGGACAGATTAATTTTTCCATTTTACAGACCTGATTTTAAAAGGAAGACATTTATACTTAAAGAAAAATATTTAAATAGCAAGTGTAGTCAAGAATGTGTGCCTTCCCAAATCCAAGGAGAAATCACCAGAAGCAAAAAAGGGTAAAAAAGAAATCCCAGATTCTAGCCAAAAACAAAACAAAACGAAACAAAAACAAAATTAACAGCGCTGGCCAGTTTTCTCAGTGGTTAGAATACCGGCCCTGGGACCCAAGGGTCATGGTTCGATTCCTGGTCAAAAGCATGTACCTGGGTTACTGGTTCAATCCCCTGTCCTGGTTGGGACACAAGGGGGAGCCAAGCAAATGATGTGTCTCTCCCTTGATGTCTACCCCTCCCCTCTGCCTTCCACTCTCTAAAAATTAATGGTTTTCTTCACTCCTGAGGTGAGGATTTAAAACAAACCAACAAATAAAAAAATGAAAGAAATCATTCCTCCTTGGGAAGAAGGAAAAAAGGCTGAGTGCCACTGAAAGAAGAAACATCAGTGTAAGTAAGAGCTGAAGATCATGTATTCTAGACAGGCCGGGCCAGAGAAAAGTGTTCAAATTGTGTCCCTTTGAATCCCTAACATTGTCAATTGCCCCCTATGCTGCTGTGGAATATAAAGCAGTGGAGCTCTAGCCAAAAAAAAAAAAAAGAGAGAGAGAGAGAGAGAAGTAACACCAAGGCAGGTAAAAGTTGCCTGAGGTGGGAAGCAAAACACAGGTACTATAGACTCCCAGTTAGGCATTCACAAGGAAGGTGACAGAATTTAGAAAGGGATCAGAGAAATCCTGAGCAACCAGAGTCTACTCAGCAAAACTCACCAGCCAGATCCTCTCTATCCTGAGGCATGTTCCTATTTGCCTCACACCTGGAGGACCAAAATCTAAAAAAAAAAACAGGCTTTCACCACCCCTAAAACTAATGCCCCTTTAGGAATATACGCACGCATAGCACTGTCTTAAAAACTTTCAGCGATTTGAGTTCATTTCACAGACTCAATGCCCAGAGTTCCTATAACTCTAAAACTTCATTAATACCAAGGCAGTTTCCCCCTGAAATAATAACTACCTTACAAGCTTATAAGTAGGAAGTAATAATTGTAAAAAGACTTTCTAAATCATAAAAGGTTGTACAAATATTAGATATTCTTAATCTCACTAGATTTGGGAATCTTAACCAGGATTCCATGTGTCCTAAAGCAATGATTCTCAACCCTGTCTGCATGTTAAAATCACTAGAGGAGTTTAAAAAATAAAATAAAAAGCCCTACTCCTGCAATTTGATTTAACTGGTCTAGGGTTAAGAATCATTGCTCTGAAAGTCATTATCAGCATGGGCATGCCAATGGAACTTGTTAAAAATGCGAATTCTCAGACTCTACTCCAGACAAGCTGAATGTGAAATTTTGGGAATGTGGCCTTGCAAGCTGTTTTAACAAGCCATCCAGGTGACTGATGCAAAGTTTGAGAACCATAGTTCCAGTGCTTCTGAAAGTTTGTAATCCTCTGAGAATTACATATGAAGCTTGGTATTTTAGTATATCTTTCTGTGAAAAATGTCTATACCTTTAATAGATTCTCAAAAGAGCGTTAATAAAACTAAGAACCACTTGCATTAGTTCAGTAGCTTTCTAAGTGTGGTCAGTGGACCTCTGGTAGTTTCTAAGATCCTATCTGAGGATCTAAGAGGTTAAAACTACTTACAAAATAATACTAATAAGAATTGGCTTTTTTCACCAGCAGGACAGTGCTTGATTTTATGTCATGTGTCATTCATTTGGAAAGTGTACACATGTTGTTCTTGATGATGCAAAAGCAATCCTATTTTTTAAAGAGGAAATATGCTAATTGACTGTCACGCCCTCACAAAGATGGTGGCACCCACAGCCAATAAGGAGGGAATATGCTGACAGCCACACCTTCAAAGATGGTAGCACCGACAGCCACAAGATGGCGGCACCCAGTCCCCTCAGCCCCCCAGCTGCCCAGGGCCAGCCCAAGGTGCACGCAAGCCTTGGATGGCAGCTGCCCAGCCACCCAGGGCTGGCCCAAGGTGCAGGCAAGCCTCAAATGGTGGCTGTCCAGCCCACCCAGGGCCACCGGAGGCTCAGGTAACCAGGGCCAGCTGAGCTTGCGCTGCCCGCAGTGGCAGCAGCAGAGGTGTGATGGGGGCGTCGCCTCCCACCCCTGAGGATTCCGGGACTGTGAGAGGGGCAGGCCAGGCTGAAGGACCCTCCCCTCCAGTATATGAATTTTCATGCACCAGGCCTCTAGTGGTAAATAAAACTACTGACACCTTGGCATGAATAAGACAATGGCACCAAACTACAGTATTAGCCATTATATTCTTCATTGTCAGACTCTCATAGTTAAAATAAAAATTTTTTTAAAAGCCCCCAGTTTCACTTAAGAATATCCTTCACAAAAACGTAAATGTTATTGTTATTAAATTCCAACTCTTATGTACGTACCTAATTAATATTCTTGTAGCAAAACGAGAAATACAAATATGGTTGTCTTGAGGAACAAACATATGCACTTGTTTGAGCTCAGTTTCATCTATGTATTTGGCAATTTTCTCGAGAATGAACAAAGTGAGCCTGTCCCTTCAAGGAAAGCAGTAGATAGTATTTGTTCCCAGTGATAAAATTTGAGCTTTCAAATAAAAATGAGAACTTTGTAAAACTGTCACCTGCCACCGTGAGCTTAACAGTTTCCCAATATTTAAATATTTTACAATAAGACTGGTGATGATATAAGCAAATGTGTTTATTATATAAAGTGAAATGGGTCAATTTTAGTATAACAGAGTATGAAAAGCTTAGTAATATGGCTTAAGATCCCATACTACAACTAACCTTAAGAAAACTGATAGTTATCAACTTTGGGTGTAGTATCAAAGAAAACAAATCTAAGGTTATCTGAAAATGCTATTAAAAGATTCCTTCCCATTTCAACTATATAGTTATCCAAAATTTAAAGCTGAATTGTCTTCATATACTTCAAATGATAAAAGTACAACAGATGGTATGAAGAAGCAATGAAAATTTTCCTGTCTTAAGTCAGTCATTAAAAGTACAAAAGTAAAATAATGCCTCTTCTCATTAACTTTTATTTTAGAAAACAGTGACTGTTCATTAAAAGTATGATTTACAAGTGAACCTTGTGAAAGAAGATACATACCAAGAAGGGCTCCTAGTAGCTAACTGGGCTCAAATTAAAAAACAAACAAAAAAGAGTCTAGCAGCCAGTTCTAAACAGGAGCCTCTCAAACAAGCCACCAGCCTTTTCAAGGAGAAAGCTGCAATGACCTGTTGCCTCCCACAGTGAACTACCTACCTGTCTGAACTGTGTCTCTGCCCACGGAGCAAGCCTTTATAAAGGAGTTCCTGGAATTGTATTTCAACCAATAGGACTGAAGTTTTTCCCCATCCAATTCGAGCTGCACAGCTATATCCCCACCAGCATATTTAATTAACTATTAGTGGCTCCAATCTGACCAATCAGGACAGTGCCTTTTGGGCCAATAATATTGCAAGGATTTGGAATTATCATCTGCATGAGGATGGACCAATCAGGAACTAGGGGTGAGGACTTCTGCCTATATCAGTTAGCTCCCCTCTGGCTCAGAAAACACGCTTTCCCTTTCCATCAAAGGCTAGAGGTTAAAAACAAAACAAAAAACAGGTTGAAACAAACACTGAAGATGTCTTGCTGGATGAAAGTGGAACAGAGTGGCAAGGGCAGAGCAAAGCAGATCAAAGCAGGTGGAGCAGACCAAAGCAGAGCAAAGCTAACTAACCAGAAAGGAACCTCACCTGAAAGGCCACCTTGTAGCCATGCTGTTCCATAGACAGAGCTACCTCTTAATTGACCTGTAACACTACTGAGCTGTTCTCATAGTTGTGCTTATCACAACTGAATAATATTCATTTAATAAAGTTTCCTTTCTCCAGCCCCTCTCAAACTGGGAATTCCTGTTGGTATTATATTGGCACCAAGAACCATCAATGGGCACACAAAGTTTATGATAGTTACTTCTTAACTTCTCAGCTTTAACTCCTAATATGATAAGCACCCACAGACATAATCCACATAAACAAACGCTCTATCAAATATTTTTAAGAGTGAAGAGTCCTGAGACTATCAAGTTTGAGAAACATTGCATGATAACTATAAACTTCCTCAAAGGCAGGAAATAATTTTCATCATCTTGGTCTTCATAATAGTACTTATATTTATTGAGTTGTTACTAAATTACTATAAAACCTTAGGGCTCATGCCAGATTACTGAGAAACAGACCAAAGAAGAAAAACACACTATGGGATTGTCTTACTATTAATTAGGCAAGTTGCACATATTCCTTTAAATTTCTATATGCACTCCATTAATACTTACCTGGTAGTTTCATACTGCCAATGAAGGACCACATTTACTCTCAGAAATGTGAAGTAACAAGAGATGAGTGGGTATCCTCAACATATCACTAAGATTCAATGCAATGAATAAGCTATTTCCCATATTTCATGTTGGTAATATAAAGAATTGAGTTTTTTCTAGGGCAATAAGAAGACCAAAATGCCTACAATGATAACTTAAAATTTTTTGTTTTAAAATACCATTAATACAAATTTCACCATCTTAATCATTTTTAAGGGTCAGTTCAGGGGTATTAGGTACTTTTAAATTACTGTGTCTCCCATATGTTTTATTTATTACTCAACATTCTTTTTTGCTTCCATGAATTAAAAAATATAACAGTTTATCTTTAAGATTTATAACAATTTTAAGTAGTCTTTTAAAGGAGTTGCTAAAATACTCTGTTAGGCAGACATGAACAGAGCAAGGACAAACTCACCAGGGCAGAAAGCCACAAGTGCCTAGGAAGGGGCAAAACTGGGGAAACGAGAACCTCACCCACAGGTAACGTATCCTCCCCTAGCATGTCACTAGTCATGCGGTTTAGAACCCTTGACCTTTATAAATAACATGGAGGCCTCAGTTGTTTTTCAGCTCCAGGCCCAGAAAAGCAGCAAAACCAGACAAGTGAGGGTTTGGCTGCCTCAGGGCCAGCTCCATTGACTGATGACCCCATGCCCTGGCACCAACCAATCAGTGGATTCCAGGACCCTGAAAGAGGGCATCTGGAAAGCTGATGAATATTCTATTGAGACCCTCCCCTGAGATCTCCCCTAAGATTTCCACCTGCAAGAGAGATAAATACACTCAGGACAAAGGACCCAGTGTGCCCTCTCTCTTCAAGGAGCACTTCTATGCCATTCCCTTATCCCTCTCCTTCCCCCACAACCACATATCCCCTAACCTCTAAGGGACCCCACAAGACTTGCAACCAGGGGAGCAATGGGCAGTGGCAGCTCATCCCGGGCAAACACCATGAACCTGTCTCTAAACCCTCTTTTCTATGACTTCTCAGTGAACCAAAGCAGCCCAACCTAGATTCTCCTGTTGCTTCTTCTATGCCCTTTCCTGTTTCACTGTCCTAAGTATATTTTTGCTGCTATCATGGACCCAATATCCTTTGGTTCAGTGCTATGTAGCCCTTTGCTTTGGACATCCCCATTGTCTAACCCCTTTTCCTTAAATAAATTTAATTTTTCTTTATCTGAAAGGGCTATTTAGCCTGTCTGCACATCACTAACTTTAACTTTTCACCCTCTTCATTAAATTATTAGGTTCTCAAAGACAGGTTACTTTCAATCACATTTTTTTATGATTATGAAACAATTAATTAAAAGATCAGAGTCCAACATTCTAATAATTCAAATGTTCCAATACCTTAATATACACACACACACACACATCTATATATATATATATATATATAGAGAGAGAGAGAGAGAGAGAGAGAGAGAGAAAGCCTTAATCAAATCATAGTAACAATGTTTTAATAAAGCATCTACATACAGTTTTGCTTTATTTTAAATGCCTAGAAAAAGAGATTGGGGAAATTTGTCAAAATGACTATATGATCTGCTTGACTTGGGGTAGTGAGATGATGGGCTACTCTATAGTGTACTTTCCAAAGTTGGTACAATTACTTTTGTTTTCAGAAAACAAATTTGAGAAAGCAATAACTATCAAATTATAAGATGTCTCAAAAAGTTATCTCTCATTGCTATCAACTTTCTGCTTGAATAGCACGGACCAAATTATTTTAGGACAGCCAGATATAGATTTAAATCTAGCTCTATCACTTAACAGCTATGTGACCTGGGACGAAACATCAATCTCTGAGTCTCAGTTTCTTCATTCTTGGAGTAAAGGTAAAACCTATCTCATATGGTTGCTATAAGGATTAAATAAAATTACATAGGGAAAACACAAAAATTACTCCAATGGAGTTACTCCAAGAGTTAGTTTTTATACTCTTATTGAGTAACTGTATCAAAACTACTGTAATTTCATTCACATATATGCCAACAGAGCAGTGAAAGCACTTTAATGACAAAGGATGGGACTATATATAAGGTCATTTAGAAGATCAGAAATCAAAGGTACTAATTTACAAAGTCCCACTTACTGAAATATTCCTAGGATACCTGAATACTTACCTCTACTTTATCGACTTTGATAAAATTCCAATAGAGCAACAGTTACACTTTCCTACTGTTAATAAGTCTTTGTGGATTTGGGGGTGAGGGGCAAACAGTAGCTAAGTTTTGGATAGCTTATTAATTTTTTAATTAGTCCAACAAGTTTTTTTTTCCCAAATGAGAATATTTTCTTGCAATGACGAAAAGTGTTGTCATCTCTTCTCGAGACATTAGAGAAAAGAGTAATGTGCACATTAACTATAACTCCATATCATTTCTTTCTAAAAAAAAACAACAAATTTCCAGAATCAATATGAGAACAACCTGATCTTTTGGAAATGGAGAACAGTATTTTATTAACAAGATAGATGAGAATGTCAAAATGTTTTTCATGGCTATTGAACATATAAAAATGAAGGCATCTTTTCAGTGTTTAGTTATACATATACATATCCTATGTGTTCAAAAGCGTTATAATTAGGTATTAGCTGGACATCAGGCGGTTTCAGTTATTTTTAAACTATACTTAATGATACAGGGGACTTCAACTTTAAGGATACCTGGTAGGTCAGTAAATTCAAAATTATGTTTTTTCAGTTTGTAGTTAATAAAAATCATCTGCTAACTACTAAATGTCTCTTACCTAACTTTTAAAATCTACCTCAGGGGAAAAAGAAAGTTTCAAGTCCAAGGAAACCACAAACAGTTGCCACTGACCATTAGTTCAGTTTTTGTGTTACACCAAAAAGGCAAGAGGGAACGGAAACTTTATTTAATTTCTTCTTTTGCTACAATTTCAAAAAATCACTCATCTAAAATGAATAGGTAGCTGACACAGAAAACAGTTTTTTGAGAAAACAGCCTCAAAAAGAAAAAAAAAGTTCAAGCTCACACTGCTGATTCTACACACAGATACCAAAGCAAACAGGCAAAACAAGTTTCTACTTGACAAAGAACTCAGCAACACACAGATAGGAAAAGCAATATTGGAGAGCTGATGAAGCCTTAAAAGGAAAACTCAGTAGGCACCCAAAAACAAAATACTCATAACTTGCATCAGTTACTCAAAATCAAATGATGTCTAAAAAATGATCCTCAAAGTTAGCCCAAGCACCTAGATTTTAGTAGAAATCCCCCAAACCCACTGTACTCAATTCCTACTATAAAAAATTGGTCCTCCAAACAGGCCTATATCCTAAATTCCTGAGAGATTCTGTCAGAAGAATAAACAGAGACCAAAGTAATTTTAAGCACCCTGACATAAAGGAAAAATCAAAATATAAAAGACACTTGTCTCTTCAATTGTGTCTACTGCATATTTTACAACCAACTCTGGAAAAGATTTCTTTGTCCATGAAGCAAAAGCAAGCTATTACATACATTTAAAAATAAGCCACTCTAGTGTTTACATCGGCATTTCCTCACAAGACTCAAAGATATTTACTCCTTTCCAAAACCTAACACTACAATGAAATACATTTTCTTAGCATTATTTACATTCCTAGTTTTACTGATACACATACATATATGTGTATATATGTATCCTGAGCTCTAAACTGAAAATTCCATTTTTCAATATATTTATGCTTACAATTTCACCCTGTATGTTATATCTTCTACCAACCAGATGCATTTTTTTTGTCTTTTAACTGCCAAAAAATCACCTCAGGTCCGAAAGGAAGGAAATGCCCAGAGGAGAGGAAAGAAGGCAGGTGACCAGACTAAAGTTATCAAAACAACCTTCTATGTAAAAAGACTGTGAAGAAATCATTTCATCTATAAAATGTCCTTAGCAGAATGTCTCTGGTTAAGGTGCCCTAGAAAGTAGATATGGGCTATATAAACTGAGATCTAAAATGGTGATGCTTCATAATTTAAATGCTACTACTGTAAAAGATGATCCTGCAGACAACTGAGAGACTTCATCTACTTTAGGTCAGCGACACCCACGTCCACCAACAGAAGACAGGACAAACGGAGTTACCTTCAACATCTAGATCTCTATTTTTGTCCTTGCAATTATTTAGCAATTAATTCCTATAAAAATGAGCAATGGAAAAATACCGAGGTCAAATACCATGCAAAATTCTTATAAGAAGAATTTGAGCCAGAATTGGACCCCTACAGATAATATATAGAAATATCACATCATAGACAAAATTATGATTGACTATTCAACACTAGATAAAAGACAATATGAAAAATGATACAAATTGGCATATACCTGAACTAGAAATAAAAAGGCAGAATTCAGAAAATAATTCAAAATTAAGAAAAATCATTTCAGAAATAAAGACTAAAAAAGGAAAACAAAGGTGAAAAACTCCCATAGATAATGCATTATAATGGGGAATCACAAACTATGACCCATGCACCAAATCTAGACATCCCGTTTTTACAAATAAAGTTTTATTGAACTATAACTGATGGATACCTTCATGGTACAAAAAGCACAGCTGAGTATTTGAAACAGAGACTATATAGGGCACAAAGCCTAAAATATTGTCTAGCCACTTACACAAAGTGTTTCCTATAATAAGAGAAATGGAAGGTAAAGGAAAAATATTTTGAAAAGCAAAAATAAATGAAGATAGATACATATTTTTAAAGAATATAAGAGTGACAGTTATCAGTGGCTCTCAGGAGTGCAGCAATTACCACTGAGACTGGGGGCCTCTTAAGGCAGGACTGACAGTGAGCCGTTGCTGTTTACTCCATCTAGAGACTCTGTCCCATCCAAGTTGTGCCCAGAGGCTTTTGCTTATGAATGGCCTGGTCTTTTGAAATCTAAACTTACCTAACAAACTGCAGCTGAGTCAGAGAGACCCATAACATCCAAAAGTGGGCCCAAGGCCCCACAGCAGCTTGCACTGCTTCACAGCTGGACCTCATCTGGGCACCTCCAAAATCCAAACAAAGAAGAGGAATCTGCAGATCTCTCTGTAGCTCCTGATGGGTGGCCTCAGGCAGAGGCTAAATTAGCACCTCCTTGGAGATCCAAGAGCCAGTGTATCCAGAGGTCAGAGTAGGACCATCCAGATTACAACTCCTCAGATTCAAAAGAGACACACTCATGGGGCAGACTCAGTGAACATCAAAGCCCCACTGAAGCAAACCTTGCTTCATAAGGGTATCTCCAGTACAGAAGTTTTCTCTGCATAGATACAGCTGATTTTCACAGCCAACTGTACTCGAGGTCAATTCCTCCCAGTAATACCAACAACAATCAAGGCTTAACTACAACAAGGCTGTGTACAGAGTCCACAAAGGGCTGCACCAAGAGTGTCCATCTCAGATAACTGGGGAGGCTGAGTCACTGGGCCTTATAGCACACTAAGCACATAAAGCCACTCTATCAACTCAGTGAAGCAGCCAAAATGTGGAAACAAAGAAAGAGATCACAAATGAAAGAAATAGAGGAGAGCAAATGACTGGATATAGAGTTCAAAACCACGGTTATAAGGTTTTTCAAGTATTTTTCTAGAAAAGGCCGATAAATTGAGTGAGACCCTCGAGGATATGAAAAAGGAACAACTAGAAATTAAGCATACGCTGACTGAAATAAAAAATAATATACAGAGATCCAATAGCAGACTAGAGGATTGCAAAAATCAAGTCAAAGATTTGCAATATAAAGAAGCAAAAAAAACACCCAACCAGAAAAGCAAAAAGAAAAAGAATCCAAAAATATGAAGATAGTGTAAGGAGCCTCTGGGACAACTTGAAGTGTACCAACATCAGAAATATTGGGGCGCCAGAAAAAAAGAGAGAGCAAAATAATAAAAACCTAGTTGAAGAAATAATGACCAAAAACTTCCCCCACTTGATGAAAGAAACAGACTTACAAGTCCAGGAAGCGCACAGAACCCCAAACAAAAGGAATCCAAAGAGGATGATTCTAAGACACATCATAATTAAAATGCCAAGAAAAAAGACAAAGAGAGAATATTAAAACTAACAAGAGAAAAACAGTTAGTTACCTACAAGGGAGCATCCATATGATTGTCAGCTGATTTCTCAATAGAAACTATGCAGGCCAGACAGGAGTGGCAAGAAATATCCAAAGTGATGAGTAGCAAGAACCTACAATCAAGATTACTCTATCCAGTAAAGCTTTCATTCAGAATTGAAGGGCAGATAAAAAGCTTCACAGATAAGAAAAAGCTAAAGAAGTTCATCACTGCCAAACCAGTATTATATGAAATGCTGAAAGGTATTAAGAAGAGGAAGAAGAAAAAAAAGGTAAAGGTAAAAATTATGAAGAACAAATACGTATCTACCAACAAGTGAATCTAAAAATCAAGTGAATAAAAAATCTGATGAACAGAATAAACTGGTGAATATAATAGAATCAGGGGCATAGAAAGGGAGTGGAGTGACAATCCTCAGGAGGAAAAGGGTATGGGGAGTACGGGAAGAGAATGGACAAAAATTATACACCTATGGATGAGAACAATTGGGGATGGGGGTGGTAAGGGCATGGGGTGGGGTGGAAACTGGGTGGAGGAGATCTTGGGGGGAAAAAAGAGGAACTATAATAATATGAACAATAAAGATTTATAAAAAAATATATAAGATAATGCATGTAAAGTGCTTGACAAAAAAAATGAGACAGTAATGATGTCTGACAACACTGTGAATGTTAATGCCATTGGAGTATACACTTAAAAATGTTAAATTTTATGTTATATATATATTTTATCATAAAAAAAAAGCAAGTTACAAATTTGGAAGACAGGCAAAGTTCCAATATACATAAAACCAAGAAAATACTAAAAACTATAATTTAAGAAAACTTGTATGCATATATGCATAACCCATGAAGGCCTGGGACAAGAAGTAGGGGCAGCCATGAAGGGGTCATAGGGGGAAAAGGGAGATATATGTAATACTATCAACAATAACAATTTAATTACAAAAAAATAAGGTAAATACTATGAAATCTCCAATGCTTTGTTAAAAGCCGTTTGTTAAGACCTCACCTGAATTTTTCTTTAAAAAGACCTCATCTTTTATAATAAAAGGGTAATATGCAAATAGACTGAATGGCAGAACAACTTTTATTACAATCCTATGTAATAAAAGAGTAATATGCAAATTGGCCATGCCCAAGTCACACCCAGCAGCCAATCAGGAGCAAGTATGCAAATTAACCCAACCAAGATGGCTGCAGCCATAGAGCGAGCAGGAGGCTTGAGTTTCCCCAGCATGAAGGAAGCCAGGCTTTCTTCATGCCCTGGTCTGCCTTGGTTTTTGCTTTAGGCTACAAAGTTTCAATTAAAGAAGATAAATAAATCCCAACAAAAATGGCGGCAGCCACGGAGCTGGAGAGAGCAGGAGGCTTAAGTTGCCCCTGGCGATGGAGGAAGCCAAGCTTTCCGCCTGCCCTGGCCCGTCTTGGCTTCCTCTGAAGGCTACAAAGTTTCAATCATAGAAGATAAATAAATCCCAACAAAAATGGCTGCAGCCACAGAGCAAGCTGGAGGCTTGGCTCTGCTCAAGGCTACAATGTTTTAATTATAGATGATAAATAAATCCCAGATACCAGGTCCTCCACTTGGGTCACTGGGAGGCATGGCCAGTCTGCAATCCACTACAGGCCCCTCACTTAGGCTATCCCATGCCCCAAGGGAACCCCTACCCTGATCTGGGACACCTTTCAGAGCAAACCAGCTGGCCCTTACCCGTGTACCAGGCCTCTATTCTATCTAATCATCCTAGCTAATAAAAGAATAATATGCAAATTGACCATCACTCCAACACACAAGTTGGCTGCCCCCATGTGGATAAAGATGACTGACCCCATGTGGACAAAAGATGGCCACCACAAGATGGTCAGCAGGGGAGGGAAGTTGGGAGGGACCAGGTCTGCAAGGGAGGGCAGATGAGTGCAATCAAGCCTGTGGTGGAGGGCAGTTAGGGGTGACCAGGATGGCCGAGGAGGGAAGTTGGAGATGACTGGGCCAGCAGGAAAGGGCAGTTGGGGGGGACCAGGATGCAGGGGAGGGCAGTTAGGGGCAAACAGGCTGACAGGGGAGCAGTTAGGCATCAATCAGGCTGGCAGGGGAGTGGATAGGGGGTGATCAGGCTGGCAGGCAGAAGTGATTAGGGGCCAATCAGGATGGCAGTCAGGTGATCAGTTGGGACCCAGCAGTCCTGGACTGTGAGAGGGATGTCCCAGATTGTAGAGGGTGCAAGTTGGGCTGAGGGACATATCCCCTGGTGCACGAATTTCGTGCACTGGGCCTCTAGTATGCTAATGATATGCTAAGGCTGCTCAAATGCTTGCTATGACGTGCATGACTACCAGGGGGCAGATGCTGACTGGTAGGTTAGGTTGCTGCTGGGCTCTGACCGATTGAAACAGCAATATGGGCCAGACACGCCCCAGAATCCTCCCGCAGTCCCTCCGTGGCCCGATCATGCACGAGTGGAGTCCCTCAGCCTGGCCTGGTCCTTTTGCAATTTGAGACCCTCGGGGGATGTCAGAGAGCCAGTTTCAGCACGATCCCGCAGGCCATGCCCCTGGGGAGGGCACCAGATGCAGGCTCATGGCTGGTAAGCACTGCTGCGGCAGCATAAGCCTCTACCAATCTGGACTGACTGGGTATGAGTCCATGGCAGGCACAGTGGGGCCAGGATGAGCAGGAGTAGCAGGTGACTTTGGACTGCAGGTTTTGGCCTCATCCCTGTAGGCTACCCAGAGGGATCCCACCCATGCACGAGTTCATGCACCGGGCCTCTAGTCAGAATATATTGGCCCTTTAACAAAATTATGTCACTCGTAGGCATTAAAATAAGATACCATCACTCTAAATTGCTATGATTATAAAGTTTTGACTGCAGTTCTTTGAACAATAGAAAACCGGGGGTCAAGGATCTTATCTGTAAAAGGGAAAATTTTACATAAACTCTAGCCAACAATATAGGACTGGGTCATTTTGACATAGCCATCTTAAGATGGTATTAGAAATAGTGTTTTGAGAACTGTATCAAAAATGGAAACTGAAGATTATGTTTCTAATTGTGGATGGGGTGATTCCATTGTCTCTAAGCCGTATTTTAAACAAGTAATTATCACAGTCTAAGATAGGAGAGAAAGGATTCTTAATTGTGCTGCTTGGAAAGAATTCTGGTTACTCATATGTGATATTTTTTAAAAGTCATAAAATTTAAATATGATTTCTGAGATCTTTAAAATGGATTCATTTCATTCTATAGAATTGTAAACTCATTTTAAAATAAAAATAATTAATTAACATCCTTCCAATCTTTATTTGACTAGCTAGTTTGGACTCATCTTTTAAATCCCTGCTTAAAAATCTCTATCTGGAAAGACTTCCTAAAACCAGGACAAATGTCCCTATTATCTGCTCCAACAGGTAGTATAATTCTGTACTTTTTTCTATCACTTTAGATTACACATTTTGTGGGATTTTGTTATTATTGTTCTTATCTAGCTGTCCCTACCAGACTGTAAGCTCCACAAGGGTAAAGACTACTTATTTGCTATTTCAAAATTGTATCAGTATTTTAACACCTGTTCTACGATATTAAAACATTTGTGAAAAATGAACTACAAGTTTTAAACTTTTCCATCCAACCAAGAGATTATATCTATTTCCTATCTTTAAAACAGCTATTCAAGGACAATTCAATAAATAGCATTCCAATCAACTAATAGTCAACTGAGAATTACTTTTAACTACTCAGACTATACATGATGAAGACTAGATTTAACAAAGTTTTAATGCTATACATAGAAACATTAAGTATGGGAAACTGACTATAGGGTGATATGTTTTTATACCATGGAGAGTTTTACTATTTTTGTTTTGTCTGTTTTCCACAATTGAACTAAACAATTTTTTTCCAATAATAGCCAGTTCAAGGTTGGATTCTCAATAACTACAACATAATTACAGGACTAAAACAAAATAAAAACTGTTATGACAATCAGAAGTGATTTGGGAGATATTCTCTACTTCATGTGTGGCCAATCCTGAACAAGTTCATTATTACACAAATAAACGTAAGTATCATCTGTGATTACTTACAATGGAGTAAGCTGAGGAGTGACAAGACTAGTGAAAGAATGTTAAAATAATCAAATTTGGAATAAAGTATGCAAAAACAAACAACCCTGGTTAATTTATAACACCAGGCACAGGCCTTTCATTTGCCTCAAAGAAAAAGAAATGCTATTTCATCTAAAACAAGCAGTATCTTGTAGCAAATATCTAGTTAGATGATAGCCTGTTTATGATCCATCTCACTACATTTCCAACAGTAATGTCTACTTGCCAAGAATGGATCCAGTAATCTAATAATGATTTCCTGTGTTTCTCATATTGTTGATCATGGCCCATTACTGAGTCACAAACAGCATTTGTAAATAATGAAATGTAATAGGATATAAAATATCAGAGTACAACACATGTAGTAAGGAAAAGTATTGTTTCCTGAAACTTTTGATTCAGTTTGTGAGTGTGACAATGTAAAACATGTTTCTAACTATTGGTTGCAATAAAAAAAATGTGTGAATCTACTCTAGAAATATATACCCCCAACTACTTCCTTTCCCCAAAACTGGGAAAGTAGAAATTCTCCATCACAATTACTCACAAAAATTAAAAGTGAATTCAACCCAGGTATAGGTTATAATAGTTTCAACTTGATTTCACAAGCTCTAAAATCAAACTCTTTTGAGTTCAAATCCAGGTTCCACTATTTTCTGTGTGAATCTGGACTTACTTTAAACAGTCTGCGCTTCACTTTTGTCATCTGTAAAACGGGGATAAGTTATCTTACAAGTTCTGGTAACGATAATAATATACATAGTGAGTTCTTAACAAATATTCTACCATGAACAGAACAAGCTTTGGCAATAACAACAATATACGTAGTAAGTTCTTAACAAATGTTTCACCGTTAACAGAACAAACTGAAGGCATGATATATATGAGAAACAGCAAAAAAAAAAAAAAACTTAAACAGAGGTATCACAGTTAATCTAGGCTGTGAGAACATATTTTTGGTTTTGTTTTATATTTCTGTAGTTTATAAAAAAAACAGACTAGACGTTTTTCAAATTAAATATCTAATAGCAAGGTTTGGGAACTACAACTTTGCCTTGGGAACTTAGGTGCCAAGTGCTTCTCACTAACTACACCATCTGAGTATATCATTTTCTGCCCATGAGAAAACGGAGGCCACTGCGAACGAGCTGAAAAGTCTGTAGTTATAAACAAGTTAACAAACAGCAAGTGTCCAGGACTTCAAATCCTGCATTTCTCCCGTTATTATGATACAATGCACGCAAATATCCTTCTCCCGTGGTTTCACCTGGGAAATGTGTCGATCCGCCAAACTAAGACTGTAGCCCTGAGAAAGGGGGAAAGTCGCACCAACTTGACGTCTGCCTTCCACTGGCTTTCCCCGACCCGGACAGACCCGTCCACACTTGTTGAGTCACCTCTTTTGTTCTCCACTCTCCCTCGCGGGACATGCCCTGCTCCAAACTTTCAAAATGAGCCAGCAAACAAGACGACCAGACCGCTCCTAAGCAAGCCGGCCCAAAGCTAACCTGGTCCCCCCCCTACACTGAACCGAAAAAGCTGACCTCTTAACACCCCTAATCCAGAGAACTACCACCACGACGGGGATGTGGGGGAGGAGTGCCAGCATCACGAAAAAAAAAAAAGAAGGGATCCCCACGTTCCCCTCCCTACCACGCCCCCGGCCCCCCGGCCCCCAGGCAGGCGCCCTCCGTCCTCAGGCTCTCGGGGAGACAGAGGTTCCAGAGCCAGAACCACGCCCCCATCGGGTGTTCCCCGTCCACCACAACTGGTTTTCTTCTTCCCCCCGACCGGGAACCCCCCCCCCACCCCGCCCCGTCCCTGCCCTGCAAACACCCTCAGGAAAAAGTTTCTGACCTGCAGCGAAGTGCAGGGGCGACGACTTCCGGCCGGCCATGTCCTTGGCGTTCACGTTGGCCGCGTCCACCAGCCGCTTCACCCGGGACACGTCCCCATTGCGGCAGGCCTCCAGCAGCTCCCGCAGGGCCCCGCTCACGGCCGGGACCCCCGCGGCCCCGGGCCCCAAGCCGGCTCCGGCGCCAACCCCCGCCGCCGCCGCCTCGGGGCTCTCCGCCAAGCTCGACCCGGGGGAGGAGGAGGAGGAGGAGGAGGGGGAGGAAGAGGAGGAAGACGTGGGGGAAGACGAGGACGACGGGGAATTGTTGTTACTGACGCCGCCGGCCGGGCTGGGAGGGACGCCGACGGCGGCTGCAGCGGAAGCCGCCGGGACCACGGGAGCGGTGGCGACGGCACAGACGGGGCCCGTGGCGTTGCAACAGCCGGTGCTGTCCACCGGGTCCGGGGAGCGGGGCCTGTCGGGCGGATCCCGACTGCCATCCCCCTCGGGCAGCGCTAGGCCGTGCCGCGGGGAGGCGAAGGGCGCCAGGCCGCCCGCCGTGGGAGAGGCGGGGGTGGCCCCCGGGGCCAGGCCCGGGCTGAGGGGTGGGGGTGGGGGAGGCGGCGGCGGCGGCGGCGGCGGCGCCGCCGACGACGACGAAGCCCCTGGGGCGGGCTGGAGCTGTGGTGGATGATGGTGGTGATGATGCTGAGAGCGACGCGACGCCGCCATCTTCGGACTCCCCCGGCTCTGTCACTGCGGCAACGGCCCCACAGCCCGCCCTCACTTCCGACCTCCGGGCCAATCAGCACCCAGCGCACAGGAAGTGATGCTCGGCGGGGGGGGCGGGGCCGGGGAGACGGAGGGAAGTATGGGGAGCTCGGGGGACGGCCACGGGAGGGGGCGTGGCCCGGCGGCTGAGGGGCGGGCTTTGTGACGCCTGGGGCCGGCGGGCGGGGAGATTTGAAAGCTGCCCGCGGTGTCTACCTGAAAGGGGGAAAGTTTTCCCGCGTTTCTCGCTTCCGGCTCGCTTACCTTTTACCTGGCCCTGCTCCGCTCTCTGGCCACGTCCCCTTTAATGCTCCTTGTCCCGCCCAAAGCCCGCTCTGCAGGGGCAACTCAGAGCGAGAAGAGGATGTGTCGTTTTCCCATCTAGCAAGGGTCCTCGTTGGAAAAAAATGGAATAATAATAATAACAGAATTGTTAGCGGGGTTCAATGAGCTAAAATTATACACCAAGCGTTGTGTCCGTTAATAAAAAGCATAGCTGTAATCAGTCCATTGGCGATTCGGTCTCCTCTCCCTACCCTTCCCCGGTTATCCCCTTGGTCTCTATGTATCTCTTCTCTGTACGTTTTCTCACTGTATACTTTTTTTTTTAAATATATATGTTTTTATTGATTTTTAGAGAGAGAGAGGAAGGGAGAAGGATAGAGACGGGGGAACCGATGAGAGAGAAACATCATCCATTGGCTGCCTTCTGCACGCACCCCTGCTAGGGATCCAGCCTGGAACCCAGGGCATATGTGCTCCGACCTGGAAGAATCGAACAGGCGATCTGATCTGTTGGACACTGATGGTCATCTAATATGGGTTCACAGATTATCGCTATAACATTATTGATCTTTCCTAAATGTGTATCAATTGTTCATGCTCAACCGCTGAGCCATACTGGCCGGGATGTCCTTTTTTTTTTTTTTTAATAGCTTTTTATTAATTTCAGAGGGAGGAGGGGAGAAAGAAAGAGAGGGATAGAAATACCAAATATGAGAGAGAATCATTGATTGGCTGCTTCCTACATGCCCCCCACTGGGGATTGAGGCAGCAACCCCAGCATGTGCCTTGACCAGGGTCTCACCTGATCTCCTGCTTCATAGGTTGATGCTCAACCACTGAGCTACATTGGCCAGGCTGTATACTTGCTTAATACTTAATGCCTTTTAAAGCAGTGATTCTGATTTCCACGACTGGAATTCAAGCTCTGTCATTTACCAGCTGTGTAAATTTGGGCAAGCTATTGAACTGTGTGGTGTCTACCATTCCTCTCTGCAAAATCAAATTAGTAGTTGAATAGATGTTAACTATTACAGTTATGATTTTTTCCTGTTATCTCTGTACTTTCATTTCTCACCTTAAGCTTGACTCAAATCATTGTGGATATGTACCTTTCTTTTTAATTCTTTTTAACTTAATCTGTCCTCTCCTTTACCTCTCCTCCGCCTCTGGAACGAAGATAAAAACCTAACTGCTATCCATCACTCTTCTTCAGATGTCAGTTTCAGCAACTACTTTTCCTCTCCTGTCTATACCTACTATTTTTGTCTGCCATCAAAAGAGAGGCGCATGGAATACTCTTAGTGAGGTCTCCATTTCCTGCCCTGCTGTTCAATAGTAAACTAGCCATTGTGGGAGTCTACACAAACAGCATTATTCCAACAGAATGGACAGATTCTTCAACAGATGAAGATTTCTTGTGTTAAGGAAAAACAAGGTTTACATAGGTCAAGCAGAAATGTAGCATCGAAGAATATTAAAACAGGTGATAAATTGTTTCACATGTTATTAATAAAATGTGATGTTTATATTCCTACCTTATAAATAGATAAGTTTATTTAGAACGACCATTTAATACAAGGTCAGGAACATTTATTGTCATCTAATATGGGTTTACAGATTATCGCAATAACATTATTGATCTTTCATAAATGTGTGTGTCATTGTTCATAAACTGACAAATGTGTGGCTGGATAGGAAAACTGTAGAGAGCGGTTACAGGGATAAGCCTTGGACTGACCTGCTGGCAAAGCCGCAAACAAGTCCCAGCTTAGAGGGCACAGCCCTTTAGCATAATTAAGCTTCATCTTGTGACTACATCTTTCCTGGGGAGCTAATGGGCTGTGGGAGGTGCAGCACAGTGCTGCCAAAACAAGTGAAACTTAACAGAATGTTGTAAATTACCTTGTTTACCTCTGACTGTAAAAGAAAGCATCAGCTTGCAGTCTGGATCTGTTCTGTAGTCTCAGTGACGCTCAGAAGATCCACCCAGACCCAGCTTATTCTCTTTGTCTTTTCTTCATCCTTCACCGGCCCTCCCTCAGACTCACCAAACCCTTGGCTGTGCTGGTTTGGCACAGAAAACGCCATCAACGCAACTAACATCTGTTCTCAACACACATTCTCCTTGTCTTGGATCTTAAATTAGTGCACAGCACAAGGTAGGTTTAAAGAGCAGGGGTGAATCAACATAATACCTAAGATGTTTATAACTCACCTGGGGAGGAGTAAGGAGTATCTCATCTTGATCCCCTATTGGCCAATTATTCATAAATCGCAAGAAGTAGTAATGCTCGCCTTAATTTAAAATGCATCTCCCATGTCTGTTTATCGGTGTAAAATAAATAAGAAAACTTCTGCTGCATGGAGATAAGAAGGCTGAATTGCCTAGAACTACTGGTAAACTTTGTGAAAATGCATTCAATCAATTGGAAATTGCTTTTTTCCCCTCCAGTAGAAAGTAGTAAAAGTACTTAACATTAAGTATTTATATGGTTTAGGTTTTTATGGACTAATGTTGAGTTCTAAACACAAAAGGGCTGATATCATTACCTAATCTTTTACAGCTAAATGCAATTCCAAGAAGAATGCACAATAACCTAGTGAAAAAAAAACAAAGTATGGTGTCAAACAAACCCAAGCTGGAATCACATCTCTGGATCAATAGCTGGCTAATCTTGGTATATATACTTCAGTTCTGTCATTCCAAATTGTGACTTTATTGTAGCATGTCATGAGAATTAAAAGACCTAAGTATTTTATAAGTACTTCTTGAGTGTTAGTTTCATTCTCTTATGTGGCCTAGTTTCAATAGGAATTCATAGCCACTGTTGATAGCTATCTGCTCACAACTTCCTTTATGAAAAAGATAGTGATAGAAATAAATATCCACCATTTACACATAACAGGAATTTTAAGAAAAGAAAATTCAGGTTTGTTTCCTCATCTGAAAATTTAAGATTTTTGACAGTCCCTTAATATCTTTAAGAATAGTTGTTGAGGTTCATTATTGTGTAGTATCTTATCATTTTCAAAACTGTTTTCAGAAAAATTATGTTTAAGTGGTTTAAAAGTGTGAGCACATAGCCATATTGTTGATGCAAAAGAGCCACCAACTCAAAGGGACCTCTCCTCTGGACTGAATCAAGATGTTTTTTCTTTTTCCCCAAGGGTATTGTATGGAAACGTTTTGTAAGTTTCACAGTCATAAACTTGCACAATCTTCATATTTAACTAGATTTGGTATGATTACTTCATCCATGTATCTCTCATTAATCTTTCCCAAATCCAAGTTCTCTGGTAGAAGCTCGGATTCCGCCAACCCATGATGAACTTAATGCAGGTTGTGGAGCACCAAATAATGCCCGTGGGGAAATGCTTAGTCTGGTGAAGATTGGAGCAAAGACCTCTTTGAGCAGAGACCACCCGATCTACTGGGTGGAAATAAGTGGCAGTCAATCAGTGAGAGACACTAGTCAACTCCTGAACATGTGGTGCGTACCTTCCACCTACTGTCTCTTCCTGCTTGCTTGCAGTTATTTGGTTTGTTGAAGGAAATAAATGAATGAAAGCCATTTGAGTTTAGTGATGTTTGTGTGCAATTTCTCTTGGTATTGCCTACTCCTTCATATCTTGTCTTTGTTTTGATGTTGTTGCTCAGAATTAAACATTAAGTAATCCAGGAGAACCCTTAACCTCTCTGTAAACTCATCTGCAAGGTGGAGATATGAAGAGTCATTATGAGACATAAATGAATATATGCCAAGTGCTTAAAACAATTTCTGACACATGATAAATACTATGTAAATATCAGCTGTTATTATTAAGAACTGGGGAAGGCTTCAGGTATGGATGTTAAAAAGTTACCTAGGAGACATATTCAGTATGAGAACTGTAATAGGGTTAACATTGTCCTACCACAGCCATATATCAACTTCGTACCCTCATGTGATCATTTAGTTCACATAGATTATGATTGCCTTTTTCTTCCTTAAGACATCACTTTGGCCCAACACATTGATGACAGTATGCTCATTGGACCTTGTGTGCAAGAATTAGAACTACTGTAGGCTTATTAGTAAGGCATTTGCCTGTCAGAGGATAGGCAATAAATCTGACAAAAATCCAGGGGCCTACCACCTCAGTGTAATTTCTAGTTTTTCAGTGATGTCCTTTCTAAAGTGAAAGATAAGTTGTTGCATCTAGCCCCTTCCACAATTAGAAAAGAGACACAATGCCTAATGGATTTCTTTGGATTTGGGAGGAGACATATCCTTAGAGTGTGTGACGCTGGCCTGTTTACTGAAAGATCCAAAAGCTGCTGAATTTGAATTGGGTCTGGAAGAAGAGAAGGTTCTGCATCAAATCCAGGATGTTGTGCAAGCTGTTCTTCCACCTGGGCATATGATCCAGCAGATGCAGTGGTACTTGAAGTTCATGGCAGATAAGGATGTGCTTTGGAGCCTTTGACAAGCCTCTATATGTGAATCACAGCACATACACTTAGGATTTTTGGAGCAAAGACTTGTCATCCTTTGTGGATAATTACTCTCTTCTTCAGAAACTTAACGTGCTATTGGGTCTTGGTAGAGACTGAATGTTTACACATGGGTTCACCAAGTTACCATGTGATGTGAGCTGCCCATCATGAACTGGGTGTTGTCTGACCCACAAAGCTGTAAAGTTGGATATGTACAACACACTCATGATCAAATGGAAATAGTGTATATGAGATGAACAGGCCTTGGAAGCACAAGTAAATTACATAAGAAACAACCATACATGAGGAGCCAAGTATACATGGCTCCCATTCCTACTACATTATTCTCTCCTAGCCCACATCTGTGGCCTCATAGGTAGTTCCCTATGAGGGAGGAAGAGAAAATGTATGCCTAATTTACAGATGGTAATGTACAATATGCAGGCACCACCTGAAAGTGCAGCGATAGCACTACAGCCCTTTTCTGGAACACCCATGAAGGACAGTGGGAAAAAGAGATTCTCCCACTAAGCAGAACTTTGAGCTATGCACTAGATTGTTCATTTTGTATATAAGAAAAAATAGGTAGATGTGCGCCTATGTATCAATTCATGGGCTGTGGCCATGGGTTGGCTTGATAGTAAGATTTAGAAGGAATGCTTGAAAAATTAGTACCAAAGAAGTCTTGAAAAGGGGTACATAGATCTATCTCTCTAAAGTGATGATGAAAAAAAAAAAACAAATGTAAGGATATTTGCATCTCATGGGAATACCCACAAAACAGTGTTCTCAGTAGAGGAGGATTTTAATAAGTGAGTAGGAGGATCATTCTGTGGCTACCAATCAGCCCTTTCTCTCGGGCCTCTTGTCATCATCCAATGGACTCATAAACCAAGTGGCTATAGAGGCAGGTACAAAGGTATTCCTGGGCTCAGCAATATAAACTTCTACACACCAATGCTGACCCGGCCATAGTCACTGCAGAGTGACTAGCCTGTCAACATCTGACACCAAATGAAGTCTCCAATATGGCACCATTTTCTGTGGTGATTAGTTAGCTACCTGGTGACAGGTTGATTGGCTCACTTATTCATAGAATGTATATATATA
>JAAGEH010000046.1:7802015-7853314 GCA_011751065.1 Lasiurus cinereus
ATATATATATATATATATATATATATATATATATATCCTAATTCAGTGTCCAATGGTCAGGATTCACAAGTCTAAGAATCAAGGGCTGGAAATTGAGTGGTGCCATTTACTATTACCACTAGTGACTCACTAGCAAAATGTTTTGCCTTATACTCAGCTAGTCTAGAAGTCTTAGTTCCAGAGTAAGGGATGCTTCCACCAGGAGACACATTAATGATTTCATTGAATTGTAAGTTAAGACTGCCACCTACCCCCTTAGGGTTCCTCTGAAATAATAGGCAAAGAAGGGAGCTGTTGTATTGGCTGGGGTGATTGATCCTAATTACCAATGGAAATTGAGCTGCCACTACAAAATGTAGATAAGAAAGAGTATGTCTGGAGTACAGGAGATCCATTAGGAAATCTCTTAGTACTACCATACCCTGTAGTTGAAGTCAATGGAGAATTGTAACAGCCTAATTTATGCAAGACTATTAATGGTTCAGACCTTTCAGAAATGAAAGTTTGGGTCACTCTACCAGGCAAAGTACCATGACCAGCTATGGTGCTTGCTATAAGAAAAATATGGAGTGGGTGATAGAAGCCGATAAATAACAGCTACAATTATTTAGCCAATTGTAGAAATTAGGACTTAAATATTATAAGTATTTCTATCTTATTTTGTTATTAATCTACATGTTTCCTTCCCTCTTATCCCCTTATCATATAACATAAAACTTATTAATAACAGTTAACTTTCTATCACAGTATTTAAGTTACAATATTTTTTTTATCAAGTGGGAGAGTAAACTGAATCATCCGAGGACTTGGCATTGTCTTCTAAGGAAAGGGTGAGCACATTTTCAGTTGTACACAACAAAGGCTGAAATATGATTTCCTCATTGTATTTGGAAATTAAGTACAGTTTAAGAAAATGGGTATGGATGCCAAGTTGACAGGAGGTGGACTGTAGTGCTTAGTTTTATATGTCAACTTGGCTAAGTTATTGCACTCAGTTATTTGATAAGGCAGTAAGCTAATTTGCTATAAAGATAGTTTGTAGATTTTTTAACATCTACATTTAGTTAATTTAAGTAAAGGAGATTTTTTTCTTCCATAATGTATATATCATCCAATCAGCTGAAAGAAAATAGACTTGACCTGGGTGAGGGGGTATTTTTAACATTCAAACAATTCCCATTTATATTATTTGACTATTCTGTTCATGTATATTATGAAAAGGAGACCATCTTATTGTAATTAGACTCTAAATAGACATCATTGTTTATTTTCTGAAAAACATCTTTTTAATGAATAAAAAGAAAGTCCTTGACTATTATCCATGTTATACATGTATACTCTATAATTTGGGGGACAACTTAATCTTATCTCCTTCCCCATTTTGAGAAACTAGGGCCTACGTCTCATTCAGAATGAATTTCTCTATTACCACTACCTCCACTACACGGCTTACTCTAGGCTTTTCCAATTTGTCGTGGTGAACCTTGGTATTGAATTGTGTCCCACAGTGAATCAGTGTTTCACTCATTCTTTCAAGCTTAGCTTTCTCCCATCTCATACAGCCTTCTGCATTCAGACTTCCTGACATTCAGAATACACAAACTATACATGCAAAGCTGACTTAGAACAGGAGTAATTATGGATCTCATGGAGCAGTGGGCAGCTATTGCTATAAGAAGGCATAGGCAGGAGTTAGCTCCCTCTCCAGTTTCCTGCTGTGCTCTCCATCTCTCAGATATCCTACGTCTTGCTGAGGAAGAAAATGTGTGCTATTGGAACTTAGTCCCATGTGAGATCAGCAGGACTATGTTACCTCGTATTCCAGAACCAAGCTGGTCTAAACTTCTGCATTACAGCCATAGCTGGTTTGGCTCAGTAGATAGAGACTCAACCTAAGGACTGAAGAGTCACAGCTTTGATTCCATTAAAAGCACGTACCTTGATAGCAGGCTCTATCCCTGGTCAATCTGAGTGTGTGTAGAAGGCTACCAATCGATGTGCCTCTCTCACATCAATGTTTCTCTCTGTGTGTTTCTCCTCCTCCCTTTGACTCCCTCTAAAAATCAATGGTAAAATATCCTTGGGTGAGGTTTTAAAATAAATGAATAATAAACTTCTGCATTACAAAGCAAGAGTTGCTTCTTAGGGATAGAATTTGATTTCTTCCTTTAAATTGTTTTGCTGAAGTATCTGCTAAAGTGAAGTATACACAATGTGAATTGTTATTGCTACAATGGTACTTCTCTTCCTGACAAGAGACTCTATTCTTTCAAAAATTCAGAGGGGCCTGAAAGAGAAAATTTAAGCTTTTTTCTTCCATCCCTTATTTGACTATTCTGCATCTACCTCTATAGATCCTTTTACCTTTAGGGTTCAAGAGCTCAAGAGAATTAAGTCTTCTTATTGGGATTCTGAGGTTGGTAATATCATTATGGTGGAATTCCTATAATGGACCTAGATTCTTTTGTCTATAATCCAACATAAGCAGAGCTGATGTTCAGCTAAAAAGCAGTTATAGGGCTTCATTGATTGTTGCTTACTAACATCTATCTAACTGATTGGTGGCTGAGCCAAACAGGTTGTTAAATATTTTTAACATAACCCTTGCATATGGTTCCTCACATATAGAAGGTTGCAAATAGAGATAACTCTACTATGTTGAAAGCTTCATGGAACCATGCCTTCAATAACTGTAGTTCAGTTGTTTGATCAACACTGAAAACATCATAGACATCCAATAAATACTAATCAGCCAGTGAGGTGCAGTGTGTATTCGTGAGGTATCACCACTGATTACCCAGACTTTATTATAAAGTGTGAGTGGTATTAATGGCATTATAAGCATTGGAGGAGCTATCCACCTGGGAACCCAGGTCTCCTGTGCTTCAGGGTCAGACACAGTGCAGTGTAGTTGGTTACACTCTGCAAGCAGAGTGCCCAGAATCTTACCACAGATCCTCTTGGGAGAGCTCCATGCCAACTCAAGGTCACCCGAGGAGAAGTTCTTATGAACACCAGTGATCTGTATCTTTATAGAGTATCATCTCAGCACTAAGTTGTACATAATATTTGAACATCAGCTGGAAGTTACAGCATTACTATTTGAATTTATTTCTCCAGTGTACTTACACTTCACAAAGGGATCTGTTCCATTACCAGGGAATTTTTATTGGATTCCCATTCTAGTTCTTTAGAAAAGAAGCAGAGAAAGAAAATGGATAAAACCTGACTAATGTGGGTAATTGTCTTTACAATTTTTACCAATACAGTACTCTCGAATTCTTTTTATAGTTTTTCTTTGGCCCTCCGAGAAATAAATCTCTTTGGAAATTTGAACTTATTGAAAATCTTTAGACTTCAGCCAGCCCTTTCTAAAGAGCAAGGGCATCATTATGGATTTTCTCAAGCACGAAAAGAGGTGCTCAACCTTAATTATACCATGCTTTCATTGATTTGGCTGACTTACTATTTTAAGCCTGATTAACACTGGGGAACTTACAATCATCACCATTCAGGTTTGGAGAGGTGGAAGAGACCACAAAAGGTCAGCTACCAAGGATGGCCATCAGTTGAGGAAGGGGACACTCCAAAGTGACAGAGACCTGTATTAAGATACAAAACCCAGTAGCTCTTGGGAACAATTGAGAATACTGAGGATGCGTATTGATCATGGGAAATCTAAGTAGAAATAAGTAATCAGAAAGTCAGAGTTTACCAAGAGAACTTCTTTCAGAAGTACATTGCATTTATATAAAAGGACTATCAATAGCATTTACTTATCAAGTACATACTACAATGCTTCTCAAAGTGTCCCTACCAAATGTATACTATGGACCCTTCATGGAACCCACTACTCTCCGTTTGCTGACTTGAAGTCTGTGTTATTCCTATTTTATTTCCAATTTTACTTTCTTTAGAATGCCTGGCTTCTGAGGAACATTGCCAGGGATATTCAGATATTACTGAATCAGCTGCAGAGACTCTTTTCCTATAATGATTTATTGCAAGGGCCACAGAAAACAAGTGATTTATTACAAGGGCCACAGACAAACAAGTGTGGGCAAGAGAACAGTAGGAAAAAACACTTGCTGACGACCACTTCACACTATTAGTTCCCCTTACAACATAGGAGTCTGGGCCTGACCCAGCTGTGTCCACGGAATATGGCCACACATTTGCACCCAAATTTACACCCTTCTACTTGCCAAGTGATTAATAAGTCCCAACTTTCCCTCGGTGTCTCCTCTTCACATACTCTTCACTCCCAGGGTTGCTCTTTTCTGCTAATGAAGTCAGTTTTTCCAGCCTGTTGCTGCTCCTGGGAGAGTGAGATGGTTGAGATCAGACTCCACTGTCCTTTGAGGATGAGAAGGCCGGGTCTGTTTGTCTTGGTTGTCTCCAGCCCTGTGGTCTTGCCGAGGTCACTAGGCCAGCAGCAGCCAAACCCCAGCAATCCTACAAAAAAAACAGTCCCTGGTTAGGAATCACCACTTGCTGATGGGCCTGCCTGAATCTCATTATTCAATTTGGAAAATAAAATGGGAAGATAATGAAGGCTGTTTACAGAAACTATGTCAGCTGTCTTCTTTCCTGACGCATTTCCATATTAATATTCTCAGAAGTAGTCATTAACACAGAGAGGCAAATAACATAGAAATCTTTATTTTATAGTGTGGTGGCTTTGTTCCAGATACAGCACAGCTTCTCTACATAAAAAATTATGATAGTCACTGGGAAGACATGGAATGTTAAAGCTAGAAGTAATCTTAGACACAATGTTGCCCAAACGCCTAAGTTTATAGCTAATATAGAGAGTTTCCTGTTATGTCTTATAGCAGTGGTGCGTGTCCTGAGCCCAGACATTAGGATACCTCTCCAGAAACGATCTCCTTACCTCTCCAGCCAACACTTTTTTGAAGACAGAATTGGAAAGTGCTCCATGCTGTGAGTTATCCCATTGTTCAACCAGCCTGGCTTTCCAAGTTCAGATTTTGAACAGGGATGGAGAGATGTCCTATGGCAGAAGAGCAGCATTTTGATTCTTCTTTGGAAGGTTGATGGTGGTGCATTAACTTCACCCTCTCACAGTGGATGGAAATTTCTTCAGAGCATTTGCTCTGCTTTTAGCAATAATGCTGCAGTATTCATATGATGGCCACATCTGACAAGCATGCGCACACGCATTCTTCCTTTTGATAATTACAACCCTGAGAGGTTGATCACATACCTATCCCTAATTTTCAGGAAACCTGAGTCTGGAGAAGGTGAATTGACTTGCTCGTGTTTCTTTGTCTCATAGATGATAGAGGTAGCCCCGAATTTAAATGTTTTGTTTTTGAGTGTGGTATGCTTTCCAGTAGAAAGAGGTGCATCTCCATTGTTCATGGTGTATGTGCCAGTTTGATCTCATACCAGCTTCTTCCCTTGCTCTGCACTGCACCACCTGGGACATTTCCCAGGCTCACGAGCTCCCTGATGGGTTCAGTCAACTGGAGACACAAGAGAGGAGGAAGAAGGGAGAAGCCTCAGCTTTCTGTGACATCTCTGGGTAGTGGCCACAAACTGTCAGCTACCAAGGAAGGTCATCATTCAAGGAAGGAGACACTCCAAAGTGACAGAGACATGTATTAAGATACAAAACCCAGTAATTCTTGGGAGCAATTGAGAATACTGAGGGTTTTTATTGAGCATGCGAAATCTAAGTAGGCATAAGTATTCAGAAAGTCAGAGTTTACTAAGAGAACTTCTTTCAGAATTACATTGCATTTATATAAAAGGACTATCAATAGTTCATACTACACTTATCAAGTACATACTACAATGCTTCTCAAAGTGTCCCTAACAAATGTAGACATTTGTCTGTCTCCTGCCAGAGAGCCCCTTCTTTATTGGAGCCAGATCCCCTTGGAAACCTCCCCTGAGACAATGCAGGCTTCAGGCCTTTGGCAATATCACCTCCTCCTATTGGACCTCCAGCCCCAGGAGAGGATGCTCATAAAGGTGACTGACACCTTTATTGGACAAGCTTTGCACATGGGAAGGAGTTTGTCATTTTCTGGGCACATCTTTTGATCCTTGGCTTTAAAGAAACCACTTTAGTAGTATCATTTTCCACATTGGAATTTCTTGGTTGCTTGAAATTATACAAAATTGAACAAAATACAGTTCCCTTCATCACCACTGCCACTCTGCCCCTTTGTATTTCATGAGCACAACTAGCGATTAGCAATAAGGTTGCAGTTGTAGTCTGTATTTCATGATAGAAGTTTTGTCTGCCTCCATCATTCTGACTTTGACACTAATTCAGACCCCTCTGAGTCAGTGGCTCTCAGACTCCAGACTGTATCCAAACACATGGAGGGCTTATAAAAGCACAGATGGACAGCTCTTTGCCAGAGTTTCAGATTCAGTTGGTCTGGGATGGGGCCTAAGGATTTTCATTTTTATCGTGATTCTTTTATTATAGTAAAATACATATAACAAAACTTACCATTTTTTCCATTTTAAGCATGCAATTAGGTGGCATTAAATCCTATATAATAAAAGCTTAATATGCAAATTGTCCCCTTGGGCAGGAGTTTGACCAATCAGGAGTTTGACCACTCACTATGACATTGCCTGGCCACCAGGGGGTGGTGAAGAACATGGCAGGTGTTTGATGCCTCAGCGCTGGCAGCGAGTGGCAGTGGAGGTGCTGTTGGCCCCAATGGGCCTGACAAGAATAGGACTATGGCAGGATGGGGGAGCAGGTGACCTGTCAGCACCAGGCCAAGGCGGGTGTGAGCAGGGGCTCTGATCGCCTTGTTGGTCACCCCGCAGACAGTGACCGGCAGTGACGGGTGGATGGGGGCAGGGGTGGGACCGGTGAGCAGGCAGTGCCAGGCCAAGGCAGGGTGCCAGGCAGAGCTATGGGTCTGCAAGGCTGAAGGTGCGAACTTGGGCTTGATCTCTGAAGGCCACATTGATGAAACCCACCCATGCATGATTTTGTGCACCAGGCCTCTAGTGTATTCATAATGTTATACAACCATCACCGCTATTAATTTTTTCAAATTTTTCCATTATCCCTATCAGAACTTCTGTACCCATTGAACAATAATTCCCTATAGCTAACCCTGCCAGCTCTTGATAACCTCTATTATACTTTCTGTCTTCATTAAATCTACCTTATATATAAGTGTAATTATACAGTATTTGTCCTTTCATGTCTGGCTTACTTCATTTTATACCATTTAGCATAATATGTTCAAAGTTCAACTCATCTGCTTTTGTTCCTGCTTTCAGGTCTTTGGGATATACACCTAAAAGTGGGACTGCTAGATTATATGGTAATTCTGTTTACCTTTTTGAGGAGTTATCATTTTCCATAGTGGTTGCCCTATTTTACATTCCCATTAGCAATGTATACAAGTTCCCATTGCTCACCAATATTTGCTGGTGTTTGTTTTTTCTTCTTTAAAAAACATTTCCTTTCTAATGGGTGTGAAGTGGCATCTCATTGTGGTTTTGATTTGTATCTACCTAATGACCCACCTACTGTCCCACAGGTCCCACCCTATTGATGGTAATGCTCTAGGTTAGAAATGCCTGAGGACCTTGCCCAAGTATACTTCCCTCACTGGGGCTCCTATTTATGGCTGAGCTGAATATTGTGGTTCTTAATATGATCGCAGGACACACTTCAGCAAAAGTCATGAGAGAACTTCAAGGAAAAGGAACAGGGTCATGGGTGGGGAGGAGAGAGAGAGAGAGAAGAAGGGAGAGAGAAGAAGGAGAGAGAGGGGGTGGTTGGGGCTCTGCTTTTATTAGGGTCTGAGAGTGAGGTGTTTGGAATTCTATTGTTCACTCCTTGTTGGCAAATTTAAGCCATAAGAGCAAGAACCAGGGCACCGGAAGGGAGAAGTGGGGGTGGGGGTCACTCAAGTGGTCAGTTATCTAGGCTACCCAGGGATTTCTAGAAAAGGACCTTCATGGATGGCACAGCCTGGCTCCTTATCTAGTTGGTTTGCTAGTAGCTATGTCATGCAGATGGCAATATGTTTATTTGAGATGGATGTCTTTTGACATGGATGCTTCAGCATCCAAAGGCTTAATAATGTCAGGCTCTTACACTTCAGCTAATGATGCTGAATATCTTTCCATATGCTTAATGGCTATATACACTGAGTGGCCAGATTATTATGATCTCTGAACGCATAATAATCTGGCCACTCTGTGTGTGTGTGTGTGTGTATACACACATATACTAGAGGCCTGGTGCATGAATTGGTGCATGGTTTGGATCTGGCCAGCCTGGTCAATGGGAGGGGACATGGGTGGTTGGCAGGCCTGCCTGTTGGTTAAACTCCTGGTCTGGGGGACAATTTGCATATTAGCCTTTTATTATATAGGATATACACTGAGTGGCCAGATTATTATGCATTCAGAGACCATAATAATCTGGCCACTTAGTGTATATGAAATGGCTATATAAGTCTTTCGCCCATTTTTGACTTGAGTTGTTTGTTTTGTTGTTGACAAATAATTTGTCCTTAGGTTCCCAGGTGATGATGGTCTGAGAATCACACTTTGAGAATCACTGTTTTAGATTATATATGTCAAGGGATTGAATGCCAGCCTTGTTTGTAATACAAAGTTGGGTGAAATTTCCTTGGTGTGTGCTTTTAATCACTTCCTGGGTATCAGGCTTTTGATCAGTCATCTGCTGTGAAAGAGGAATTGCTAGGTCATATGGTAATTCTGTTTAACTTTCTGAGGAACTTGATAATTACCTTGTTCTGGTGTTTTGATATATTACCTTGTTCCCCATCCAGCAACAGCGGAATTCAAGGCAGCCCTAAAATGAAAAAAATCCCAGCACTAAGTCACCCAACATCTTCAAACCCACCAGACACTGTATCTGGATATTACAAGGTTTTGGGGGTACACATTTCACTAAAGAAGGACTCAAAAGGATGTTAATACTCACCAGAGTATTTAGAAAACTCTTGTTAACTAGTATATAGCATCAGAGAACCTCAAAACTGCTGACCAGTAGGAGACATTTTATACTTTTTTTTTCCAATTGTGTTACTTATTTTTTTTGTTTTTAATCCTCACCTGAGGATATTTTTCCATTGATTTTTAGAGAGGATGGAAGAGAGAGGTAAGGCAGAGAGAAATGTCGAGGTGAGGTGAGAGAAACACATCGATTAGTTGCCTCCTGCATGTGTCCTGACCAAAGCCTGGGCCAGGCTGAACTCTGCAAACAAGATACGTGCCCTTTACAGGAATCAAACCTGAGACCCTTCAGTTCGCAGGCCGACGCTCTATCCACTGAGCCAAACTCGCTAGGACAGTTTTGTTAAATTTTAATAGTAGGTTTTTAGAAGGATAATTGTTTAGGTATTGTCAGTACTGTCAAACAGAAGGTACTGAGTACTTCATAGGGTGGGATCCGGCCAGCCTGGCCAGTGGGAGGGGACATGGGCGGTGGGTACACGGTGCTGCCAAGCATCTTAGAGAATTTACATGGCATGGAAAAAAATATGGTTCTTGCTTGCTGAGGGGCTTACAGTCTGGGGGGCTGATAACTCACGATCTAAGGATTGTGTGAACAACAGTTATTTAAGGATATTTCTCATCCCTCGTGCTATTGTGGATTGAATCATTTGGAGTTAATCTAATCACCATGAGAAACAAGACTAAATTTAGTTGAGAATTCTTTGAGACTCATTAAGGTTCTTTTCCTTTTTCATTGAGTTTATTGGGATGATATTGGTTAATAAAATTATATAGGTTTCAGGTGTAGAATTCTATAATTCATCATCTATATATTGAATTGTGTGTTCACCACCACCCCAAGTCAAATCTCCTTCCATCACCATTTCACCATTTATTGCTCCTGTACTCTCTCCTACTGCCCTCCACCCTCTATACATTTTTAAAAATGAATAATTATCTTAAAGAACTCTTGCTTAATAGACTGAGTTACAAGAATTATGATTGGCTATATGAATATGTAATTAACATGATTTATTTGTCAATTACTGAATATACATAAATTTCCTACACTTTTATTGAATTTGAGAAGTTAATTAGTATGACTATTAAGCAAAACCTAAAGATCATTATGCATGAACTATTTCCTTATAATTCCAATAAGCTGATTTCAAAACCTCTTAGGTTTTTTTTTTTTAATATATTTTTATTGATTTTTTTACAGAGAGGAAGGGAGAGGGATAGAGAGCTAGAAACATCGATGAGAGGGAGACATTGATCAGCTGCCTCCTGCACACCCCACACTGGAGATGTGTCCGTAACCAAGGTACATGCCCTTGACCGGAATCGAACCTGGGACCCTTCAGTCCGCAGGCTGACGCTCTATCCACTGAGCCAAACTGATTTCGGCAAAACCTCTTAGGTTTGAAATTTCATTTACTAGTTCCCAAACATTTTCCCGTTTGGTTATTGGATCCCTCTACTTATCCTTCTCACTAAAAACAGTCTAGATCTGTTTAAATGGTTCACAACAGTTCTTGCTGGGCATACATAATTAAGTTTGTTTCCTATGAAAATCTGTGGAAATGTCCTGTGAAATTCATAGAAAAGTAGAATTTGTCTTATTATTGTTACTTAGTATGTATGTAGCAATTCATATTTTCAAAATACTATATAATCACTAGTTCCTCTTGAGCGATTTTAATATTATTAATTATAATGTCCTTTGGATACAATATGTGATTTACTTGCATTACAATATTTTGAGGGAAAGGGGGAATAAAATGGACCCTTATAATACCCTGCATCAGGGAACCACTAAATCACCCCCAGGTCTGATGATTCGCTAGAAAGACTCATAGAACTCTTTAGTCAAACTCATAATTATGATTTATTACAGCAAAAGCATGAAAAGCACAATCAGCAGAGGGAACAGGCATATGGAATGCAGTCTGGGGGAAACCAGATGCAAGTTCCCAAAGGTCCGCTCTCGGTGGATTTGCACAGGATGTGTTTACTTCCGCCAACAAGTTGTGACAACCCTTGTTCAATGTTGTCTGCCAGGGAAGCTCGTTAGAAACTTAGTGCCCAAGGTTTTTACTGGGAGCTGATCACAGAGGCGACCTCTGTCTAGCATGAGCCACATATATCCAGATTGCCAGAAAGCAGGGGTTCACCGTAATTTTATGTGTCAACTGACTGGGCCACAGCCCCCAGATATTTGGTCAATCATAATTCTGTTTCTGTGATGCTGGAAGCCATTTCCAGCATGTCATAATTGCAAGAATTTCATCTGAAGGTTGATGGAACTTGTGGACTCAACAAGGGCTAAGTCATATATGTTATCACCTGCTGGAATGGCTGAAGGCATTTCCCCAAATCTGAAAATTATGGTTGTTTGCTGCCAGACAGCTCAGGGCTTCTTAATCCACATGTTATTGCCTCCTACTGGCCAACCACCTGAACATCCGTAGGCTATTCCCCATTCTGACAATGGACTCTGTGCAGTGGTTCTCAACCTTCCTAATGCCACGTCCCTTTAATGCAGTTCCTCATGTTGTGGTGACCCCCAACCATAAAATTACTGTAGCAATAAAAATAATTTTATGGTTGGGGGTCACCACAACATGAGGAACTGCATTAAAAGGACGTGGCATTAGGAAGGTTGAGAACCACTGCTATAGAGGAAACCCTACCCTTTGAAGTGTGTATCTCCACCTGCCTTAGGACAATTTGTGTTAATAAAAGAAGGGGTCCAGAGACAAGGAGAACTTAGCTTCTTTAGCTAGGTTTCTCTGACCCCCAATGCCTTTCAAAATTATTTTTCCTCTCTGGACTCTTACTTCAGTTACACACAGCCTTTCTCCAGATTGCTGAACCTTTCTTAATGCCGGAACAAGAACCCCAGCACTGTGAGTGTGCTTTTGGATGAGATTTACATTTAAATGAGACTTAGAACAAGGCAGAATTCCCTCCATAATGTGGGTGAGCCTTATCTCATCAGTTGAGGGCCTGAATAAAAGAAATTCTACCAGCAGATGAGTTCTGGGCTTGAACTCAACACTGGCTCTTCCTGAATCTCCAGTCTGTTAGCCCATCCTGCAGGTTCCACAATCGTGTGAGCCAATTCCTTAAAATACACCTCCTGACCCCCCCCCCCCCACACACACACCCTAATGATTCTGTTTTCTGGACAACCCTGACTAATACAAGGATAAACCATACAGTTTGTACAAACAGTTTAGACACAGCTGCTCTGATTAGTCAATGGTGGGGTAATGCTTGAAATCTAAATTTCAGGTGCCAGCCCAGGACCAATCTTGCAGCAAACCAGGTCTGCTGTGTTAACTCCATTCTGCATATACTCCCATCTCATATACTTTATATAGAAAGAGGCAAAATGGAGGGGGTCTTGTCTCTGCTGGATGCTTGTGCATATATACCTTTATAAACCAAGGGTTTTTTTTTGTGTGTGTCCACAGGGCTGGAGGTACAGTCTTTTTCCAGATTAAAGCATAAACAAGCTGCAGCATTCCTATGCTTTCCCCATTGTTACTCTAGCATTTCCTGTCTATCTCATCAGACTGCATTCCCCAGGTAAAGTGGTTGGTTGGTCAGAAATGTTGATCCAACTTTGTAGTCCTCAGATTGGGGCTTTTTGCAGTTTCTGTCCTGTGATTTTTGAACTGATAACATAACTTTTCCTCTTAACTTTACGGGAAATCTCATGCTTGACTGTGCCCTGAGATACGAAGCGTGACGAGAACTAGCACCCAAGAACTTGTCAGAATAAGAATGTTTTGGCAGTGGTCCTCCAGGAGGTCGCCCCTTTCCCGCAAGCCATCAACAGTGAAGATGCTCCTGAGAGGGAGATGGCAACTTTCCAGGCACAGCCATTGTGGGCAGAATCCATATTTCTTCACCGGGCAGGTCCAGATAAAGGGCAGGCAGGGATGAACAAGAGAGAATACACCTTTTCATCCTTCACCACCTGAGGCTTTCATTCTTCTCTCATTATGGTGACAGTCTTATCTAGACTCCCCGTGTCTTCTCTCCAATTTTCAATTTCTTTTGTATATTGTTATAAGAATTTTTCTATAAGCATTAATCTGGTCATATTGCCTCACTCAATCACCACAGACTCTATGGCCTACTGAATAAATTCTCAAGTCCTAGACATTTCATTGAAAGAATGTCACCGTGTGGTGTGGATTTATCCACCCAGCCACATTTCTAGCCACCTCTGTGACCCCCCCCCCAAATCTACGAATCCATTCTATTATGAAGTTCTGTGGCTTTGTAAGAACCACTATGGATAAGCTATTCATTCTTTCAAGTAAACTTTGTATTGAAATACACAAACCAATAGAAGTGCACAAACTTTAAGTGTAAAGCTTGATTAATTTTCAAAATGAACCTATCAGTGTAACCATCACCCAAATCAAGATATAAAATCATCACAAGAATTCCCTTAACTCTCTTCAGACTCTCTCCCACTCACTCCCTGCCCTCCCCTGATTTCACTCACCTGTGATTCATTTTTTCCATTTTTCAAATCTATATAAATTAAATCATACAGTGTGTACTCTTGTATATCCAGCTTGTTTTGCTCATCATATGTTCGTGAAATTTATCTGTGTTAATGTGGATAATAATAGTTGATTTGTTCTCATTGGTTTATTGTTCCAATTTATCCATTTTATTTGGATGGATGCCAGGTTTTCAAACTTTTTTTTTGGCTATTAGGAATATGCTCCTATAAATATTCTTGTGTATGTATTTTGGTACCTACATGCATGCATGACTGTTGAATATATACCTAGGAGTAAAATTACTGAGCTATAGAGTATGTGTAGATATTGCCAAACGGTTCGCTAAAGTGGTTGTATTAATTTATATCCCCAGCAGCAATGAGTGAATGTTCTTCTACATCCTTACCAACACTTGTATTGTGGTCCTTTTGCAGAGTAACCATTTTGGTGGGTATGGAGTGATAGCTTATTGTGGTTTCCATTTATGTTCCCTGATGACTATTGATGTTTATTGGCTGTTTTGATTTTTTATCTTTTATGAAGTGTTTATTTAAGTCCTTTGTTCATTTTTTTTCTATTGATTTTAGGTGTTATTTTTATATTAGAAGTTATATATCCTAGATATAGGACATTTTACACACATAAACCCATGTGAATATTTATCCCATTATGTGTCTTGCCATTTCACCATCCAGTATTTTTTGATGATACAAATTCTTACTTTTAATGAAGTCTAGTATGTTCAATTTTGTTTTTACGATCAGTGCTCTTTTGTGTCCTGCTGAGAAAGCTGTTTGCTCCAAGTTTATAAAGACCTTCACCCATGTAGAAACATTATTGTTTTGTTTTTTAACAACCTGAAATCTTCCAGACAAGATTTTTATATGATGTGAGTCAGGATATCGAGTTGATCCAATTTATTGAAAAATCCCTTCTCTTCCCCATTGCAATGCAGTGTCCGCTTTGTCATAAATCACGTAGCTGTATTTGTTATGAGTCTATTTCCAGATTCTCTCTTCAGTCCCACCGGTCTATTTATCTTAGTGCCAATACCACCTTGTCTTAATTACGACCGCTTTATAGTAAGTCTTGGTATTAGGAGTTTTAGTCTTCCAACTTAGTTCTTTAAGGTTATCTTGGCTATCCCATATTATTTGCATTTTTCATATAAGCTTTAGAATAAATTTTGTGAATTTTCACACGCAAAAAAATAAATCCTATGGGATTTTGATTGGTATTTCATTGATTCTATATATTCATTTGTGGGAAATTTTATTTTTGTAACATAGACTTTTCCCATTGGTGCCTATGGTTTATTCATTTATTTGGGGCTGCTTTGATTTTTGTAAAAATGATTTATAGAGTTTTGTGAAGAGGTTTTAGCTAATTAATAGATTGTTTAGGATTTAAGCATCTTTGCTCAGGAGACATATGGTCGTATAGTTTTCCCTTCTGGCAATGTCATTGTTAGGTGATGCCATCCTCACAAAATGAACTCAGAAGTGTTTCTGCTCGTATATTCTATGGAAGAGTTTTTATGACTGTTATTCCACTATTAATTATGTTTGGATGAATTTGCTGGCGAGGCTATCTAGGTGGGTTTTTTGTAAGAGAGTTTTAATAGATACATGTTTAAAAGTTTAAGTTTATTTTCTATCAGTTTATTAAATTGTGTTTTTCTTTAGATGTGTACATTTTGCCCAAACCATCAATTTATTGACATAGTGTCATTTATAATACCAACTTTTTAACATCTGTTTCATCTATAGTAATGTTCTATTTATATTTCTGACATTCACAATGTGTGTCTTATTTCTCTTTTTCTTATCAGTTGTGCTAAATATTTATCAACTTTAAAGGTCTTTTCAAAGAACCAACTTTTGTTGTTGATTTTCTTGTTTTTGTATATTCTGTTTTATTAATCTTTACTCTTCGTTATTTATTTTCTTGTATGTCATTTGGGTTTAATTTACTGCTTTAAACATTGCTTGTGATGGATACTAGTAAGATCTGCATCGGAAGCACTTTCTCTGTAGTGGTGAGAGGTTGTATCAGATAATTCACCTTTTCCCCAGTGTCTTTATGTAACCAAAGTGTTTTCAAATGAGAGTTTCCTAACAAATGAAAGATATAGTTTGTTAAAAACAAAACTTATACTTCTAAGATGCAGAGCTACGATCATCATTTTAATTGTTAATAAAGCAACTCAAAATGTTTCCCAAACATCTGGATGATGGAGATCATCTTTCACACACTCATCTATATATATAAAACCTAATATTCAAGTAGACCGAATGGCGGAATGACTGAACGGTGGAGTAACCCAACAACCAAACAACAGGTGGCTTGTGCCGAACATGGCAGGTGTCGGCAACAGGTGGGAGAGTGCAGCACATGGTGGGCATTGGCATGGCAGGATGGTGGAGCAGGTGAGTGGGGGCGCCAGATCACAGCGGGGTGCTGGACACTATCATTGGGGCCAGCCTCCTATGGTTACTGAAAATTCTTTGCTCCTGTGCACCGCAGTCCTGCCACTTGCACCTGCTGCTGGTACCCAGTACCGGCCCTGATCAATCTCTCAGTGCTGTCAGTGGGTGTGAGCAGTGGCTGCCGGCCCTGATGGCCCCTCAGGGCTTTTTCACCTCCCCCTACTCCTGAGGGGCGATCAGAGCAGCAGCCACTACTCACACCTGCTGTCACCGATGGCCCCTGCCAGTGCTGGTCCTCTTGTACCCACCAGCTGGCACCAGAGCTGCGACTAGCACCTGCTGCTGGTGCCAGCCCCAATCACTCCCAGCACCATCAGAGTGTGGGATCGGCAGCAATGGGTGCAGGGCTGCTGGTAGACAGGGCACCGGGGGCCAGGATGGGAGGGGCCAGGCAAGGACACAAAGAATGGGCAGAGAGCTATCCCTGTGCCCACTGTAGCCCATGGCCCACAGTTACTTTCAAGGTACACGAATTCATGCACTGGACCCTTAGTATTATTTATTATATAGTAGGAAGTGACTTAGTATGAGGAAGAATTAAATACTGGACAGTGGTGGGGACATGCCACTTTTCATTTCTTTTAAAATTAATCTATTAATACGACTGTACTAGTTCCCTAGGTCTGCCATGACAAAGTACCACAAACTGGTGGCTTAGAAAAACAGGAATGTATTGTTTTACCGTTCTGGAGGCCTAGAAGTCTGAAGTCATTTCATCGGCAGGGCTATGCACCCTCTGAAACCCATAGGGGCAGCATCCTCCCTTGCCTCTTCCCAGCTTCTAGGGGTTTGTTGGCAATCTTTGGTGTTCCTTGGCTTAGAGATGCCTCACTCCGTCTTCACATGCCATCTGCCTCTGTATTCAAATTTCCCTTTCCTAAGGACACTGTTATACTGGATTAGGGCCTATCCTAATGACCTCATTTTAACCTGTTTACCTCTGCAACAACCTTATTTCCAAATAAGGTCATATTTTAAGGCGCTAGGGGGTTAGAACTCCCACATACCTTTTTAAAAATTAAATATATTTTTATTGATTTCAGAAGAAGGGAGAAAGAGATAGAAACATCAATGGTGAGAGAAAAATCATTGATTGGCTGCCTCCTGCACTCCCCCTACTGGGGATAGATCCTACAACTCGGCATGTGCCCTTGATGGAAATCAAACTTGGAACTCTATCCACTGAGCCAAACTAGCTCGGGCCCACATATCTTCTTGAGTGACACAATCCAACCCACCACAAGCACAACCTCGGTGCTTTTTGGGAAGGCTTCTCAGGTGGACAAATGGAAAGCCAGACAACGGAGAGGGGAAGGACAAACATGCCACAAACAGGCAGCTAAACGCTCCCCTTGAATATGTAGACGTACAGTTCCAATCATTGAAATGCTGCTCCGCAAATCCACCAGCCTTCTCTGGGCAATGCCATCTCCAGCATGTGGTCATACTTTAGACCTTGGAGTGAATGTCTGATCACATGTACCTCCCATATGAACACAGTAACCTGGTCCTAGGACTAAGATACAGCACTGTAGGAAACCTGGCTCAGCATTGTGAGGCTAAATTGTACAAACTGCTTTCAAACCTATGCATGTTAAACTAAATCCGTATTTTCAAGGTGGTGGTAACCTTAGGAGGAAAGCCGTTTTTCAGAAAATGGTCAGAAGTTCACACATGCTCTTCTAAAATACATCAAGGCTTCTCTCTGGCACTTCTTACCTTTCTGAAATTTAGTACCTACTCTGCTCCTGTGATCCTCTGTGGTTGTCTCAATGTTTCTTTCTAAATTGCACTTTAGCAGTATCATCCTCTAGGCTGCATCGATAGATTTTTAAAACCAGAAAGCAGAAGGGCAAACGAACTACTAAAAATAGGCACATTCATGGGTCAATTAAATTCAACTTGACATCCTTAGTGCATCTGTAATGTGATAATACTGATGATCTGCCTCATAGCGATGTTGTGAGAAATAACAAATTAATGATGATAAAGCACTCTGAAAATAGAAAGGGCCCAATAAAAGCTTATAATTATAAATGGTAGTCATTTGCAAGTGACCTAGAAATTACTGTTAAGTTATAGCATTTGTCTTGTCATCCATTCTTTTCTTGTAATGTTTGGATTTCCAGTCCCACGCTCTCTGTGTTGCGAGAGATTTTATGTTCCTATACTGCACTATAGGAGCCATCCATGGAGAAACTTAGAAGCAACACTATCCCCGTATTTTTTGCCTTTAATTTTTTTCTTCCCTGTAGTTGAAATTATAGGTAAATTTTTGAGATTCATTCATCCATCCATCCATCCATCCACCCAAATATTATTTATTGAGCATCATAGGTACAGACCTAGGTTCTGGGGATACAAAGATGACAAAAATTGACATGCTACCAATTCTGTTGGAGTTTATAGAGATAAAAATAAAATCTGGCAATTGTAAAAACTATGCAAAGTACACTGAGATGGGAATTGCAGACGATGCTAGCAAGGGGCAAATAACCCCACCCTGGGTACAGGAGTACACAGCCAGAGGGTGGGTACTGTTCCCCTGAAACTTAATGCCTTTCCCTTTAGGGTCATTCTGCTCCTTTTTATCACACTTTCCTAAATGAGCTGGGCTTATATATAAGCTGCCTTTCTGCCATATTTCTCCCGGTAATTAACAGTTCATCAATGCTTTTTATCCCTACTCTCTTCAAAAAATTGATCAGGTGAGGCAGATCTTTTACCAGGTTAAGAAGTGTTTGCCTACTCCCCTCAGCTGTTCAGGGGGCAGAATAAATAAACAGGACACTAGACACCAGGAAGACGTACAGTAACTGTTAGGTTTCCGTGTCTGCTGAACCTTGAGCATTTTCTGTGAAGAGTACAGAACTCCTCCTGCAGGTTCAGTGTTATCCTAAGATGAACAAGGCACCAATTAGAAGAATATACTAGTCAGGATCTTGCTTATGAGTCCCGCTATCCTCAATGCCTCCACATCCGGATACTCTGGTCTCCCTTCCTGTGTCTTGGTGATTAAGATTCTAAGTAATTTCCCAGTTCTTTGGAGGCAGGATGTATCCCTTGTTCTTTCCACACTTTCCAATAATGGGCCTTTTCCTCCCCCACCCCAGCCTGTCCTTGTGATGGAGACGTCTCTCAATCCACATCTTCTAGTGACTGGGTCCTCTTTTCTGACTGTTGTCCTGACACACCGGGGGGTTCAGCTATGGCTTCCTTTGTCCTTTCCTGACACCCAGACTTGGACCCCAGATTTGTTTGGTATGACTTGTTAATGGTACTCGAGTCTAGTCTATTCACTTCCTTCCTTCCACAAATATGTATTGAGGCCCCCCTCTGATCTAAGCTTGACCCTGGGGACACAGAGATTTAAACTCACCTCGATTTTCCTGTACAGCTTTTTCTAGAACCAAATCCTGGGAGGAAGCACACAGCTTCTCCGTTTACTAGGGGGAGACACATTTAAAAATAAGGTCAGGTGAGGCCATGGTTTGAAGCAATTACTTCAGAAAAGGACTGCTCCCCAGGGAACTTACCAGAGCAGCTGTCCACTTGCTCTGCCCAGCTTGGATCTCTCTGTTCTGACTTGAGGCTCATTCAGCTTTGCTTAGCAATTGTCTTTCTCTTGCCAGCACAGTCTGACCCAGCGAATGGCTGTTCTTTCTGCTCAACACATCCTGTAATTCCTGTAATGGGCTTTGATGGAAGCCATGGATATGTATTTTGGGTTTGGCTTTTCCCAAGGGCCTAGAGAGAATTACTTTACTCTGCAATTTCTTGGATAGGATCTGTTGGGCCCAAGTTTCAGAGCTTTATCAAGAAAGTGGATCTCAGCTCCCGCAAATGCAGATTTTTACTGCTTGGCCTCCTAACCTGCGTCACCAGCTGGGCCTGCCCTCCTGCTCCCAGCAGAGCAGGGTTTTTGCGGAGAAGGGCGGGGGGCAGAAATGGTTTGCTTGAGAGTTGCAGGAAGTCATAAAAAGGACCTGCTCTGAGCTATTGGTTTGGGATCTGGCTCGGCCACCTATTTACTAGCTGTGTGGTCTTGGGCAATTGGCTTAACATCTATAAACCTCAAATTCTAATCTGTAATCAAAGGAGAGAAACATGTATTTCAGCAGGTTACTGTGAATATGAAATAAGACAGTAAACGTAAAGTACTAGCACGAAGCCTGGCACACAGTAGGTGCTCAAAAATATTGGTTCCTTCATCATATTCAGAGGAGGTGCTTCAAATATGGCATCAACTTGGTCTCTCAAATCTCCAACTCGGTTATTATTTTGTTTACTTCAGATGGCACCACGTTATCATCATCATCAAATACATTTCTGAATTAGACACAGGGAAAAATGAGACAATGGGTTAAAGTCAATCAAGATTAGCAAACTCAAAGGAAGAGTGTGGTTTTTACATGTGAATTCTTTAACTCAGATCACTCACAGTAATGTCACCTGGCAGTGCTTTCTCAGTATCCGTTAACCCCCAGCAAGGAGTGGAATGCTTTCTCTCCTCACTTAGGTAATTTAGAAATCAACTTTTAGGACTAGGTCCTCTGCGTCCTTCCTTGCCTATTTTCTAAACTCTAGGACTTGGAGAGAATCAGAAAATTTTTTTTTCTTTAAAAAAAAGTGATTGCTAAGGGAGGCTGGTAAGGCTGTAGGTGAATACAATTATGAGGTTAGATTCCAGGGCCGCGAACCTGGCAGTCCGGCTCTCCCCAAGGACGGATTAATTGAAAGTGAGTGAAGAAGAGCTGCAGCCATCACCCTTGGCAGGGCCAGGGAGTGCTTGTTAGGAACCAAGTGTGCAGGGGAATGCTAATGATGGCCGTGCACGCCGAGTCTTTCTGAATGCGTCAGCTACAAAATTGCTTTTGTGGATGGGACTCTATTTCTTGTGAAATTTGCTCCTCAGGGGACGTGTAAAAGGCAAATGGAAGTCTTTCTTAGGTCCACGGTTCAGGGGGAAATGGCCCTGTTTTCACCCAGTGAGGGATACAAGGCAGGAGAGGGGGATGGTGGTAGCGCAGGTATTTATCTCCATTTTGTCATTCAATATTAGGCAGAGCACGGAGCACGTGACTCCGAGAGCTGTTATGGAATACGACTGCTGTTCATCAAGTACATTGCAGCTGTTATTTTTGGGGGTGTAAATCTCTCGATGAGGTAGCAAAAATATGGTGAATTCCTTTGAATTGTCACCACAGGAAGACGGAACCCCAATTTCTCACTCTTCTAGGCAGAGCTAGCTAGCACTCTGCCCCCCTTTCACCATTCCCCTGAGGTTCAGTAGTATGCTGTTTGTGGAAATGCGAGTGGTGCGATACTGTAATAAACAATAATTAGCCCTGGCTGGTTTGGTTCAGTGGATAGAGCGTTGGCCCTTGAACTGAAGGGTCCTGGGTCAAGGGCATGTACCTCAGTTGCATACTTGGTCCCTGGCCTTGGTCAGGATGCATGTGAGAAGCAACCAAATAATATAGTCTCTCTCACACCGATATTTATCTGTCTCTGTCTCTCTCCCTTTGACTCTCTCTAAAAATCAATGGGAAAATATCCATGGGTGAGTGTTAAAAAAATAATAAATAAATAAATTTTTTAAAGCCACAGTAATTATACTCCAGATTTGTGAACTATTTTTCTTTAAAATAGTCCCATATGCTTTCATGTATTGTCTCTCCTTTAGGAAACCCTGGAAATCTTTTCCATGCATGCTTCTGTATGTTAGAACAGCAATTTTCAACCTTTTTCATCTCATGACACACATAATTACTAAAATTTGGCAACCCAGCAAAAAATACATTTTTTGCTGATCTGACAAAAATGGGTATAATTTTTATTCTTTCTTAGAGAACAATTATTGTGTTGGCTGTTGTCATTTTTTCATGTGACAGTCGAAGGGAAAGGAGGTCTGTGTCCCTAACAAAATCCTTTTGGCACATCAGTGTGTTTTCTTGTGGCACACCAGTGTGTCGGGGCACTAGTTGAAAATCACTGTGCTGGAATAACAGTTACTGAGATTTTATTGATCCTACATTACGGGCTTATTCATTTTAAGGTACTTCTATAGCAAGCAAAAATAACCCTTTTGAATGCTTAATCAAGGGACTGCAATATGCATGTAATTCATAGGTTTTAGTAAATTTTCAGCCACCGCCTTGCTTCAGGTGGATTTAGGCAAGTACCTTCACATCCCTTGGTCTCCATTATCTGGTCAGAAAATGAGGATTAATAAAGAACAAGCCATCTAACGTTTGGCTCGCACTGTTTCCTGGGCAACGTTGCATCCAGTGCCCTAAGAGTTCCCCATGGGCTCCTCCCAGGTTGTGAGGAGAGTTGGTGATGAGAAAATGCAAAAGATGCTCGTGGATACCCTCACCATGAAACTGCCCACTCTTGCCTTCTGTAAGTTCCACTGGGTACTCCAGACTCCTCCACGCACCTCTAGCTTGAACAGGAGTAGACACCTGAGGTTCTCAGTGACTTTGGTGGCGATAGCCAACCAAGCAGCCCCCACTAGGGACATGGGCATGCGTTAAATTGCTGTGTCCTGTGCAGGTGCCCATGTGATTCACTGCAATGGCTGCTTTGCTCTGTCACCTTTAACACGCTGAGACTTGCGGCCATCTCTGTGGCTGTGTTGCAGAGTCAGGGCCAGGCTTAGTTACTCACGAGACCTTAGCAAATCAGTTTTCCCTACCCCTTTCTTCATTCCATCATCTCATTCTTAATCCCTTGAAAGGGAAGCTTCAACAAAGTGCTCATCACAAAGAGAAATCAATAAACAGACCTAATAGATTCACAATTTCATACCCAAAGACTCCTCAATTGTGTATGCTTTTGAAAGCCACATTTTTATAGTGCATGTGGTAAAAAAAAAAAAAATCTCAGACCTACAGAATAAAATTTCCTCTATTTCTCATTCTTTCTCAACTCCTCCTATCTTTTAAAATAACAAAACAAAGGATTTTCAAATTAAAACAAAAAAAAAATCCCAAGAATGGACTACACTCATTTACATCTTAAATGCCATGAATTTTCTTCTCTGCTAATACCTATTAGTCAGTTCACACTCACAATGTTTTAAGTTCTGAATTTCATCATATCTTAGCCTGGCTTACAAGTCTAATCCTTATCAATAAATCACAGTCCTGAGCTGATGCTACAGATTGAAGGGACTCAATGTAGGAGTGTCCGTGAATCAACAGTTTTCTTTGATCTCTCTAAGAATCTGAAGTTAGCACACTTGCCTTTGGGATTCTGCCAGTCTTTTATTTAAGAAATCCATACACAGATCTCTCCTTTTGACAGTATATGCCTCAGGGAGACTTCCAAACAGCCTCGAAAAAGACAAAGCTGCCAAGAGGTAGTAAACAACGTTCAATAAATAGAACCTGTTTGGGTGAGTGCCTTCTGGTGCTGTGTGTTTTGATGCAGTTCTTGGAGATTTTCCCAGTCAGTTAATAATTGATGGGGCATTTGAACATATCGAGGCACAAATATACAACTTTAGATAGAAAATCTCTTATTTGTCCTTATTCACTCCCCATTTGCCTCCAATCATAGTAGTTCTAGTGGTGTCCTTCAGAACTAATTCCAGAGTTTAAGAATGGATTAAAGGAGTTTTCTGATGGATTCCACACACTTTCCAAGGAACTCCCAAAGGTTGACCATACCAGGTATTTTAATGTTATTCTATTTAAAGGGACAGCCCTTTTCTAATGCTTAGCTAAGGCACTAAATGCTGAAGAAGGGAACATTTTTAGAAAAATAATTATTTATAAAACAATGTCTTACATTGGACAGACAAGTGAGAAGATGACTTGGCACCTATATTCTTAGCAGATAGGGGGGCTTTTTCCAGAGATCTGGAAAGTTCAGGCCCAATTTCCCCTTTATTCTGGGATGGGACTGACCACAGCTGGGGAAGCAACAGACTGTCCCTTTGTTCCTGAGGCAGGACTGCGGCTGAAGAGCTGACAAGCCTCCAGTGTTCCCATCAGGCACGTAAAGGAAGAGCCTGGTGCAGATCCGAGGGGAGAAAAGCAGGGAAGCTAAGTTTTCATGACTCAACAAAGAAATGAGGTAGGGTACAAGGTGGCTTGCAAAGGTACGTAGCACACAACATTGTAGACACCAAGCAAGGAAGTCAAGAGGCGTGGTGGGTGACAGAGAAAGAATATGAAGAGAAGGATTAAGATGAAACGAGGGCTGGAGTTGGTACCGAGCAAGCAGCTAAGAAGCCCAGGACACATAAAGAGGACAGTGTGACTGGTCACACTTAAGACCAGCACCAGCCCAGCCTCCCGGGAAACAGAGCCGTTCCCATCTTCTGACCACAAAGACATTCCTCTCAGTTGTTATCTGGAATATCTGAGACCTCATTCTTGCCTCAGACAGGGTGATCAGATTTCCTGTGGTCATTCAGTCAAATAGGTGTGACAAAGCTTTCTCTCTGAAACTGCACAATCCAGCTCTGTGTTCTTGTTCTCTCGCCTCTCTCTCTAGCTCTCTGCGCAGGAGGGAGGACAAAGAAAAGGAAACATTCGTATTTTTGTTCCTTGTATGTTAAGTGTTGGACTAGGCGGTTTGTTTGTGTTATTTCACTTAGTCCTCACAATAAACCTATGATGGAGGTACTATTTCTCCTATTTTATAGATGAGGAAAGAGGCCTCCAGAGGTTAATAAATTTACTCGATGCTGGTCTGTGTCATAGGCGGGGTTTAGACCTGCATCTGACTTAGATGGTAGATCGGATAGAGCTATAATTTCTGCTCAAATCAATCAGCCAACAAGATCTTTTTAAGGCCTACCTTGTGCCCAGCTCTGGAGATGTTCTGTAACTCCATCAAGTTCCCCTGTCTACTTGCTAACTCTCAGCATGGGGAAAGGGCAACAGAAAATATCTGTGGATGAAGGAAGAGTGAAAGGGATTCGATCTTTTTTTATATTCCGGTGATGTTTCATCTTTCTTTTTTTTTCCTGCTCCTCCTCCCTTAAGCGATATATTGGTCGGGATATGAACAATGAGAAGAAAGCCATTTTCTTCGAGCTATTCTTTCTCTAAGCAAGGCATAGCTAGCGATAAGTAATTTTGATCCATTTTGGAGAAAAGACTGCCTGCTTGGCATGTTTTTATCCATAACACCGCCAGCTGTAGGTGAATCTGGGACAAAGTGCCTTCATTGTGTTATACCGGAGAGAAACAGAGTCAAAGTCATTTTCATTCTGTACTGAATAGCATTATGCCAGAGTGGGTATTTGGCTCATGGGAAGCTAAAGGAGAAACAGGACTAAAATGTTTCAATAGTCTAGAGATTAGCATGGTGACATGAATTTATTGCTCCTAGTAGGATCCCCAGCGGATGGCATATAATGAAACGCACTATCTAACGAGGCCGCCTTGGTGTAGGAGCTCAATGGCAGGCAGGAGCAGCAGGCTGAACACTGGCTGTCAGGGAGCCGGAGGTGACCCCCACACCTGCAGGAGAGGTGGCCGACTTCTCCCCTGTCTGGGTGAGCTGATGTGCAAAATAAATGTGTGAAAGCTCTTGAGGGGTGGGTCATGGGCCTATCAATCACGCTGCTCATGACCACACATCTCCAGGGGTGGCTGTCCAGAGGTGAGACTAACCCCGGCAGTCTGACTGGAGTTGATTGCCATAAAACGAATCCCATCAATTTGTTTTCTTTTCTCTTCCTGTTTTTAATAGACCCAGGGGCTCAAGTATGATCTCTAGATGCTGAATAACAAAGTAAATTAAGTTGGCACCTCTGATCTCCAACCACAAGGCCACACTCACCAGATGGAAGAAAATTGATGGAAAAAGAAGGGCAAACCACTATTGGGAAAGGCGTGTAGGGAGTTTGTGTGTGTGTGTGTGTGTGTGTGTGTGTGTGTGTGTGTAGAAGAAAATAATTGTATTAGGAAGGGGCTTTTGGTTTTGTCCAGGAATCTAAGGTTAAACCATTTCCACAGCCTCTAAGACTGAGAGGGACTCAAGAGACTCACAGAGTGCAAACAATTTTAAAACTACAAAAACAGGAGTAGAAGGAGAGAAACAAAGACATCTATCTAGACATAACTCCGATGAATGTCCATTGAGAGGAGCAGGCAAATTCATTTACCACTTTCTCCTTGTCACTAAAAGGCATATCTTGAAGCTTCCATTCCATTAGTCACTCTATTTATATACGTGTAATATTAAATCATTTCATTAGTTTTCTTACATTCTACTTGATCGAGTGTTGTCTAAGGATAGAGATCATATTACTGAGGGGAATACAAATTGGCAGGACTACTTTGGAACACAACATACCCTATTAATCTTAACATACCCTAGTACCTAGTAATTCCACTTCTAAGCATATAGTCAGGATAAATTCTTGCACATACGGTATACCACAGGAGATATGTACAAGAACATTCATAATACTAAAACCTGGGAACAAATGCCTATAAATGAAGAGAGCAAATGACTGGTAGATTTACATAATGGAATATTACACAGTGATCAAGTAATTTTGCAACAGTATGGGTAAATCTCTGCAATATAATATTAAATGGAAAAAAAACAACATTGGTCAAAATGAATTTATCCTTTTTAAGTAAAGTTAAAAACAATTTTAAAATATTTTAAAGGATTACCTGGATATACAAAGAACACACAAACATGGGACTGATGGTGACAGAATTCAGTGTGATTTGGGATTGTGTGGGAAGACCATTGGGTTGAATGTGGCTGTTTGCAAGTGCTTAATATAATTACTAAGTATTAAATAAATAAAAGTGGGCCATGCACGATCCAATAATGAGAGTATAACCAAGGATTATGATGATGACTCCAGTTCTGGCCACCTGTGATCCAAAGAGAAAAATAAGAATAAGTTATGCTGAGCCCAGAACACTTCATTTAGCACTTGATATTTAATAGGATTTCATAGCCATCATTATAGAATAAAATATTAGAATGAGTCTGGCTCCTTACTCATAATTATTACTCTGAGTAGAGTGATTCTCATATGCTGATCCAAGTTTTTGAATCTTGCATCAAACACTGACATAATTCACATGCAGAATTATTTTTGAATAGTCCAACATTTATTATTTTTAACATTTTCTTATGAAAATTTCAAATCCACAACAATGTTCAAATAATTTTATAGTGAATGTTTATATACCTACCATCTAGATTCTACCATTAAAATCTTATTTTTCCACATATCCATCTATCTATCCTCTTATCGTCTATCCATTTAGCTCAGTTTTTTGTTGTACTTAAATGCAAACTGCAAATCTCAGCACACTTCTCCCTAAATTCTTCAGCATTCATATATTTAGAGAGTTCCAACATTTATTTTCATTTCTGACTTACAGAAGGCTGTAGATAAAAAAAAAAAATCAAGGCATTTTTTGAATGAAAAAAAAAAGTAAATGACAAGTTGATTTTGCTGGGGTCTTTCTGCAGCTGCAAGGGTTCAGGAATCTGGAGAAGGGCTGCGTGTAAATGGATTGAGAGACTAGACATGAAATATGAATTTGGGAGGCATGGAAGAGCCAGGGGAGGTTCCACTTTCTGGTGAAGTGGGCTCTCCGAATGGCTGGATCCATGGCTTTTTATTCCCATACCAGAGGTCTAGTGCATGAAATTCGTGCACGGAGGGTGTATGTCCCTCAGCCCAGCCTGCACCCTCTCCAATCTGGGGCCCCCCTAGGGATGTCCGACTGCCCATTTAAATGAGCAGTCGGACATCCCTCTCATAATCCAGGACTGCTGGCTCCCAACTACTAACTTGCCTGCCCCTAACTGCTTCTGCCTGCCAGCCTGATCACCTTCTAACCACTCCCCTGTCAGCCTGATTAATGTCTAACTGCTCTCCTGCTGGCCCAGTTGCCCCTAACTGCCCTCCCCTGGAGGCCTGTTTGCCCCAACTTCCCTCCCCTGTAGGCCTGTTTGCCTCCAACTGCCCTCTCCTATAGGCCTGGTCCCCCCTAAAATGCTCTCCCCTGAAGGTCTGCCCCCCCTAACTGCCCTTCCCTTCAGGCCTGGGTTCCCCCCAGCTATCCTCCTCTGAAGGCCTGTTTGACCCCGAAACTACCCTCTCCTTCAGGCCTGGTCTCCCTCCAACTGCCTTCCCCTGCCAGTATGGTTGCCCTAACTGCTCTCCCCTGCTGGCCTTGTTCCTCTCAACCCTCCCAATTGCCCTCCCCTGTAGGTCTGGGTCCCCCCAACTGTCCTTCCTTTCAGGCCCAATCTCCCCCAACTGCCCTCCTTTGCATGCCTAGTCCCTCCCAACTGCTCTCCCCTGCTGGCCTGATCACCCACAACTCCCCTCCTCTGCCGGCCATCTTGTGGTGGTTATTTTGTGTCCACATGGGGGCTGCCATCTTGTGTGTTGGAATGATGGTCAATTTGCATATTACTCTTTTATTAAATAGGATTTTGCCCTTTAGCAAAGCAGATATATATATATATATATATATATATCAAAGGTAAGGTTTGGTAAACAGTAAAAGATTATCAGGTTAAGGGAAATGCCTTCCACTGTTCTAGCAGCAGGTAACAATATGCAGATTTTCAGCCCTGCTGAAAGAGTCCATTCAACCTTTCCAGAACTTCTCTTGCATTTATTAGCCTCCAGCAGATTTGAATCTGAAATCAATAAAAAGAATGTGTTTTTGTGTTAAGTTTGATCTAGCAATTGAATTGGTACCCCCTTCACAGGGAACTGGCTTTTCCATCATTTCACTATGGGCATTCCCTTTGCTGAAGACCACATTTCACTTGTGGTGACCACATTCCAGTGTCTTTACTCCAGGTATGCATAAAGAAGGCTCCGTCCAGAAAAAAGGCCGCCAAAAGTCTTAAAAGCCACTGACTCCCATCACTGGGTGCTGGTGCCATCCAGGCTCAGCCACCTGGTGTGCAGATGATAAAATAAATTTGTAGTCCCTCATCACTCTGGCTTCATGTGTTCTTCTGCCAGCTGAGGAGGACAGGTCAATTTTGAAAGTGGCCCCAAAGAAACACAATCCTGAGCCAGACAGTGTAAAGGTAAATGAAACTGCAGAATTGTTGAGAGGCCACACCAAATCCCAAAACTCTGAATTGCCCACCTGTCAGTATATGTGGCCTCTACTAAAGGAGCATCCACAGTCTTCCTGGAGCATTGTTGCTCAGGTTTTGTTCCGAGCTGAACTGGATGTGAGCCTTCAGGTAGGGGAAACCTGAGCACAGACTCTTACAAGCAAACATGGCAGATGTTGGCAAGGCATTTCTACCCCAACACCACATCATGCGTCTCTGACCACGGGGGCAAGATTATTAGATACTACTCTCCCAAATCTGTGCCCTCCCACTTCCAGGTGCTTGGAGGGCCTTCCCTTCCTTGCTGTTTAAACCCTAATGCAGAAGAGACTATAGATTGAGTTGCTATCATCCCAGTAAAGCCCATTGCATAAACTTTTTGCCTCCCACCAAATAATCATTCCTTTGTTCAGCTTCTACCAAAAGCCATCTAGGAAAACCAATTCGTGGTATGACAGGGCTCTGTTGCACACATAATTTGGAGAGCACGGATATAACTTGGATGGAAGTTAAACATAAATATATTTAGCTTCTTAGATCAGCAATCAATCATTTAGGACAGGGCCATGCTTTAAAACAAGAGTCAGCAAACACATGCGGCTCACAGCCTGCTTTGGTAAATGAAATGGTATCGGGACACTGCTGGGCTCATTCAATTACGTTTGATCTCTGGCTGCTTTCGTGCTCAACAGCAGTGTGGAGTAGTTACAACAGAGATCCTATGGCTTGTAAAAGCCAGAAATATTTACTCACTGGCCATTTACAGAAAATGTTTGTGGAGCCCTGGCTTACTGATGTGGCTTTTGGAAAAGGTATATTTTGATGGAGTAGGGAAGTACCCATGAAAGTGGAGAATGGTTTTTTAGACAGATGTGTGGAGTCCCCTATGGATATGTGTTTCCCTCCAACTCACACTTCATCAACCAAAGAAACTTGGCTTCAATTTTTTTACACTGTGGCTTTTTGCATAAATGTTCACTTGAACAAAAAGTTCTATAGCTTTTAAAAGTTCAAAACAAAACACAACAACAATGTCTAGAGCAGTGCTTCTCTGGTGGCTGCACAATAGGATTGTCTGGGACCTTTTAAAATATATCAATACTCTTAAAAAAAAAAAAACAGACAAAAATCGAACTTCCCAGGTGATTCCACTGTAATTCCAGGTTTGAAATTCTTTGGCCCAGGAGGCAAGAGCCAGGTAAGATGCCTCAGACAGTGAAGGGGTGGATGAAGAGTGCTGAAAACTTGTCAGGACTGCCAAGAGGGAACCTGAAGGGCTAAGAGAAACACAAAATATTGGACTTGAATCATAACTTTTGTAGGTCAAATTCCCTTAAAATTGATGTATAGCTGACCCGGTGTATCTTTATCCATAATTCGAGTCAGCTTAATATATTCCCTCCAGGCCACTGAAGCCAAGATGACTGCAATTAAAAGGTGCAATTCAGAAAGATATTTAAAGTTGGCCTTGATTAAAAGAACAAGGTAACCAGAATCTTTCAATATGAGATGCTACCACACAACTGCCCTATACCTGGTTCAGTCCTTAGGGCCTCGCAGAAGGTCATTTCACACAGAGAGCAGGTGATGAAAGGGCAGTTAGGAAAACTGAACTAAACATAATGCCTCGGCTTCCACTGATGGAAATGTAGACAGGCTACATTCTCATTTTCTTGCAAGGAACTCGCTAGCGTGTTTCCTAGCGATGCTCTGGAACTATTGCCCAGGAATCTTTGGAGCTCAGAGTGCCAGCTACACAGAAGGGAGCGGGGAGGGGGGCTGTGGAGGGGCTTGGTTAGGATGTTCCTAAAGGCTACTCTTGTCAGAGGAATCTCTCATTCTACAAATAAGCAACCAGAACTGGTCTCTCGGGGATACCACTTACAACCAAGGAGAGAAGCTTTACATTTCCTTTTGAGAATAGTGCCAGCAATTCTCCTTTTTTCAAATTGAGGTATAATTGACATATAGCATTATATTAGTTCAAGTGAATAATATAATTATTTGATATTCATATATATTACAAAATGATCACCACAAGTCTAGTTAACGTTCATCATCATATATAATTACTAGGTGTTTTCTTGTGATGATATTTTTTAAAATATATTTTTATTGATTTTGGAGAGGAAGGGAGAGGGTGGGGGAGAGGGAAAGGTAAAGAGATAGAAACATCAATGATGAGAGAGAATCATTGATTGGTTGCCTCCTGCATGCTCCACACTGGGGATTGAGCCCACAACCCAGGCATGTGCCCTGACCAGGTTGAACCACGACCTCCTGGTTCATAAGTCAGCACTCAATCACTTAGCCTACACTGGCCAGGCTGATGAGAACATTTTAGATTTCCTCTCTCATGCAATACAGTATCATTAACTAGTCACCATGCTGTACATTACAGCCCCATGATATTTATTTTATTATTGGAAGCCTGTATATTTTGACCTACTTCATCTCCTCCACCTTCAAAAATTCCTATTGACCCCACTGACAGAGATCCCCTACCAAATGTGTGGGAGGGGGAGGGTGAAGGGAGAAGGATGGGGGACACATACGAATTGGGGAGGCAGGCACACATCCCTAACCACATGTTCTTCTCAGCCCTTTCAGAATTGGAACTTTTATTTTCAGAAGTGGTTCCTCTTCCTTAGAATGCCTTTTATCTTCCTATGCCTGCTTCCTTTTACCATTTTTCAACATCACGTTGAAAAGCCATCACCACTGAGGACTTTTCTTAGGTGGTCCCTGGCAGAGTCAGCCACTCCCATCGTGCTTCCATCACACTCGATGTACTTCTCTCCTTTAGCTTTGGGTTGATTCATCCTCGTGTCTGTCTCCCAATGGGCTCCTTGGGATGGAAGGAGAGTCTCAGTCTTCTTTTCACCCTGGTTGCCCAGCCCAGAGCAGACATACAATATTGGCTTATGAAGCAAATCTTTTGGTGGTTGTTGTTTTCTGTATCTTAAAACTATGATTAAATGGTCACTTTAAAAAGATAAGGTAAATGAAGATTTAGAAGCTACTTGTAGCTATAAACACTTTTTAATGATCAACATTGTTGTTAAGAACTGGGCATTGTGGCTATAGCGAGGATGCAAAAATCAAAAGGTAAAGATAAAAATTATGAACAACAAATACATATCTATCAACAAGTGAATCTAAAAATCAAGTGAATTAAAAATCTGATGAACAGAATAAACTGGTGAATATAATAGAATCAGGGTCATAGAAAGGGAGTGAACTGACAATTCTCAGGGGAGAGGGGTGAGAGGGGTTCAGGGAGAGACTGGACAAAAATCATACACCTATGGATAAGGACAACGTGGGGGGGAGGTAAGGGCAGAGAGTGGGGTGGGAGCCAAGTGGAGGGGAGCTATGGGGAGAAAAAAGAGGAACAATTGTAATAATCTGAACAATAAAGATTTATTTTAAAAAATGAATGGAATAGTTTCTGGCTACCAGGGCATTTCAGTTTAGTGGGGAGACTTAAACAGAGGAAGTGAAATGAGCTACTTTAGAGCATGAGCAAGACAGTGTGGGAGCCCAGAAGAATGCATTTACCTCCCCTGAGAATTTTAAGAAAGCTACCTAGAGAGAGTACCACATGAGAACCCAGGCAAGCTCCTAACAGTGAATCTTTGTGTACATGGGGGAGAGAGGGCATTTTGGACTCATGGGGCGAAGAGTACAAAAATGTACTTCTATCTCATTATTCTTTGGGGAACCTACTTCCTTTTCTTGGACCCCAACTGTTTTGAAGATGACCATTCCTTAAAAAAAGAAGAAGAAGAAGAAGAAGAAGAAGAAGATGATGATGATGAGCACTCCTTCAGCCCACTTGTTTGAGTACAAGTTGGCAACCCCCATTTGAAATGACATAGGATAGAAAAAGCTATTTTTTTCCCTGTAAAATTAGTCTGATTTTACTCAGACCAGCAGGCAGTAACAAGGCTCCTGCGTCATTTTGCCCGAGAGAGGCCTGTAATTTTAGGGTGGGAACCCGTCCATTTACACAGCCAGAGAATTTCCCTTATGCGCAGTGTTCCATAGCAATTTGTGGCCTCACAGAATGCCATTTATAGTTCCCGCAGTGGCAGGAAAATTAGGGGGCAGAGTGCCTATTACTCTAATGGCAAAGTCAAAGGGTACATTGGTCCTACTGGTCTACTTTATCTTTATGCTAGCAAGGAACTTCTCCACTTGGCTTTCAGCATTGAAGAAGCTGTGAGCCGGTCAGTGACCCTCTTAGGTATTATGCATCAGCTTGAAATTCTTCTCATCAGCTCTGTAACCTAAGGTCTGAAGTCATTACCCAGAGTAATGTTCTATTTTTATTTTTATTTTTTAAAAATATGTTAAATCCTTCTTTGGGGAGTCAACAAGCTGGGCTCAGGAACCGGGATCTCAATGAAAATGAGGTCCCCAACGGAGCCCTGACTGCATTGTGTATAGCCTCCTGTCATCATTGAAATGCTGTACTTTATTCTTGCTAAATGCTTGGATGGTTCCCAATTTGCATGTTGAAAGGAAGAAATAAACATGATCTCCTTGTCTGGATTGTGCAGAGAGGAATTCATAGCAGGTTCCCCCTTCGCTGTGCTCAGCTAATTGCTAATTATGCAATGATAGATGTAAATTGTCCTGTTGGTGTTGCAGGCTCACAGGCTCACTAGCCATTTCTTCCACTTGAAGGAGAAAGGCCGAGATTATCAGGCCTATCTTTATCCACAAAAATAAAGTCTAAGTGGGTCAAACACACCTTTGGAAGAGCAGAAGAGGTTTGAGGGAGGAGGATACCAGAGATGGGTTCTGACCAGACTCTGCCCTGATTTTACAGCAGAGGGTTATGAGTAAAATGTTCTGTGCGTCTCAGGGGTCACGTAGGGAAGAATGGATGGTCTTGCTTGCTGGGAAAACAATGCCTCTAGTCTGCCATTATTGTTCAGAGCAGAGTAAGAGGTTGTAAGAGTGATGCCGTGTCTTTGAAAGACATTGAATTGTAAGCCTTTCTCACATTCTACCTCTTCGAATAGTCTAATAACACAGTTATTGACTGTGTCATATTTTTTTTTAGTTCTTTCTCTTTTAATCTTTATTGTTGAAATTATAACAAAGGTCCTCTTCCCCTCCTGCCCCCCATTAACCTCTTCTATCCCACTCCTGCCCTCCCCTCCCAGGCCTTCACCACCCCATTTGTCATATGGTTAACTGCATTTGGTACAGGATGAAATTAAAAACCCAAGAAAAGCTAATGATTCAGCTAAGACACCCTGTTAATTAATGATAGGGTACATAGATGTACCGTTAGTAATGATGGATTTTGTAATCAAAGAAAACACGATAATTTCAAGAGAAACATCAAAAGTGCTTTATTCAGAGTAATGTCCATCGCTAGCTACACATTTCCCACATCTTTCAGGTAACTTGTGTGGATACTGTCCTAATAGGACTTTTCTTGTTTTGAGGCAAACCATTCAGAGACCCAATTTTCTACTTCTTTATGTGTTTTGAAATTCTGCTCAGAAAGTGTGTGTGCCATCGATTGGAACAAGTGGTAATCTGAAGGAGCAAGGTCTGGTGAATACAGTGAGTGGGTTAATACTTCCCAGGCAAGATCTTTTAACGTGTCTTTAATCGGTCTTGAAGTGTGTGATGGTGCATTATCATGAAGCAAAATTACTTTGCCATGTCTTTTGGCACATTCTGGTCATTTCACAATCAAAGTGGTTCAAATTATTTGTTGTGCATAGAGATCAATATTAAGGGTTTGACCTGCTTTTAGAAGCTCATAATACACCACACCTTCTTCCTCCCACCAAACGCAGAGCATCGTCTTTCTGAAGTGATTTGGCCTTGCAGTCAATGTTGATGGTTGACCTGGATCAACTCATGATTTTGTGCCTTTGGGATTCTCAAAATAAATCCACTTTTCATTGCCAGTCACAATTCAATACAAAAAAGACTTTCTTTCATGCCTTTGAAACGGCATTTTACTGATGACTTTTCAGTTTTCCATTTGTCTTTCGTTCAGTTGAGGTGGCACCCATTTTCCTTCCTTTAAAATCTTTCCCATTGCTTGTAAACCATCGGAAATTGTTTGCTGAGCAACGTTTAATCTTTCTGCAAGTTGCTTTTGAGTTTGACATGCATCCTCATCCAATAATGCTTGTAATTGTTGCTCTTCAAGCTTTTGTAGTTGATCTGGTCGTCCTTTGTCTTTCACATCGAAATCATCACTTTTAAAGCATTTAAACCAGCATTAACAAGTATCTTGAGATGAGCGTATTCCTCATAAGCTTCCCGAAATACACGATAACTTTCAGCAGCACTTTTTTCAAAATAAAGTAATGAATTACAACTTCCCACAAATGCTCTTTTTTGGCACGAAATTCGCCATTTTTAAGCGTAAAAATATCTATGATGTTAACACCTTCGGCAAATTTGACATATGAAGTTTTGAAGCTTGCTATCAATACAACAAAATAGCATACATATTAAATAGCATATATATCAATATATGTGTAACTCCATCTATTGAAAAAAATCCGTAGTATTAACTGGTGCACCCAGTAATTCCCAATGTCACAGTACCCATCAGACTCATACTGATGTGGCCACAGCCAAGTCTTTGCATTATATTTATGTTATTTGGAATTTGAAGTTTTAGGCCCCTTTTGAGTAGAGAGGTTTTAATTTATAATTGTCTTCTTTTCTCTCTATTATATCCTTGATGCCGAAAAAGTAAAAATTAGCTCAGATTAAGAAAATGAAATATCTGCCCTGTTATCCATCTTTCTGGAATAACAGATAGCAGAGAGAGCCAGATGCCACACAGTCCTGCTCAGCGTTGAGCTTATCAAAACACTGCTTCACTCCACAGTGAGGTACCGCTTCAGGCTGATGCAGATGGCTATAATAAAAAATGTGTAACATAACAAGTGTTGGTGAGAATGTGGAGAAATTGTAACCCTCATACATTACTGGTGAAAGGTAAAATGGTGCAGCTTGGTGGTTCTTCAAAAAGCTCCACCAAGGAGCTTAGTTGGTTAGAGCATCATCCTAATATGCCAAAGTTGTGGGCTTGATTTCTAATGGGGCACGTGCAAGAATAAACCAATGAATGCATAAAGAAGTGAAACAACAAATTGCTGTTTCTCTCTGTCTCTCTCTCTCCCTCTTACTATGTCTCTCTAAAGAAAAGAAAAAAAAAAGCAAAAAAAAAAAAAAAGCTAAACATAGACTTACCATATGGCCCAGCAATTTCACGTTTGGACACATGCCCAAAAGCATTGATAGTAGGGACTCAGACAGATATTTGTACATCAGTGTTCATAGCAGCATTATCCCAATAGCCAAAAATGCGAACACAACCCAAGTATCTGCGGATTGATGAATGGAAAAACCAAATATGTTATATACATACAATAGACTATTATTCAGCCTTACAAGGAAAGAAAATCCTGAAACATGCTACAATGTGGGTGATCCTTGAGGACAGTATGCTAAATGAAACACGGCAGTCCCAAACAGACATATTGTAAACGTCTACTTATATGAGATGCCTTGTCTAATTATAGGCAGAAAGAGGGAGCTGCTAGAAGTTGGGGGAAGGGGAAATGAAGAGTTAACGTTTAATGGGTTCAGAGTTTCAGTTGTTTAAAATGAAGAGTTCTGTGGATGGAGGATGGTCATGGTAGCACAATGATATGAATGTACTGATGGCCACTAAACTGGACCCTTCAAAATGGCTAAGATAGTTTCAAGTTAAACCTTTTTCATTAAATTTCACCTAATCTTCATTCTTCTCTGAATCCTATACTAATTCTATTTTTCCCTTTGTTTTTTTGAGACACCCACAGTTTCTCTTGGGTGCTGTGACTATTGAAATAATGCTGCTGTAAACATTGATGTACAAATACCTGCCTTCAAGCAAGTCATGAGCCAATAAACCAGACTTATTGGATTACAGGCTTGTCCCCAGTGGACTTTGTTTGATTGGTCCAAGAAAGTGTTCACTAGTGTCCAACAAACCAGATCTTATTGAACTGGAATACAGGCCCATGGTGATTTCGGGGGGATTGCAGATTGACTCACTGAGTCAAGGGAAAAACGAAGTCAGCCCCAGTTGAGGACTAGTTTGTTCCCTTTCCTAGGGCCTGAGTTTCCATAAAATCATGCCTCTGGCAGCTTTTGTGTTCAGCATTCTTTCAAGGTTACTTGTGCTTTCCCCCCCTTTTTTTTTTCTGGGACACACTTGTACAATTTCTGCTTCTTGCCCCAGGTATCTCTCCCATGTCTCAGTTTTGTGGAGCCTTGGAAAGAAACAGAGGCAATGTATAGGAAAAGAACACTCAATTGAAAATTAAAAACATTGGATTTTACCTCCAGTTCAGCCAACAGTTAGCTTTGTGACTCTGGATGACATCATTGGGTCCCAATTACTCATCTATAAATTTGGAGGAAAAGGGGTAGTTGCATGACTGAGGTCTCTTTTCTCTACAAATTTCAATAGTTTTAAGATACATCACCCCCACTGGTTTATTAGCTAAGAAAGAGTAATTTTTTTCTTTGATATTTAATAGGGGAATCTTGAAAATCAAAATATTTTACATTCTTAAATTTTTAACAATGACAATTTTAGGAACCATGGCAGGTTAATGGAGAAATATATATGTATTTCTTTCTTTCCTTTTTTTTTTTTTTTTGGTGGAAATCTTTCAAGAGACCTAAATCACAGAAGGAGTTGATTTACTTATTTGTAAATCTGGAATGGGGAAAAAAAGGGTAATATGATTTTTAATTTGTTAGCTTAATTACTTTCACTGGCTTGAAATAAAGAAAAAATATATATGATTTTATTGATTCCAGAGACAGAAAGGGAGGAGAGAGGAGTAGAAGACCCTTTGAGGAATGAGAGAAAGTCATTGATTGGCTGCCTCTTGCTCGCTGCCTTCTGGGAATTGAGCCCACAACCCTGATGTGTATCCTGATCTGGAATCGAACTGTGACCTCCTGGTTCATAGGTCAATACTCAACCACTGAGCAATACCGGCTGAGCAGTTTGAAATTTTGACTGTGTATCAAGCTACTATTCAAACGGTCCTGTGACTTCCTTCCCTTTTAACAAAGCACATTCTGTGGACCTCCTCATTTTCCTTCCATTCCACTCTGCTGTTTATTTATGACTTCTATGCTATACATTGCTTGTGGTTCAATTTATGTTGCTAAATAATACTGTTGTAAATGAGGTACTGCTATTTCCTGGTCTTGTTTAGATCTCATCAGTGGAGCTCTATTAACTCGGAGATATTTTCAGTCACAGATAAATTGCTCTGTTCAATTTGCATTTCAGTAATTTTCTGATTTAGACATGGGGTTGGTAATGGGCATAATAATTCAGGAAGGGTGAATTGAAGGGAGGGACTCTCCTGAAAGGCTTGCATCCTTAGCAACATTTCCAAATAGTCACTGTGTTCCAGTGTGCAGCAACTTTTTACATCTGAATAAATGAAGTTAATTATCTTTGGAAAGCAGCATTGGATATGCTATCAGCTATTTCCTTCTCTTTGTATATTCTGCTGTTGATTTTAATTCAGATTGGTTTGGTAAGGAGTTTTGCCCCAAGGGTCCATTTTAATAGAAGCATTTCTGACTTGTCATAATTGACTGGAGTGAATAAACTATTAAAATCATGATTTCAAAGGCCCATTCTCAGAAGAAAGGCATTGATCTTTGGCTCTGTGGCTTGATTTCTGCTTGTAGCCTCTCAGTCTTCAAACTTTCCTTAAGTCTTTCCTTTGTGTTTATACTGTTCTTTCCACCTTTTCAAAGACTGAGAATTTTGAGGGGAGAGACTTAGGTTTGTTTACTTAGAGGATCTATCCAGAGATGGACAATTAGTAAGTACATAGAAGATTAAATAGACATATCTATTTAAATTCTAAAACATAGTACTTCTAGTTTAAAGAATCACACACACACACACACACACACACACACACACACACACACAGAAAACTTAGAAGTTATTTTATTTGTTTTTTATTGATTTCAGAGAGGAAGGGAGAGGGAGATAGAAAACAACAATGATGAGAGAGAATCATTGATTGGCTGTCTCCTGCATACCCCCTAATGGGGATTGAGCCTGCACCTGGGGCATGTGCCTTGACTGGGAATTCAACCATGACCTCCTAGTTCATGGACCCATGACGTTCAACCATTGAGCCACAATGGCCAGGCAGAAGTGGTTTATTGATTGGTTGCTTTGTCTTCGAAATGCCAAACAAATGGTCTGAATGATTTTTTTTTTCATGATCGAATTTATGGATGTTTGCACAGGGTGAGGAACAGCTCATCAACTATCCTGACAGGTTGTTTTCACCTTCTGAAAACAGTTTTTAAACAAACGAACAAAAAAACTGGATCCATTTACTGCCATGAAATTGCTTTAACCCCACGCACTGCATAAAACAAAATAAGTGTGTGTGTAAAAACATACACACAATATTGAAATTATAAAGGGGAAAAGAACTTGACCATTGTCTTTTAAAGTGTTTCTCTCTCTTTTGGAAAAAATAAAATAGTCATACATGAAAAGTAAACACTATAGAGAAGAATAAAACAACAAAAGAACTCGCTTTCCTCAAACCTCTGGAACTACTATCCAGAAAATACAATTATTAACTGCTTCTTAAACAGCTTTCAGAGATGTTTAATGGACACACACACACACACACACACACACCGCACATTCTATAGATTGCTTCATTCATTGCTTGAATGTTGGCTATAATGAACATCTTTTCATATCAGCAAATGAAATTCTATCTTTTTCATTTTAATGGCTACAAAGTATTTCCTTTTATGAGTGAACAAAATTTATTTTTAAAATCTCATATTAATTTAAATCTAATATTTTCTGTTAAAACAAAGTTGTCTATGAACATGCTGTTATACATATATGTTGGCACACTTGTGCAAGGTATGTTTGTTTTAGATTTTGATAGATATTGTCAAAAGAGAACGCCAATTCACACTTCCACCAATAGTGTATAAAAGTGACTGTTTTCTTGCATCCTCACCAACATTGAGCTTTATCAAGATGTAAAAATTCTGATATATGAAATTTACTATATCTTTATTGTTTCAAGTTGTCTTCCTTGAATTACAAGCACCCTTTTTATATTTATTGACTATAATTATTTTGTCTATGAGCTTTTTATTTATATTTTTAGTCCATTTTAATCATTCCTTTTTTTATTGATTTGTAAGTTTTAATAAGAAATTTGGCTCATTCATTTTCATTTGTTAACTAGTAAAAAAATATTTATTGAGTGACTATTATGTTGTAGGCATCAGAATGGCACAATGAATAAAATAGATAAAATCTTGCTCTACTTACATTTATTGGGAAGAAACAAACAAAAAACAACAACAAGTTAAATAAGCAAAATAGTAGTAAGTAGGCCAGATGGGAAGATGTGATGATAGTTTGAGAAAGAACTTGCTTTCCTCAAACCTCTGGAACTACTATCCAGAAAATACTTCTTATTATTTCTATTCTCTCAGCAAGATAGGAAGCAACATAATTCATGAAGGTGAGGGTTAGGGAGAAGAGGCTGGAGATTCATGTCTGAGAGTGGGAGAGTAAATGGATTACAGACATGTAGAATGATGTCTGAAATACCAATACATCACATTATTAGTCTTGACTATAATGTGAGACCAGTCAGCATGTTTGAGTGTTTTTTTGTTGTCACAGCAAAATTCTACCGAATGAGTACACATGGGAAGTTAGCAAAACAAGATTTAACTAAAGTTGGGATTTTTCCCAGATGTGTTCATTTGCTATGGCTGCTATAATAAAATACCATAGGCAGGTTGCTTAAACAACAGATATTTATTTTCTCACAGTTTTGGAGGCCAGAAGTCTATGATCAAGGTACTAGCAAGGTTGGTTTCATCTGATACCTCTCTTTTTGGCTTGCAGATGGCCACCTTCTCACTGTGTCCCCACATGTCCTTTCCTCTGTGTTCATGCATCCATGGTGTCTTTTCCTCTTCTTATAAGGACACCAGTCCTATTGGACTAGAGCCCTATTCCCTTGACCTCTTTTAACTTTAAGTACCCCATTAAAGGCCCTCTGTCCAAATATAGTCCCATTGGTATTTAGGGGCTCAACAAATGAATTTAGAGATGGGGGAGGAAACAATTTGGTCCATAACATCAGATGAGTTTGAAGAAAAAATAAGGGACAAGAGAGGTGAAGACAGATGCAAGCTAGTGGTTATAATGATGGAACATGACATTTAAGTTAAGTAAGGGATTAAAAACTCAAGGTGAGTGAGACAGTAAGCTTAATGCTCTTCTTTATCTCTGTGGTAAGAGTTAAATACTTGTTTAAGATGGGATACCAGAAAAAGGTGAAGGGATTGATCAAAAACAAACAACCAAGACACTCATAAACACAGACAACAGCATGGTGATTACCAGAGGGGAAGAAGGAGAGGGAGAAGTAAAAGAGGGCATAGAGAGGATAAATGGTGATGGGAGAAAATTTGACTTGGAGTGGTGAACACACAATACAGCATACAGATGATGTATTATACAATTGTACACTGAAACCTATATAAGTTATTAACCAATGTCACACCAATAAATTAAGTTTTTTAAAAATGGAGCATCAGAGAAAGCCAACTGGAAATCTAGAAGCACGTGGTAGAACAGAATGCCTGATATTGAACTATACAAAGGTTATAGTTATTGATAATGAAATGTTTGATCACAGGAGAATCAGTAACTGAGATACGGTGAATGACAGTAGAAGAACCCAGATGCCAGTATGTCACAAGGGTCATCTCTGCATATATTGAAATCATGAAGAATTATGATAGAAGTAGTGTTGAAGAGAATGGAAGTGAACCAGGACTGCAAAAGTTTTTAAAAAATGGAGGGAAGTATCCAATGAATGACTGTAACAAAGAGTGCCAGTCTTAGGATATGACATCTGAAGTCAGGGAGATAAAGTTGATGACCTGGTCATGGCAACGAGAACCTTGAAGAGCGGAAGGACACCTATGTGAATTTCTAGGTCTAGTGACTAAAGAAGAGAGGAGAGAAAATAGATGTCCCTGGACAACCTGTGAAGAAGCACTGTGTTCAGAGACAGCCAGGTTGCAGTTAGAGTAGGAAGTTGATGGGAATGCTCAGAGAAGACATCAAGCATATAAGAGATCTGCTTTCGAGTGACAGCATAGTGGGACAATTTTAGGAATTAGGGTAAGGTGTGGGGTCAGAAATGGAATGTATGGGCCAAATGGGAGTGAGGGTCCCGATAATGAAGAAATCTGAGCTTTCAAGGTGATTGATAAACAGAGATAAAGGTCAGGATGGAGATTAGTGTTGATGATCTCAAAGGGGTTAATGGTGTGTAGGGGGTGTTATGAAGATGAGGTGGGGGTGCTGGGGACTGAAGTTGGTAGAAGGAGCTATGTCATGAGCACACAGGATTGTAGGGAGGTTTTTTAACTCCTGCCAATAGAGGTGTGAAGGCCAGGTGAAAGGTGGTCATTTATGTTGCAAATGCTTTTTTACTCAGATTGTTGGTCTTTTGATTAATATACTAGAGGCCCAGTGCACGGAATTTGTGTATGGGAGCAGTGGGGGGAAGAGAGGAAGGTAGGGTAGGTGTCCCTCAGCCCAGCCTGCACTCTCTCCAGGCTGGGACCCCTTGAGGGATGTCCCACTGGGATTGGGCCTAAACGGGCAGTCAGATATCCCTCTCACAATCCAGGACTGCTGACTCGCAACTGCTTGTCTGCTTCTGCCTGATTGCCCCTAACTGGTCACTCCTAACTTTCCTCCCTGCTGGCCTAATCACCCACAACCACCCTCCCCTGCAGGCCTGGTCCCACCCAACTGCCCTCCCCTGCAGGTCTGCCCCCCCAAATGTCCTCTGTTTTGCAAGCCTGGGTCACCGCAACTGTCCTCCCCTGCAGGCCTGGATCCCTCCCTCCAATTGCCCTCCCCTGCTATCCTGGTCTCCCCCAACTGCCCTCCTCTGCTGGCCTAGTCACCCACAACTGTCCTCCCCTGCAGGTATGAATCTCCCCCAACTGTTCTCTACTGCAGGCCTGATTGCCCCCAAACTGCCCTCCTCTGCTGGCCTGGTCACCCCTAACTGGTCACAACTGCCCTCCCCTGCTGGCTATCTTATGGCAGCCATCTTGTGTCCACATGGGGGTGGCCATCTTGTGTCTTGGAATAATGGTCAATTTGCATATTATTCTTTTATTAGATAGGACTAGAGGCCCAGTGTATGAAATTCATGCACTGAGTGGGGGGGGTGGTGTTCCTCAGCCTGGCCTGCACCCTTTCACAGTCTGGGAGCCCTCAGGAGATGTCCGACTGACAGCTTAGGCCTTGCAGGGAGCAGGCCTAAGCTGTCAATCAGACATTCTTAGTGCTGCTGCTGAGGCAGGAGAGGCTCCTGCCACTGCCTCTGAACTCTCCAGCCGTCAGCCCTGGTGCCCTCCTGTGGGAGCACACTGGCCACCAGGGGACAGTTCCTGCGTTGAGCATCTGCCCTCTGTTGGTTAGTTCATGTCATAGTGACCAGTCATTTCTCTGTTCGGTTGATTTACATATTAGCTTTTTATTATATAGGATACATATAAAACATTTTACTTGTCATATTTATAAACCTTTTTTATTCATGACTTTTAGGTATATTTATGTTTAGAGTGTTTTCCTTATTCCAAACTCATAACCCTTTTTAAAAAAAAGAACATTTAAAAATGTTTTGCTTTAGTATTTTTTATTTGAAGTCTACTTCGGATTGATGAGTTTGTAAGAATCTGAATTTTTGTTTTTCCTACATACCAGCTTAAGGTTCCAACACCATTTATCAAATAGTTTACCATTTATTCTGTGTTTTAAAATATCCAAAATTGCCCTTTGAATCTCTATTTATCATATATTCACATCTTCCCCTCTTATCTCCTAACCAAGTCTTGGACTAAGATTTTCATTCCACTGTCTTTTTAAAGTTTCTGTGCTCTGAGCATTCTATCCCTTAGTTTATAATAAAAATCTGAAAACAAAAGCCTTCTTCCTTTAAAATTCAGCTGTATCCTTGGACATTAAACATCTCAGTGAGTTGAGTTTGATGGCACCTGGTGCTGGGACATTCATGTGAATCCTGCCATTTGTGTTTTGGGGGAGCTGTTGTTAAAATTAACTCCACTGCAGGCCACTCTCTTTTCTAATGACTTGGTTTTTTGACTAATATACTTCCTCCAGAAGAATGTTTGCATGCTGAGCCATGGGAAAATGCCAATATGAAATTCACAGTTCATTTACAGAATGACAACTCCAATAGCTGCTTATATTTCAAAGTATTATTGAAGGTATGTGTAGGGTAAGGCAGGAGGCCATCCAGCTCAAATAACATCATGGCATTGCAAACCTCACCAAAACTACCATTATTTTTTGTTTGTTTCTTATATTTAGAGCCGTCTCACTTCTCAAATTCTGAAATATGGCAGTAAATGTATAAGACTTTTGATTCTGTAAAGGAGGATGGACCACCAAACAGCATTGCCCCGGAGAAAGGAGTAACAGGCCTGCATCACTGACACCTGCAATCCATCCTGTCAGACCAAAGCCCTACTCTCTTCTCACACTCTTGTTCATCCGTTATGTTATGGGGAGTCACAATGGTCTTTCTGCCTCCAGCTCTGTCTTCTAATCCATGGTCAGATGGCTTTCCCAATTCTCTTCCCCATATGCAAATGAGAACATGTGGCTCCACTGCTTAGGAAGTTCTCATGATACTCCACTGCCTAAAGCTCAAATTCTGGAGCCTGGCCTGGTGGATTCTTCACACCCTGACTCTAACGTACAGCTCTAGCTGGATCTCCTGCCATCCCTCCCATGCATCTTAAAATCGCTTCCTATCTGGCTACCTATTATCTCATTCCAAGTCTTTTTTACAGAGCTCCCCATGCCTGTGATACAACACCTCACATCACTTCTCCCCCAAACTGGGGAAATATGACAGATCCTGTAAGGCTCAGCTTAAACACCACCACCTCTTGGGAGGTTTCCATACTCCGTCAGGCAGAAACCATCACTTTCTCATTAGTATTCCTACAAAACTTGCTTTATATCATTATTACACAGTGCTCTCTGGTACTTAGAGGGCTGATTACTGGCTCTCTTACTTGGAACTGCTTCATGAGTAAAAACATATTTAAGCATGTTATACTGGCAGAGTTGCACTGAACTGAGCACAAGCATTATCTTGTGTTATTGGCAGACATTTTCATAATCTTCATTTTCAGATAAGGAAATTGAGCCTTAAAGAGATTAAGTTAGTAACTTGCAGGCAGATTACATATCCACTCAGAAGATTCTGTACCTGAGACTCAATCCTTTTGTGTAACCCCAAAGCCTGTGAATGAATGAAAGAACTAGCCCATGGGCTGCAGGCAACTTGACTTCTCTCAAAAAGAAATGTCCTTGTGTGGGAGATCCATCTGGTGACGAGAGCTTCTTACAGTCTGTGTGACCTTGGGCACGTTACCGAATATCTCTGAGTCTTTGGGCTTATATCTGTAAGACTGAGATAATGAACTGCTTAACTACCTCCTAGGGCTTTGGAGAGGATTAAATGAAATAATGTATGCAAAACACATAAAAGCTGGCAGAATACATTAGTAATAGATATCTTCTCTTCCCTTTTCTCTCCCTGCCTTTCCCACATATACAACAGACCATCCTCAGAGGCCTATTTGGCTGCCCTGACCAGTATGAAAAACAAGCAGGGGCTAGAGATACAGAGATAAGTAACCCGAGGGATGACAGGTTTAGACGGAATTATCCATAGATAGAATCATGCCACTTCCATGAGGACCTTAAATGAAGAATCACTTAAATATACTATACCATTGCTTTTATCTCTTATATTTATTGGGGGAGGATGGGTGGCCTCATAAAGTGCTGTAGAAAGAGGGAAGCACTTTATGGGAAATTATCTCTTTCTTGTCCTAAACGAAATTTCTTGCCACAAGATCTCAGAATTTAGACACTGGCTTTCAAATTCAAAAGGAAAACAACCCTTTAGAGATTCTTTTGATTTGCTTTTTGGCACCACTAACGCCATTATCAGATGACTTCAAAGCTCTGGGCTTCAGTAATAAGATCGCAGCTCTTATGGCCAGTGAGAAGCTGGGGAAGAAAAATTGTTTTCAGACATTTGCGGGGGGGTGGGGGGTGGGGGGGTGGGGGGGTGTCTGGTTTTACAAAATCTGTGTGTTTATTTAATTCAACTTCCAGATATCAAGACTATGTTTAACACCTATGACATGTGTGGAACTAGAGTATTAGGGTGAGAGGCAGTTTCTGGATTCTTCCAAGCTCTTCCGGTTTCATGGCCGAGGCAGAGGTAAAACACAGCAACTGATTTGAATGGTTGAAGATTTGAGATAAGTAAACACAGAGTGTCAAGAGCATGCAAGAAGTGATGCCTCGTCCATGGGGGAGTCAGCACGTGGATTGATAGTGGTGATGAGCTGCCAGAGCAGGTTTCTCAGGGTCAAAGTCTTGGCAGATGAGTAGGAGTTAGCTAGACTAAGAAGGAAGAAATGGTCTTTCTTATTCTGAGACTCAAACCCGTTACTAGAAATTAAAACAAATCTTCACTGAGTATTTTATCTTATGAGTTCCTAAGATAGCATTTGATTTAATCTTCATATTACCCTTGTGGGATATGCATTTTAGAAATGAGGAAATATAGAGAGCCTTTGGTTCCACTGCTAGTTAATGGAGAGTTTGGGACTTGAATCCAGGTCAGACTCTAAAATAGCTGGTCTTTTTTATTGTGCCAAGCACATTTTATAGAGTTCTCAGTAATATTTACATTCAGTACAAAACGATTATATTGACAACTGTGACATCATAGAATTTAAAACTGGATTGAGATGAAACATATGTATGCATGTTTTTAAAAGAACAAGAAAGGAATATTTCTTCTGTGAGTAAAAGTTGCAGCAATACAATGGTTTTTATGAGAATATGATTATTTTGGCAAAAGGCATGTAAGGATTAGTTCTATAAAAATAATGCAGAGCACATGCCATTATGGAATTGAATTTGTGTTATTCCAATTCTGTACCCAATGTTAATAATATGAAACTAGTTAAGCATATTATTGTGAATGTGCCCTTACCTTAAAATTTGGATTAAGAGCATCTGAATCTCTTTTTTCCCTCTGCCAACTCTCATAATACTCAAACCTCATAATACCCCTGTGAATGCCCTTCTTACCTGTTGATAAGGCAGGTGTCATCTTCACTTCACATATGAGGAAACTGTGGTTCTGTAGGTCACTCAAAGTCTTAGCTGCGGGAAGTGGCAAAGTTATTGTGAAAATGCAGGACTTTCAGAAGCAGAAGGCACTGTGCTTGGAATTTTCACATAATTTTATATTTAATTCCTCTAATAACCCTAGAGCACATCTGTTTCCTCCACTTGTAGAAATGAGACACTGAGGCTCAGAGATGGACTCTGGTCCAGTTAAAGAGCTGAAAAGTGGCTGAGTTGAAATTTGAACTTGCTTTTCAAAGCCACATATCTACACATTTCTGCAAGCCATGTATGTTTTCCAGCCATATTCCAACCTTGAGCACAGTGCCTGTCACATTGTGTGTACTCTTTGGTGCCCACTTTTGTGGAGTGACTAAGCGAGAAATAGAATGTTTGATAAATGGAATGTGTGTGAAATATTCTTAGATAAAGCCTTATTTGGCAAAAAGAAGTAGAGAAAGTATTACTGGAAATATTCTTGGGTCTTTTCTCCGGAGTCCATAAGCATGATATTGTATGAAGTGCTTTCCTGGGCCCCCAGCTGCCTTATTTATGGAAACACTTTGGCCTTGTCCTTACCCCCAAACATTCTTCTACAAAACAATCTTGCCCTTAGTCTGACCCTGCAGGCAATACATGGCCTCTCGAGTTAATATTTGACTAGAGTCCAAATGCAAAATGTCTTTCCTTATTTATTTATTAAGAATGCCATTTGTCTGGCATGGGAAGGAGGGGTGTTAGAGAGCAACCAAAGGACTTGTATGCATGCATATTAGCACAACCAATGAACACGGACACTGGGGTGGTGGGGGCTTGCCTGTGGTGGGAATGGCTGGAGGGTGGGGGGTCAATTGGGGAAAAAGGAGACATATGTAAAACTTGAGGCAATAATTAAACAAAAAAAAAGAATGCCATTTGACATAGATGACCATCTGCTAATGAGTCACATTGGCTTTGAATTGGATTCTCAGTTATTCAGCAGATATGGATTAAATAGCTATTATGCACAAGGGAGAGCATTATTAAGTTTCCATTAGATGGCAGAGAAAATCTGTTGTTTTATGACATTCCTCAGACTCAGAGTTCTAGTTCTGAGCTCCAGCATTGCTTCTACCACCAATTACTATGTGTTGTGGACTATTGAGCATCTTTGGACATCTGTAAATTTAAGATGTTCACTGGATCTCAGTCCATGGCCTAACTGTACCCTTCAGGGTTATTTGAGAATGTGTGGAAGTCTGGGGTCATCAAAATGATTGAAGGACGCTACTGACATTTAGTGCCCAGAAACTGGGGATAATAAATGCCATGCATTGTAGGGGTGAGTCCTTCACCACAAGCAAACATATTCCAACCAAGATTGGAACCGTTTCTTCACTGAGAAACAATGATTGAAACCCTTCCCGAGCTCAGTGTTCTCTAATACTAAGACAGTAACTGAGAAGCAAATTACAGTTCCATTAACTCTGACAAAGCCAACAAGCGATAATGTTAAATATAGACAAGCTACTGGCAAATTGCCTTCCAAGGAGCAAAAAAAGAAAGAAAGAAATGTGGGTTTGAAATGCCAGTGTTCTTTGCAATGCATGCTGGCAAAGAAGTGACTAAAATGCCATTCATGACTGTAGCACATTTTCTATTAATTATCTTAGATAATTTGTAAAGCAATAGGTTGCATGCCACATGGGACGTTAATTCTGCTAATGAATTTGTGACTGTATTTTTCCTTGATTATCACAATAATCTTAGTTCCACGGCACTTTGTTTCTATGAAAGGGCCCCAGACTTGGTCCACTTGCCTTTATATATCCCACCGATTTGCATTTCTAACAGTAACGGAAGAGCTATATGCTCCAGACTTACTGTTGTCTATTTTGTTTTGCCAATTAAAGCTATTTAGTAATTTAGTAAGGATAATGAAAATGACTCCCAGACATTTTAGTCATTTGAATCATCATAAGCCTCCTGGTAGCATGGTGCTGGCTGGCACCGCCATCCCAGGCCAGCTCTACAGCTGTGTAGAATACATTCCCTCTGGCATGGGCCCATTTGTGTTCTCTGTGCCTTGTGAGTTTAGAGGGTTCCAAAGCTCTTTGCAGACAATAGGATCTATGTTTAAAATATGGGCATACACAAAAATGTTTTTATTGACCAAATCAAAGTTTTAAAATTGTTCTCCCATTCCACTGAGTTCAAGAATAGGGCCCTATCCAGTTTGGCTCAGTGGACAGAGCATTGGCCTGCGGACTGAAGGGTCCCAGGTTCTATTCTAGCCAAGGGCACATACCCAGGTTGTAGGTTTGAACCCCAGTATAGGGTTTGCAGGAGGCAGCAGATCAATGATTCTCTCTCATTATTGATGTTTCTATCTCTCTCTCTCTCTTCCTTCCTCCCTGAAATCAATAAAGAAATATATATATATTTTAATTGAATAGGTAAAGCAACCTGCTCAACCCATGTTTTGGATTGGAGCTAGGAGTGCAGATGTTTTTTTCTCCCCCACCTTTTAAGGTTACCTGACATGAGAATCCAGTTCCTCTGGACATAAGAATCCATTAATATCACTCGACAAAGTTTGATTCATGCATAGCTGACCATTTTCATAATCTAGCTTTTATTTGGGGCAGCCATGAGTCCAGCCTCAGGTGCATAAGTCTATTCCAAAATCTCCCTAATTTCTTCCTTTCTGGCAGAGAAGAGTTGTCATGTGAACTAGCGCTGGCTAAGGAGATCTTGAGACCTACAGGAAAATCTTGTAAGGATTTCCAGGAAAACTTCTCCTGAAAAAAAAAAGAAAGAAGGAAAGAAAGGAAGGAAGAAAGAAAGGAAGGAAGGAAGGAAGGAAGGAAGGAAGGAAGGAAGGAAGAAAGAAAAGAAAGGGACAGATGATGCTATGCCTTTTCCTCTTGAGAGGGACATGATTCCTGGAGCTGCGGTAGCCATCTTGTGACCAGTAGTCTAGTTGCTTGATGACATCTCTGGAGAGACCTGCCTGCCTAAATTAGGACTTCTTAAATTTTTTTTAAAAATCAATTTTTTGCCTAAGTCATTGTAGTATTATTTACAGTTGAATACAAACCAATTGATTATCTTTTTTGTGTGTGTGTGTGTGTGTGTGTGTGAGTGTGCTCAACTGAAAATATAACACTGGATCTTAGAAATTTGGAAATGAGTATATTGCTAATAATAATATGGTGCAGTTAACTTAACATTAATATTTGAAAGCCATTGTATGTGAAACAGTCCTTCTTTAACCAGCTGGTGCAGACTTGGGTATGTTAAGCATATTTGGATAAAGTAGGTGTTGCCATTGTCCCAGATATACTTCAAGAAGCCAAACTAAGTGCCATATGATAAGAATGTATAACATTAGATTGGACATCTTCAAGGTATCACTTCAAAAAGAAAGAATACAATTGGGAGAAGAAAAGAAATGTTTGCTGGATTGGAATTGAATTGAATTGAATTGAACATATAGAATACAATTGTGAGTTGAGTTGTATTCATGGCATATTATTCAAGTGACTAGGGAGGGTTATAATGGTGATTCCCAATGTCAATGGATCTTCATTAACATGTCTGATTAGTGCCCTTATCAGAAGAGACATCAGAGGACTTTTACTCCTCCTTCTCCCCTTCCTTCTCCCCCTCCTCCTCCCCCTCCTCTTCCCCTTCCTCCTCTTCCCCTTCCTCCTCCCCCTCCTCCTCCTCCTCCTCCTTCTTCTTCTTCTTTTTCTTCTTCTTCTTCTTCTTCTTCTTCTTCTTCTTCTTCTTCTTCTTCTTCTTCTTCTTCTTCCTCTATTTCTTCTTCTTCTTCTTCTTCTTCTTCTTCTTCTTCTTCTT